>CANTUT010000775.1:17500-347500 GCA_947687605.1 Reutealis trisperma
GGTTAGGTTGGCCACCAACCATTGAATTTTTACATCAAAAATTCAACAATAGTTAGGTTGGCCACCAACCATTAAATTTTGGCCACCAACCATTGAATTTATTTCTCATGGATTGAAAACTTGAATCATTGCTTGCATCATTATTTTTATGACATCACCGCCTGCATCATTTATTTTATTGCATCATTGTGACATCATTTTGATTTGTAAAAATAAAATAAAAATATTTAAAATATGTTATAATTTATTTATAAATTGTAGAACTATTTATTTCTAAAAATAAGTAATAATATTATTGTATTCTCGAGAATTAAGCTAAAATTTAAGTTTAAACAAATAAAATAACTCTAAAAATATATAGTTATCAATTAAACAAAGAAGTAGCAAATAATCAAGTAATAGAACTAAACTATTATAATTTAGAATAATGTTTCAAGTTTTAATTCCTCTAAAGTCTAAACCTTGTAGGGTTGCTAATGTAATAAAGAATTACTCCCTCCATGCTATAAAAATAGGCTTGATTTAATTTTCACAAAAATTAAGAAAAATATAATCAATATAGTTAAATCAATACTACTCCATCCGTTCCACTTCAAGTGTCGCTTTAGAAAAAAATTCATGTTTTATTTCAAGTGTCGCTTTTATAAATTTAAAATAGTATTAATTGAAAAATTCTAAATTTGCCCTTATTTATTAAATTTTCCTAATTTTAACTAATTTACTCATTCTCTTTTTTTAGTATTCTTGAAGAAAGGTAATTAGGTAAATTACTATGAATTTTTATAAAGCTTATAATCGTTTATCGTTATCTCGGTCTGTGTGCTCCGTTTTTACATGATACTTGAAGTGGAATGGAGGCAGTGATATTTTTCTAATATACCCCTTCAGTAATATTAAATACTTCTTTCATCTCAAAAAAGTTGTCTACTCTTTTCCTCGTACTGATTAGAAATATCATTAATTGCTTGCCAACTCATAAATTTTATTATATTTTTCTACTAATACTCATTTATTATTATCAATTTTTATTAATTTTGAGAATACAAAAGTACTGTACTTTTCAATTAATAAGAATAAAATAGATATACATATACCTATATCAATTTTGATAATTATTTAGTTAGGATTCTTTGTGTTGGACTAAACTTTGAATAGGATGATAAAATTTCTGTCAATTCAGTTATGATTCATGGTCCTTGTACTGACAATTGGAATATGAAAGTTGGGTTATCATTGCATCAATTCTGTAACCGTGTGTTTGCCTACAAGATTAAACTCATGCTTACCCTGCTTAGTTTTTTCAACAACCAGAAACTTGTGTTTGGCTACATATATATCCATGGAGGCCGGAGGGAAATAATTTTTTTGTTGAAGAATAGAAATTGAGAAATTTATAAAAGACTAAAAATACGTTTAGTAGGCCGTAATAAGATATAATATAATATAATTAAATGAATTTCTAATATAAATTTATATTAGAAATTCATTTGATTATATTACATTACATTTCATTACGGCTCAACAAACATACTCTAAGTGATTTAGTATCTTAAAATCTTTAGCAAATTATAGCAATCTAAATGGAATGGAAAAGGGAAACGCTGTTCTTCATTATGTAGCTTATGTGGTTTAGCATCTCAAATTAGATGTTGAAGTCAGAGGAAATCTTGAAACCCAAAGTTAAAAGCCAATAAAATTGAGATTTGAGAGAGATTAAGTGAAATTTATTGGCTTTAAAATTTGATTTTCAAGACTCAAATGAGCCTCCAAATTAGAAAAAAAAAATAACATTTTTTATTTGTTTATTAGGATAAATTCCCCCTCAAATCTCAACATTTTAATGGAAATTCTCACTAAATTATATTTGAGTTAGTTTACCCGTGGACTTAAAAAAAATAAATTACAAAATATATGTGGGCCCAATCTAAGTTAGGCTTTCCAGGTTGGGTCCATGAGTTTGACAAATCTCATGACATTATTCTTAGTAGTTTAGACTTCAAATTCAAGATAGAATGTGATTATATCTTGCTCTTGCTCTTAGTACTTGTTGATCAAAATATGATTGTTATAAAGCAAATATATGTATATCATCTATCATGCATTGTAATGATGAAAGGTGTTGCAAAATAACACATCTTACATTACATTAACTACCCTTGTAATTCATTTCTGTATTAGATTATAATCTGGAAAAAACCCATGAGTGAATATCAATGAGTCAACTTTAGTTTAAGGGCAAGATTTTCAACTCTTATGGTTTCCCCTGTTGAATGCTGCAGTCTATAAGCGCTCAAGGGGAAGCTGCTGAAAGTGCTATGGGTGGTAGAGGACGTGGTGCTACTTTCGGTCGTATCGGACATGGAGTGAGAAGACGATGAGATTATGAGCTTGCCGTATGTAATATTGTTAAAAAGCACATTTTAAAATTTTTCGTCTTTCTGATTTTTCTTTTTCTTCTTGATTTGAGTTGGCTTCATATTGTTTCATCATTTGAATTAGATTTTGCTCTCCGCCTATTCAACTTATTAATCAAAGTGGCCTTTCCAATTATTGTTGAAAGCTTTGGGCATGCAGCTACTTCTTGTTTTTTTGGGTATTGAATCTTTTTAAAGTAATTAGGATGTGACCATGTTTTGTACTTCAGAATCACCTTGAGAGAATATTTCAAAGCAATGGAATTCTATCATTTATTGCTTGGAGTTAAACGTATTTGCTATGGAATTATTTACCATTCCAAGAACCTTCCTCACTTCAACCCTCTTTTGAAATCATTATTGTTCCGAGGATATATGTAAAAATATATTTTTGGTCATTTTATTTATTTATTTTCTATCCTTTGCAGTATTGCTATTGTAAGGGCTACAAATGATCCCAGCCATTTACGAGTAGTTTTGGTTCACGAGCGGCTTGGTATTTGGCTCGATAAAAGTTTGTTTACATTCGATTTATTCTATAAATAAGTCAAACTTGAGCCTTAATTCAAGACTTAACTAATAATTGAGTCGAGTTTGGATAAAGTTAAGCTCGGCTCGATTAGAATTATGAATAACTCGATTAATAGGATTGCGAACAAGTTTGTTTATATGCTCATTTATAATGTTTTAATATACATATTTATGATTTATGTTTTGTAATTATGAAATTAATAATCTATACGCATATAATTAGTTTAACTAATATTATGTTTTATAATTTTATCAAATAGTTAAGAAGTTTAATTTTCAAAAAAAGAGTTTATGTTATATAATAATAATAATAATAATAATAATAATAATAATTATTATTATTATTATTATTAGCGTAATAATTTTGGCACCTCTAAAAATATATTTTAATATTTCTATAATCTTTTTGATAATTTAACTTGATTAAAGTATACAAAATCCTAATTTTTTTAAATGTAATACTCAATTTTATGATTAAATTTTTTTTACTAATTGGATGTTTTTGCTTTTATATTAGTTTGAACACGATTTTCAAGTTTGATTCAGGCTTGAGTTTAAAATGCACCGATCTCGAACATAATTTTTAAGTTCAAATCTAAGTTTGAACTTGAGCTCAAGCTCAAGCTCAAAAAAAAAAAAAAAAAAAAAAAACTAAACCAAGTTCGAGATAGTTAAAGCTTGGATCGGCTTGCTCATTAGTAGCTCTATCTACTACCTGCAACAATCAACACTCACAAACTTGAATTTGAAATCCATTGCTAATTAAAAAATAAAACCAACGTCATAACAAAAAAAACAAACTAAAAGCAAATATCACAAAGAAAAAACTAATTCATAAAAGAATATAAAAGAAAAGGATTATTTCTTATTTAAATTAGATTTGATGCTTCAAACAAGCAAACCTACGTATCTATTTGAATAAGAATCAAAATTCACGTAGTTCACCCTTCTTGTGAAGGGGTTAGTTTAGCCTAGTCTTTTTATTATATATCATTTCATTGATTGAAAGGTGGAATGATTGATTAAATCAGATTAATTGATTATCAAGTTATTAATTAGGTCACAGTAAATGCATCAATTCGAATCGTTTGCCTAGTTGACTAAATCATATTCTAATCAAGACGCCTCAAAATAATGAAAAAAGATGATAAAATATACAAAGAAAAGAAATAACAAACAAAAAGAACAAACTAAGCAATCCTAAGGAAAAATAACAAAACAAACAAAAAATATAAAGCAAAAGGAAAACTAAAATAAAACAAAATAAAAAAAGAAAATAATAAAAAAGGAAATAAATACCTTACGAGGACGAGGCTTGGGGACGTAGGGTGGACGAAGCAGATGGCCAGATCACAATTCCACCTTATCAGCTCAGCAGAAAAACAACCTTCGAACGGTGACTCGGATGGCTTTATTGGGGTTTCCTAGAATTGATTTGAGGGGAGCTACCTTGAAATGACCACCCAAATAAAATTTTAAGCTAAACAGTTCGTTCCTTTTGCACCAAGCTTATGGAAATGGTTCGCTTGATGCAAAGGCTAATCAAGCAAACCAAGAGGTTAAGAGGTGATAAAAAAAGGAGTGGGAGGACCCCTATATATAGGAGACAGGTTGGGAGAAAGTTTCATATACTTCCGATGTAGGATAGGAGCACAAAATACAGAAAAAATAAAAAAAAATATATAGAAAAAAATGACTACTACTGCAAGATGCCCTACGGCAACCTTAGGGATATATGCGGTAGCTGCGGAGCAAGTGGCAGTAGCCTCATGAGCTTTGGAGGCAGCCACGGGGCCTTCTACTGCTGCTAGGCCTAATTTTGCTCATTTTGTGAGTTTGGCTTGTTTCTCATCCATTTTTTGCGATTCCAATTGCATTGTGTTCATTATTCAATCCTAGATGATCTAAAGATAGTTCAATGCATAAAGTAATAGGTTTCAACTCTCTGTTTCTCGATTTTTCAAATTTTGCTTCTAGAGATTTGTTTACCACACTTAAGCACCTTTAAGATTTCACATGCGATCTAAAAGGTGCAAAATTAAGGGTTCACAGCTGCCTGCTTAATTTTTTCAATAACTAGAAACTTGTGTTTGGCTACATATATATCCATGGAGGCCGAAGGGAAATAATGTTTTTGTTGAAGAATAGAAATTTAATTTAGAAATTCATAAAAGACTAAAAATACGTTTGGTAGGCCATAATGAGATATAATGTAATATAATTAAATAAATTTCCAATATAAATTTATATTAGAAATTCATTTGATTATATTACATTATATTTTATTACGGCCTAATAAATGTACTCTAAGTGATTTAGTATCTTAAAATCTTTATCAAATTATAGTTATTTGAATGGAATGGAAAAGGGAAACACTATTCTTCATTATGTAGCTTATGTGGTTCAGCATTTCAAATCAAATGTTAGAGTCAGAGGGAATCTTGAAACCCAAAGTTAAAAGCCAATAAAATTGAGATTTGAGAGAGATTAAGTGAAATTTATTGGCTTTAAAATTTGATTTTTCAAGACTAAAATGAGCCTCCAAATTAGAAAAAAAATAACATTTTTTATTTGTTTATTAGGATAAATCACCCCTCACATCTCAACATTTTAATGAAAACTCTCACAAAATTATATTTGAGTTAGTGTACACGTGGACTTAAAAAAAATAAATTAGAAAATATATGTGGGCCTAATCTAAATTAGGCTTTCCAGGTTGGGTCCATGAGTTCGACAAATCTGATGACTTTTTTCTTGGTGAAGTATGCTATGGGTTTAGATTTAAAATTCCAAAGCCGATAAAAACTTTTATTTAAAACGGACAGAAAAAATTAGATAGCTTGTGGCCTTATGGGCCTATTAGCCGATGCCCATAAGGTTTTGACCCATATCACATTTCCCACCTATTTTTAACAATTTGAAAAAAAAAAAAAAAAAAGGCAGAGAACAATGTTGATTTAATGTTGCAGTTTGGTTATATTGTATTGACAACTTCCGTTGGCTATCAAATTTCATGATTGAACATCATTCCAGACTTAAGTTATAATATGGTATCAAATATATATATATATATATATATATATATATATATATATATATATATGATTCTTTGTGTTGGACTAAACTTTGAATAGGATAATAAAAATTCTGTCAATTCAATTATGATTCACTGTCCTTATTCTGACAATTAGAATCTAAATGTTGGGTTATCATTGCATCAATTCTTTAACCATGTGTTCGGCTATAAGATTAAACTCACGCTTAGCCTTGTGAGATCTCGCTCGAGCACCGGTCCGATTTGTTAAAGAGAATTGAAATGCTCATTTGGATTTAAACTCACGATGAAATCCTCTGGTTCAGATAGGTTGATTTTCAAAAGAGCCGGTATCTGAATTTTATTTTATTTGGGAAACAGATAAAGGGAAAAACCCAAATTGACTCTAATTAATATCTCAAAGAAAATGATCACTAGCCTCAAAACCAAAAAGAATTCGTCGACTAAGTTTTCAGTTTATTTTAAGAAAAATCAGTTTGGCAAATTTAATACAAAATAATTTTAAATAAATTTCATAAATAGTTTACATAATGCATGAACAATTATATAATGCATGAATAAACAAATAATTAAACATTTATTCAAAGTAATAAAGTAAAGGAATTAAACTTACAATTCAAAACCAAAATAGGGGATATTTCCTTTAGCTCTTATGGGTTCTAGGAAAGTCACACATTCTCCAAAATAATTCTAAAGCAATAAATAAAGGAAAAAAAAATAAAATCAACATCATAACAAAGAAAACAAACTGAAAGTAAATATCACAAAGGAAAGAACTAATTCATAAAAAAATATAAAAGAAAAGGATTATTTCTTATTTAAATTGGATTTGATGCTTTAAACAAGCAAACCTATGTATCTATTTGAATGGGAATCAAAATTCATGTAGTTCGCTCCTCTTACGAAGAGGTTAGTTTAGCCTAGCCTTTTTATCATGTTTCATTTCATTGATTGAAAGGTGGATTGATTGATTAAATCAGATTGATTGATTACCGAGTTATTAATTAGGTCAAGTTTTAATTAACACGTAAATGCATCAATTCAAATTGTTTACCTAGTTGAATAAATCATATTCTAATCAACATGCTTCAAAATAATGAAAAAAGATGATAGAATATGCAAAGCAAAAAAATAATAAACGAAAAGAACAAACTAGGCAATCCTAAGGAAAAATAACAAAACAAACAAATAATACAAAGAAAATGGAATGCTAAAATAAAACAAAACAGAACAAGAAAATAATAAAAAAAGAAATAAATATCTTACGAGGATGAGGCTTGGGGATGTAGGGCAGACGAAGCGGATGGCCATATCACAATTCCATCTTATCAGCTCAGCAGAAAAACAACCTTCAAACAGCTACTCGAACGGCATTATTTGGGCTTCCTCGAAATGATTTGAGGGAAGTTACCTCGAAATGACTACCCGAATAAAATTTTAAACTAAAAAGTTCATTCCATTTGAACCAAACTTATAGAGATATTTCGCTTGATACAAAGGCTAATCAAGCAAACCAAAAGATTAAGAGGTGATAAAAAAGGAGAGGAAGACCCCTATATATAGGGGAAAAGTTGGGGGAAAGTTTCATAAACTTCTGATGTAGGATAGGTGCACAAAATAAAAAAATAAAAAAAATAGAAAAACACAACTGCTGTCGCTAGGAGCCCTGCGGCAGCCTCAAGGATATATGCAGTAGCCATGGAGCAAGTGGCAGTAGCCTTATGAGCTTTGGAGGCAGCTGCAAGGGCTTCTGCGGCTGCCAGGCTTAATTTCACTGGTTTTGTGAGTTTGGCCGGTTTCTCATCCATTTTTTGCGATTCCAATTGTATTGTGTTCGTTATTCAATTCTAGATGATCTAAGGATGGTTCAAAGCACAAAGTAATAGGTTTCAACTCTTCGTTTCTCAATTTTTCAATTTTGGCTTCTAGAGATTTGTTTACCATACCTCAGCAACTTCAAGGTTTCAAATGCAATATGAAGGATGCAAAATTAAGGGTTCACTATTTGTGGTATATTTATATGGTTTTTGTGTGTGTAAATTTAGGCATTTTGTGATTAATTCATGTCTATATAGGTTAGAATATGTTATTTTACCTCTTTTAGTTTGAGGAAGGTTTTAGCTCATTTTGCAGGAATTAGGCATTAAATGGAGCAAAAGAAGGAGATTTGGGCAGAAGCATGTGCAACAGGCCTATAAAATCTCGCACATAGCCTAGCTAGAGCATGCAGGGCAACTGACTAGGGCGTCTAGCTCCCCAGCGCCAGCTGCTAAGGGCCAGCACATGCCAACGCAGCAGGCAGCAGTAGCAACTCCGAGCAGCGTTCGCGGTGGTCGTGTAGCATGCGAAACAGGCTGTCACCTGCAGGCCACGTTCAGCTGCGCAAGCAACACCAGCTCTAGTGCCCGCTGCCAACGAAAATCTCAGCCTAAGCTTGCCAGCACATCCCAGCGCCCAGCTGCCCAGCCCTAGCGCCCGCCGCGAAAGTCTGATCAGTTTAGGCAATGTTGATCCGAATTTTTAGTTTCCTTTTCCATTTAGGTTTTTTGTTTTTAGAGGTTATAAATAGATTTGAAACAGAGGAAAAAGGGGATCTGGAGTTTTTGGATTCTGAATTGTAATTGGCATAATATTTTCCTTTATTTTCTTAGTTCATTTTCTAGATCTTATTCCGAGATTAGGCTTCCACCTTTTGTTCTTGGGGAATTTATTTGGTGAAAATTCAAGAGATTGAATTTAATCAAATCGGTTGCAAGGTGAGGATTGTTTCTTATTTCTCTAATTTAATTATTCCTCTAATTTAATTATTATAGGTTAATTAAATCAATAGTATTGTTTTGATGGATTCAGTTAATTATATTGAGAATGAGATGATTTCATTATTTTCCATAGATAATTTCATTTTAGTCTAGGGTTTGTATGATGTGTTCATGATATGGAATTGAATTAAATCCCAATCAATTATTCTTTTTATTCTTAATTGAATTGGCTGGTTGTTTAAGAACAATTACTTAGCTACCAATTGTTTTACTTAGGTTTTGAATGAAGGAACGAGAGTTGAAGTTCAATTCCAGATTTCATTCTTTTAAGATCTTAAAATGAAGTAGAAATATAAGTTTTAAGATTAAGTCCTTGTTCTTAATGTATGAATTGATAGAATGATTTCTATGAATGCGATTACTAATAGACCGATTTTTATCCTTCGATTTATTAGAAACTAGGGCTTTAGCATAATTAATTGGGACTATTCTTGAATATAGAGGATTGATAAACTGAATACAAACCCTGGACTATCTTTATTCATTACATTTTCACCTAATTGCATTTGCATTTTCTTTTAAATTATTGTTTTGCTATTAGTTTTTTTTAAAAATTCAAAAATCAAACAAATCTTTTTACATTTAATTTGCTTTCATAAAGAAACAAGTGATTGCCATTTGCAATTCTTTGAGAGAATACAACCTTGGGTGCGTCCTATATACTACAATTGCCCTGTATACTTGCGGGTCGCTTTTGGACAGTATATTTTGAGGAGAACAAGTTTTTGGCGCTGTTACCGGGGAATTTTAAGGCGAATTTGTTTGTTTCATTGTAATTATTTTTGTTCCTAGTTTTTGCTTTTATTTGTTTTCAAAAATTTTATGCAAGGGAGAAGATCTCTGGAAGGAGAGATTGTCCCTTTTGTTGATAACATTCACAGGGTCGGCAGAGAAAGAAAAGAGCTGGATCTAATTGAAGAAGAAGTTGACCAAGAAGAGCAAGTGAATCAAGAAGAACAAGTTGATCAACAAGACATAATGGCACAGGAACGCCGAACCATGAAGGAGTATGCCCAGCCAATCATAGGCACTGAGACATCATGTATCAGGCTTGATGCGGCTGCTCGAAATTATGAGCGAAGAACATACATTACAGCATGCTCCCATCATTCTATAGAGTGGCAAATGAAGACCCCTTGAATTTCATCAGAGATTTCTATAGCACCATTCAAACCTTTCCTTTACAAGGTCTGACTAAACATCAGCTGCGGATGAGATGTTTTCCCTATGCATTGAAGGACACAGCTAAGTCATGGTTGATGACACTTACTCCCAACTCCTTGACTACCTGGGAGGAGGTGTATAACAAATTTATGGGGAAGTTCTACTCTCATCAAAAGACAGCTGAACTGAGATTGAAGATTGCAACCTTCACATAAATGGAAGGAAAACCTTTTCATGAGGCATGGGAAAGGTTCAAGATGTTGCAAATCTAGTGCCCCCACCATCACTATCCACTGCAGTTGCTCAACCAATTGTTTTATGATGGGCTTACATATTAGAGCCAAAGTATGGTTGACAATGCAGCTGGAGGGGCAATGGGAGAGAAAACTACTGAGGAGACATATGACCTATATGAAATGTTCAGTGCCAACTCTCAGCAGAAAAGTGTGAGAGGAAGAAGAGTTGGAATGCAAGAAGGAGCCCCTGTAGAAGATGTGGCTATGCAATTAGCTGAGCTTACTAAACAAGTCAAGCTCCTATCCATGAAGGGAAGCACATCAGCTCAACAACAAGAGGTATATGGTGTTTGTGGTATTTTTGGCCATGGTGCTAATATTTGTCCCTCTAGTTTTGATGTCTATGTAGGTGAGCTAGAGCAAGCACAGGCTTTGGATGGTTTCCAACCTAGGGCAAGGAATGACCCCTACTCTAATACTTACAACCATGGTTGGAGAAACCATCTAAACTTTTTCTGGAGAAATAATAACCAATAGCAATAGCAGCCTCAATTCCAAATGATGCAAAGAGGCAACCACCAAGGAGAAGCATCAGGCCAACAACAAAGGAAGCTTTCTTTAGAGGATAGCTTGAATGCCTTCATTCAAGTTAGTACTCAAAATCAGGAGGCTAACAATAGGAGATTTGATTCTTTGGAAGCTTTGGTAAGAAAGGTGGAGACTCAAGTTGGTCAAATTGTGAATCATATGCAATCACAACAACAAGGAAAACTTCCTAGCCAACCAGAGCAAGTTAAGGCCATTTCAGTCCTTAGGAGTGGTAAGGTAATTAATAAGACTGTTGGTGATAACTCTGATAATGCAGGAGATGATTATGATGAACCCGAAGGGGAAAAGAGCAATAAAGAGCCTGGGGAGAAGGAGAAAGTTATGGAGACGCCATCCCCCCCTCCTCAATTGTACAAGGCGGATGATCCTTATAGACCGCCCATTCCATTTTTGAGTCGGCTGCAAAAGGGTAAGCAGGATAAGCAATTTGATGAGCTATTCAAAATGCTATCCAAGGTAAGTGTTAATTTGCCTTTGCTTGATGTGATAAAGAATGTGCCTTCTTATGCTAAATTTTTCAAAGAACTGAATTTTAAGAAAAGGAGGTTGGAAATGGAAGAAAAAATTATTGTGTCTAAGGTGGCTAATGCTGTACTCCAGCATAAGTTACCCCCTAAAGCTAAAGACCCCAGTAGTTTTTTGATTGACATTAGTATAGGGAATGGGGAAGAGGCTAAGGGCATGCTAGACTTAGGTGCAAGTATTAATTTGATGCCCTATGCTTTGTTTTTGCAATTGAATCTAGGAGAATTGAGGCCCACTAAAATGTGTTTGCAACTAGCTGATAGGTTTTTGAGATTCCCTAAGGGAATTATAGAGGATGTGCGCCTGTTGACTTTGTGGTATTAGACATGGGGGATGAATTATCAAATGGGCCAGAATTGCATATCTTGTTAGGGCACCCTTTCATGGCAACAACTAATACCTTGATTGATGTTAAGAATGGAAAGTTAACCATGACTGTTTTGGGTCAAACCGTTGAGTTTTCCATTTTTAATAATCTTACTATGTTGAGCACATCATTGCATGAAGAGTGCTCCTTTATTGACTGTATTGATGCTGTTGTTCAACAAGTTTTCTTGCAGGATGCTTTCGAGGATAAGCTAGAACTAGCAATCACACTTAAAAAAGAAGCTGAAATCTATGTTCCTGAAATAGTGAGCTACATTGAGTGTTTAGATGCTGTGGAAGTAGGAGAGGTAGGAAAGAAGGAGATTGTAGAGCTTCCTTTGATTCAAAAGGGAGAGAAAGAACCCTTACCAACCTTGGAACTTAAAGAGCTGCCTAAGCACCTGAAATATGTGTTCCTAAGTGAGGGAGAGAATTCACCTATGATAATTTCAGCTTTATTGAGTGAAAAAGAAGAGGATAGATTAGTGAGTGAATTGAAAAGGTTGAAGAAGGCAATAGGTTGGGGGTTGAGTGACATCAAGGGAATTAGTCCCTCTATGTGCATGCATAGGATAACATTAGAAGAGGGAGTTAAACCTAAGAGGGAGATGCAAATAAGGTTGAACCCCCATATGAGAGAGGTAGTGAAGAAGGAAGTGCTGAAATTGCTTGATGAGGGAGTGATCTATCCTATTGCGGATAGTGATTGGGTGAGTCCTGTTCATGTGGTTCCTAAGAAATCGAGAATCATAGTTGTGGAAAATGTAAACAATGAGTTAATCCCAACCAGGACTGTTACTGGGTGGCGTATGTGCATAGACTATAGGAAGTTGAACAATGCCACCAAGAAGGATCAATTTCCCTTACCCTTTATCGATCAAATGTTGGATAAACTTGTTGGACATTCTTATTACTATTTTCTTGATGGACTTTCAGGTTATTATCAAGTGGCAATAGCACCAGAGGATTAAGCAAAAACCACTTTCACATGTCCATTTGGGACATTTGCTTTCCGAAGGATGCCATTCGGGCTATGCAATGCTCCAGCAACATTTCAGAGATGTATGATGTCAGTATATTTTGGCATGATTGATGACTTCATAAAGGTATTTATGGATGACTTCTCTATCTTTGGTAATTCATTTGATGATTGTCTCAATAAATTGGTGCTTGTGCTTGAAAGATGTATTGAGTGCAATCGTACTTTGAGTTGGGAGAAGAGTCACTTCATGGTAACTCATGGCATCGTGTTGGGTCATGTTGTATCTAGTAAGGGTATAGAGGTTGATAAGGCCAAAGTGGACTTGATTGCAAACTTACCCCCTCCCACATCTGTTAAGGGGATAAGAAGTTTTTTAGGGCATGCAGGTTTTTATAGGAGGTTTATTAAGGACTTTTCCAAATTAAGTCAACCTCTTTGTAGGTTACCAGGAAAAGATGTTCCTTTTGATTTTGATGATAATTGCATGCACGCCTTTGATACCTTGAAAGAAAAGCTCACCACTACACCTGTCATTGTTGCCCCTGATTGGGCCTTACCTTTTGAAATCATGTTTGATGCATCTAATTATGCCTTAGGGGCTATTTTGGGACAAAGGATTGAAAATTTCTTAAGAGTAATATATTATGCTAGTTTAACCCTTAATGATGCTCAAGTGAATTACACCACAACTGAGAAGGAAATGTTAGCTGTTGTCTTTGCATTAGACAAGTTTAGGGCATACTTGATTGGGTCTAAAGTAATTGTGCATTTTGATCATGCTGCTTTGAAATATCTTTTGTCTAAACAACATGCTAAAACGCACTTAATTAGGTGAGTTTTACTTTTGCAAGAATTTGATTATGAGATTCGGGATAAAAAGGGGAGTGAAAATATGGTGGCTGATCACTTATCTAGGTTACCCGTTTCAAATGATGAACTTGCATTAAATGAGACCCATAATGATTTAGAGTCATTTCCTGATGAATAATTGTTTGGGGTATCACAAGTCCCATGGTTTGCTGATATTGCTAATTATCTTGCATATGATGTATTGCGAACTGACATGTCTTATCAAGAAAAGAAAAGGTTTTTACATGAATGTAGGTATTACTTTTAGGATGAACCTTATTTGTTTAAAATTTGCAAAGATGAGATTATTTGCAGGTGTATTCCAGAGGATGAACAACAAAGTGTCCTGAAATTTTGCCATGATCTCAGTTGTGGTGGGCACTTTGGAGGCAGGAAGACAGCTGAAAAAGTTCTCCAAAGTGGTTTGTATTGGCCTACTCTTTTCAAAGATGCTCACAATTACTGTAAGCAATGTGATAGGTGCCAAAGAGTAGGTAATATTGGTAGGAGAAATGAAATGCCCCTTACTAACTACATTGTTGTTGAAATTTTTGATGTATGGGGTATTGATTTTATGGGGCCTTTCCCTATCTCCTTTGGTTTTCAATTTATTTTGGTTGCTATAGATTATGTTTCTAAGTGGGTGGAAGTAATTCCAACCCGAACTAACAATGCTTATGTTGTTGTTAAATTTGTGAAGGATTTTATTCTTAGCAGGCATGGGGCACCAAGGGTGATGGTTAGTGATGGGGGAAGTCACTTTCACAACAAGCTGTTTGAGAAGTTAATGCAAAAGTTAGGAGTGAAGCATAAGGTGGCGACTCCCTATCACCCACAAACCTCCAGGCAAGTAGAAACATCCAACAAGCAAATCAAATGGATTTTGGAGAAAACAGTGAATGTATCTAGGAAGGATTGGTCACTTCGTCTCAACGAAGCATTATAGGCATACTGGACAGCATATAAGACTCCTTTGGGGATGAGTCCATTTCGGCTGGTGTATGGCAAGGCTTGCCATTTGCCAGTTGAATTGGAACATAAAGCGTACTGGGCTATCAAAGCAATGAATTTCAACTTGGAGAAAGCAAAGGAGAGAAGGATGCTGCAATTGTCCGAGTTGGATGAACTCCAAAATGAAGCATATTAGAACTCTCGGATATACAAGGAGAAGACCAAGTCTTTGCATGATAGGAACCTTGTTCGAAAAGTGATTGAACCAGGTATGAAAGTTCTTCTATTCAACTTTCGGTTACACCTTTTTCCAGGTAAACTCAAATCCCGTTGGAGTGGCCCTTTTATTGTCAAAATGGTATTTCCCTCTGGAGTTGTTGAATTGCTTAACTCTCAAACAAATGAAACTTTTTAAGTCAATGGTCAGAGAGTTAAGCCATATTATGAGGGTGTGGAAGGGTTTAAGGAAATTCAAAGCATTTTGCTTGAGGACCCTTAAATCTTTCCAAAGCGTCCAGCTAAGACGATGTTTTTGGGAGGCAACCCAAATTAGTTATTTTCATTTTATTGTTCCTGATTTGCTTGCAGATCTAAAAATTAAAAATATATAAAAAAAGGGTCTTTGCTTTATTTTTTATTATTTTTAATAATATTAGTTTAGATTTATGTTGTGGTTTTGCTGTGAATTTGTGTTGTTCTCAGGAGATAGGAAATGTGTAATTAAAGTGTCAGTGAGGAATTGATGATCAAACTGAAGAATTGGTGCACAACTAAGTTTGGTGTGTGCTAAAAAATTCATAGCATGAGCTGAAGTGAGAATGGCATGCGAGCAGCCTGCCAGCAGCGGCCGCTGCAGGCCATGGCGCGCGCAGCAGCAGTCCTCACCACATGTAGTCCACGGTGGTGTCCGCAGCAGCTTGCAGCGTGCACAGCAGCCTGCAAGCTTTAGAAGCGTCCCAGCAGCAACTCCCAGCAGCGTGCGCCAACGCAGCAGGCAGCAGCAGCAATTAACAGCAGCGTCCATGGCGGTCGTCCAGCGTGCGCAATGGGCTGTCACCTGCAGCGTCAAGGGCACAAGTTCAGAGGGGAAAAATGGAATTTGGCATTTAAATGTCCCTTTGAACAAATAGAATGCAGAAAATTACTGCTCTCTCTCTATTCGGTTTGCCCTCTTTTCTCTTACACCCATCCCAAATTTCCCAAGCACCATTCCTTTAAATTCATTGGTTGTCCCAAATTTCTGCACAAAGATCACTACCCACTCCCCCAAACTCTAATTCTCCTCCATAATTACTCTCCATCAAGCAAATAATGTCCAAGAGAGTTAAGAGTGTGGGCAAGAAGGGTTCCAAACCTAAAGGCAAAGGAAGGAAAGATGTAGAAGATTTGAGAGAGCATTATGGGGCTCTATTTCGAATTCTCACAAAAGCAGAAGGAGAAAGGTATTTGGCACTCACCCAATCTAATTGCATTTATAAATCTTGTAGGTATCTTGATTTTGATATTTTGAAAGCTTTAGGTTTGGATGTTGAGGTTAAGAGATTGAGTGCCATCTTGGGTTGGAGTGAGTTTATTAAGCTTGATTATGATGTATTCCCCCAATTGCTCTAGAATTCTTTACTTCATACTGTCCACTTGAAAGGGACAATCAAATTTACTTTAGAGTGTAAGATAAGGAGTATAGATTTGGGCATGCAAAATTCTGTGAGGCATTTGGATTTCCTACAAATGGGGTTGATTGTATGGAGAGTAAGTTTAATGTGCATGAATTTTGGGAGAAATTAACTGGGCTTAAAAAATTCAATCCTAACAAGGCACCGAATGGGTTTATCAAAGATTATGCTACTCTTGTTTTGTGCAAATTTATGTGCCATGCTGTGTTTGGGAAATCTGAGAGTAGTAAAGTGTCTCAGAAGGAGTTACATGTGCTATGGTGTTTAGCGAATGGAAAGCAAATTGACACAGTTTCTTTGTTGCGTCAAACAATGATGGATATGATCACCCATAGAAGGTACCATTTGAATATGGGCCATATTTTTTCTGCCATAGCATTTTCCTATGAGCTTATCGACTCAAATTCTTTAGAGTTAGAACCATTACTGAGTTGGAATTTCACTATGGATTCTTGGATTTCATCCGAGGTGGTGAATTTGGACTGAACTCTGAGGGAACCGGAGACCCAAAAATGTTGGAGGGATTATCAACTAAAAAATCCACCATCAATTGCATTTCACAGAGGATCCTCTTTGAATGCGCAACTTGACTTACCGGCTCTTCCTTCTACAGAGCCAACAGGTGAGATGGAAGGGTGGAGACAAGTGTTGAGCAAACTTGAGTCAATGGAGGAGCAGAACCGAGTTATGATGGCTAAAGTGAATAGAAGGTTCGATAAAGTGAAAAAGGAGCAGAGGTCACAAAGGCATAAATTGGCACAAATTGGTGTGAAGCATGGTATTGATATGACATCACCTCCTCCTTCGCCGTCCGAAGCAAATGCATAAGGTAACCTTTCTCTTTTAGTTACTAGTTTAGAATTGTTAGTTTTTTTAGTTTTTCCTTTATGTAAATCTTTGCATGCATTTCCACATTAACGGCAATGTGGAGTTTAAGTGTTGGGGGGGGGGGGGAGTAATTTCTTTATTGTGATTTGTGCTATTGTGTTTTGAATTGTGTATCTTGTGATAATGTTGTGTGAGTTTTTGTTTTGTTTTGTCCTCTTTGTCAAACATACTTGACTATTTACTTGGTTTGGCTCAAGATGTTGATTTTAGGACTTAAGATATAAGTGTGGCCAATGATATATAAAGGTTGTGTTTGAAGTAGATTATTGGCAATTGCTAAGGATATGAAATTCTTTTTGCATGAGATTTTGCTTTATGCTGAGTTGAAATCATTAATTTGTGTGAATTGCTGAAAGAAGCTTGTGTATGCTTAACTTAGAGAGGGCTTATGCAACATATTATCACTAAGTAGTCTCGCCCATTTTAGAACATTCTTGCTAATTAGTCGAAGTGAAATTTTTTTTTAGTCCACTTAGGAAATGAAGAAATGATTAAGGCATTTCTTGTTTGAGCCAAATCCTTATATGCACCTATTTGATGTGTTTTTCCCTAGTTAGCCCTTTGAGCCAAATAAATGCATTAATATGCATACGTTTAACTTGAGTTTCTTTGATGTTGCTTAGCCATCTTAGTACTAACCTGTTATTTTCTTTGATTAATGATGCATAACAAAGTTTGAATTTTATTTTGTGGAGTCTTCAAGAATGTGAGTGAATGGAGTGAAGAATTAAGTGTGGGGGAAAAATGATCTTGTGAAAAAAAAAAGAGAGAAGAAAATATAGAAAAAGAAAAAAATTGCTGATAAACATACTTATTTTTTTTTTCCTCCAAAAGAATCTGAAGTAAAAAGTTAGAAGTTCAGAATGAATGTCACTCCATGATGGTCAAGGCGAGAAGACTTATGTTTTGCATCATTTTCGAAGAAAATTCTTGTTTGTTTTAGCTTATTTCTTGATTAGCCCTTTACCCTTTAAAACCCCATTACAACCTTAGTAAAGACCTTTTGATCTTTTCAACCTTTTTGGACTCAATTAGTGGAGATGAAATTGGTTAGGATGCCTGTGAGGTGGATAAGCATGTGTGAATATTAATCTTTTAATTAGAGACTCTCTTTGATGACATGAGTGTATATGCCTATCATGAAGTGCAACAAGTTCAATTGGGTGAGCCACGCAATGATTTGATTGATTCTTGGTGGAATTGTGGAGATCTTGGGTGAATTGAGTTGAGTGTTCTGCACTTGTTATATACTGTTCTTCAAACATGTATCTTTTGGGGCACACACTAATTTTTCTGAAGTATGAGGGTCTTGATGCTAGCTAAGGACAATTGTTGAGTATGGTTTGCTTGAGGACAAGCAAAGAGTAAGTGTGGGGGAAGTTGTTTGTGGTATATTTATATGGTTTTTGTGTGTGTAAATTTAGGCATTTTGTGATTAATTCATGTCTATGTAGGTTAGAATATGTTATTTTACCTCTTTTAGTTTGAGGAAGGTTTTAGCTCATTTTGTAGGAATTAGGCATTAATGGAGCAAAAGAAGGAGATTTGGGCAGAAGCATGTGCAACGGGCCTGTAAAATCTCGTACATAGCCTAGCTAGAGCACGCAGGGCAATTGACTAGGGCGCCCAGCTCCCTAGCGCCAGCTGCCAAGGGCCAACGCATGCCAACGCAGCAGGCAGCAGCAGCAATTCCCAGCAGTGTTCGCGGCGGTCATCCCGTGCGCAACGGGCTGTCACCTGCAGGCCACATTCAGCTGCACAAGCAGCACCAGCACCAGCGCCTGCTGCCAACGAAAAATCTCAGCCCAAGCTCGCCAGCGCATCCTAGTGCCCAGCTGCCCAGCCCTAGCGCCCGCCGCGAAGGTCTGATCAGTTTAGGCAATGTTGATCCGAATTTTTAGTTTCCTTTTCCATTTAGGTTTTTTGTTTTTAGAGGTTATAAATAGATCTGAAATAGAGGAAAAAGGGGATCCGGAGTTTTTGGATTCTGAATTGTAATTAGCATAACATTTTCCTTTATTTTCTTAGTTAATTTTCTAGATCTTATTCCGAGATTAGGCTTCCACCTTTTGTTGTTGGGGAATTTATTTGGTGAAAATTCAAGAGATTGAATTTAATCAAATCGGTTGTAAGGTGAGGATTGATTCTTATTTCTCTAATTTAATTATTCTAGGTTAATTAAATTAATAGTATTGTTTTGATGGATTCAGTTAATTATATTGAGAATGAGATGATTTCTTTATTTTCCATAGCTAATTTCATTTTAGTCTAGGGTTTGTATGATGTGTTCATGATATGGAATTGAATTAAATCCCAATCAATTATTCTTTTTATTCTTAATTGAATTGGTTGGTTGTTTAAGAACAATTGCTTAGCTACCAATTGTTTTACTTAGGTTTTGAACGAAGGAACGAGAGTTGAAGTTCAATTCCAGATTTCATTCTTTTAAGATCTTAAAATGAATTAGAAATATAAGTTTTAAGATTAAGTCATTGTTCTTAATGTATGAATTGATAGAATGATTTCTATGAATGTCATTGCTAATAGACTGATTTTTATCCTTTGATTTATTAGAAACTAGGGCTTTAGCATAATTAATTGGGACTATTCTTGAACATAGAGGATTGATAAACTGAATACAAACCCTGGACTATCTTTATTCATTACATTTTCACCTAATTGCATTTGCATTTTCTTTTAAATTATTGTTTTGCTATTAGTTTTTTTTAAAAGTTCAAAAATCAAACAAATCTTTTTATATTTAATTTGCTTTCACAAAGAAACAAGTGATTTCCATTTGCAATTCCTTGAGAGAATACGACCTTGGGTGCTTCCTATATATTACAATTGCCCTGTATACTTACGGGTCGCTTTTGGACAGTATATTTTGAGGCGAACATTCACAGCTGCCTAGTTTTTTCAACAACTAGAAACTTGTGTTCGGCTAGATATATATGCACGGAGGCTAGAAGGAATTTATGTTTTTGTTGAAAAATAGAAATTTAAATCAGAAATTCATAAAAAACTAAAAATACATTTGGTAGGTCATAATAAGATATAATATATTATAATTAAATGAATTTCTAATATAAATTTATATTAGAAATTCATTTGATTACATTACATTACATTTCATTATGGCCTAACAAATGTACTTTAAATGATTTAGTATCTTAATCTTTATCAAATTGTAGTTATCTGAATGAAATGGAAAAGGGAAACACTATTCTTCATTATGTAGCTTATGTGATTCAGCATTTCAATAAGATGTTAGAGTCAGAGGGAATCTTGAAACCCAAAGTTAAAAGCCAATAAGATTGAAATATGAGAGAGATTAAGTGAAATTTATTCGCTTTAAAATTTGATTTTTCAAGACTCAAATAAGCCTCCAAATTAGAAAAAAAGAAAAAACATTTTTCATTTGTTTATTAGGATAAATCGCCCTTCACATCTCAACGTTTTAATGAAAACTTTCACTAAATTATATTTGAGTTAGTGTACACGTGGACTTAAAAAAAGTAAATTAGAAAATATATATGGACCTAACCTAAGTTCGGCTTTCCAGGTTGGGTCCATGAGTTCAACAAATTTGATGAAGTTTTTCTTAGTGAAGAATGCTATGGGTTTAGACTTCAAATTCAAGCAGATAAAAATGTTTATTTAAAATGGACAGAAAAAAATTAGATAGCTTGTGACCTCGTGGGCCTATCAGCCCATGCCCACAAGGTTTTGATCCAGACCACATTTCCCACCTATTTTTAACAATTTGAAAAAAAAATAAAATAAAATAAGACAGAGAACAATGTTGATTTAATATTGCTGTTTGGTTATATTGGGTTGACAACTTCCGCTGGCATTATGGATCATGAAGAGGTTAGAAGAAAGAATGTTGGTAGCAAGGTGCTTGGGTTCTTTTACTAGGTTGAGCTTTTCTTTTTGAATTGAGGAAAATTGTTCTTATGAGGAGTTTTAATTGTACTTTTGAACCTTTTTTATCATAGGAATGGCTGTATGCTTTATATGTTTGACGCATTTTACAAAAGCTAGTGTTTTGTTTGCATGAAATGAAGACT
Organism: Reutealis trisperma; assembly: GCA_947687605.1. Taxonomy (NCBI): domain Eukaryota; kingdom Viridiplantae; phylum Streptophyta; class Magnoliopsida; order Malpighiales; family Euphorbiaceae; genus Reutealis; species Reutealis trisperma. The sequence goes on from CANTUT010000775.1 coordinate 38,636, forward strand.
GATGGTTATTTTGGTAGCTCACATTTCTTTAACAGCAGTTTTGCTGGTTATCAAATTTCATTATTGAACATCATTCCAGACATAAGTTATAATATGGTATCAAAGTTATATATATATATATATATATATATATATATATATATATATATATATATATATATATATATATATATATATATATATCCTTGTAGCATTTGGCGTGCCTGTTAGTATGTTAAGGTTAGTTATCATCAATGTTGCTGGATTAACAGAAGTATAGCAATGCTTTGTTGTTGGTTAAGATTCTGGTTATTATGATGTGAAGTAGGCGTGGGAGTGAAGCCTTCTTCTCTGTATAATTGCTCTTCATTTGCGAGGAAATTCTTTTGCATTCAGTTAATCTGACCTAGACTCAAAACTCAAAATTTAAAATATTTGACTTGATATGGCCTGATCTGAACTGGTTTGGCCTGTAAGATGAACAGCTCAATGCTGTTATCGCTGCTGCCTCTTGTAAAGAGGCTGGGATGATTCATTTCAAAAAAAAGAGGCTACGATGATTCTTAATTTTTAGAACTCAAAATGAGACGTTAAGGAAATATTTGACTGTTGGCAGGTCAATATGTTATAGAGATCTTTATTGCAGCCATGATCGCTTTGGTTTTTTTTTTTTCCTTTTCTTATATATGATCTGAGGCTCTTTCCTCTCTCTCTCAAAATGGGTCACTGTAATTTGTTTCCATTTTCACTTTGTTTGTGGCTCTCCAAATTTTGGCACAATGTTGAAGCAAAAATTTAGAAACAATGGTTGAGACAGCGTTGTCGTACACAACTATTATTAAGTTTGCTGAGGTAAATGCAAGAGACTGAGTTGATGCACACTCCTTTTTTCATTTGATTAAAACGAAAATATATAGAAGTTTTATTTTTGCTTAATCAGAAGCAGTAAGAAGCGAATTCATTTGAATGGATGTAAAATCAGGCTCAAAGAGAAATGCCCGATATCTTCTCGGGGCAGCTCTTAGTTGCAGCCATGGTGTGGTGGTTTTTCTTTGTTGTCTGAATACAAGGGCATCTCTGATCTGAGTCTCCTCTTTCTTCTTCACATTTCTTTGTTTAGGTTCTGTCTGTTTCACGTATATGTGTATTTGAGGCCGTGATGATGATTTTATTTTCCTGTCAAAATCAGAGATTTTGGGGAACGTAATGGATTTTGGCGGGGTGACTTGGAGCTTCTATCTGACAAAAGGCGAATCTGAGGCTCCATTTATATGCTTGTCCAAAGGTAAAAACTGACTTCAGAAATGTTGGAATGTGAACGACGTATGGACTAGTTTATCCTGTGTTTCTTTATCTTCATTGTCGGTCAGATATTATCATGCACTGCGATTACGATAATGGACTGTGTGTGTGGTAGAAGGACAACAATGACAATGTAAGTATCTTTGTCTCATGAGGCATTGTTGTATCACTGTTGATGTTTCAAATATATGAATTAAGTGAACAAGATGCAATTTATTTTTTTGTGGTTTGATTTATTGTAGGATCAATTTGCATTATTATTGCGATTGAGATGTACTTGTGAAGCTGATTGTTAATTTTTGAATCTTTTACTCATGGCTAGGAGATAATTCATATGCTTATTTTGGCTCGAAATTGAATGCAGTAAACTTTTTATTCTGAACTTATAATCTTGGTTGTCTTAAGTCAGTTAGATAGGCGATGTCCTACTTTAATATTCAGAAAATCATTTGTAAATCACTTCAATTTTTTCATTCTTGGTCGTTGATGTTCTTTTTACACTTTGAGCCTTAAATTTGACCATAAGGGAGTATGCTTCAAAATTTAATACAATTGTACCATTGCCAGCTTGTAGTTAATTCCATATGGTTTCCTATTTCTTGATGTGTAATATACGCCCAGCTATAGAAGAGGTTAGCATGTTTAGTGCTCAATCCTTCTTGATTTTTTATGATTTTATGTTGTTCATTTTTCACCCTAATATTTGATAATGATTCTACTAAAGGAAAGGCATGCATGATGATATTAGCCAAAAATTCTTAAATAGTGTAAAGCTATATTTATTTTTTCTTATTTAGGGTAAAGACTTTATTTCCTTTTTATTATGGTTTATTACCTATTTCATTATGATTCAAATGTTCCTAATTAACTAAAATAGGATACATATTAGAATTAGCTATTTGTCTATTTAAGAGTTCAATTAGTTTTTAGGTTAACAATAATATTAGTTGAGTTTTAATTAAGCATTTCTCCAATATTTTTTTTTCTCTATTTGGTTGTATTGTAGCATGACCATGAATCCCCCAACATATTACGATTTTATGAATTTAGGAGAGCTTCATAATTGGCCAATTAAAATACAATTGACTGAAGATGATTTGCAACCTTGCTTCAATTGTGTTCGATTGCCTAAAAAGGAAGTTGAAGATCATTTGCACGGCAAAATAAGAGACTTGCTAGAGAAAGATAGTGGATCATCTATTACTGCAATTGATATTGATACTAACACATCATATTTTTTGTTCCTTCAAAAGGAAGAAAGCCAATACAAAATCTATGATTGGCTTCATGTTTTGATGAGAAAGACACTCAAGATGGGCGATCGATTGGCAATGCATTGGAGTGATGATAGGTTATACTTCAAGATTTTTTCCTAAAATTAAGGAAATTAATTAACAAGTAGCTAGCAATAATACTATCACGAACAAATAAATGTTTAGTTATATAGAAGAGTTTATATTAGCCATTGTAGTGGTGGTTATAGAAAAAGATAACTATTTATATGCTATGTCCCATTTAATCTCTTTATATATTTATTAAAGAATAATTTTTTTTTATATATATCTTGAGATACTTTGTTTAAGAATTTTACAAATAAATTATAATTTTGGCATAATTTGTGTTAATTTCACAAAAAAAAAAAAAAAAAAAAAAAAAAAAAAAAACCCTTTACTGCTAGATTAGATTGAGCTCATATGAATGTTGTTATGCTAAATATCAAGTAGGGTTACATATGCCATTGAAAAATTAAAAAAGGTTACGTGTTCATAAAAAGTAGTCTATTTTTTATATATTCTTGTTCTTGCTAGAATTTAATTTTGTTATATAATTCAAATAGATTATATAATACTAATTAGTTTATATTTCTTACTAAGGAAATTAAGATACTGTATGCTTTACATTCTAATATTTTGCTTGAAATTTGTAAGATATAAAAAATTCATGATGTTTGGCAAAAATTAAAGAGAATAATTTTTTTTTTTACTATCTCTTTTCATAATCATGAATTAGAAGGCAATCATATCATTAACTATATATTATTCATATGGATAAACTACTAATCTATCTCTAAAAAAGGAAAAGAAAAGTTTGTAACTTATATTAATCTTATTTTTTTTTTTATAAAAGAATTTTTTCCTTACTTCTTTTTTTTTTAATTTCTAATTTTTGAACAAGATTCTAATTTCACTAAACTAAAAGTTGATTGGCCGTAAAAGAATTACTCCTTCCATCCCATAAAAATAAGTCTGATTTGATTTTTGCAAAAGTTAAGAAAATTATAAATATGCACATTAAATAGAAACACATATTAGGGAACTAATAAATTAATTACTATAATAAAAAAAGAAAAGAGGACTATAATTTAGGACACATAAAAAAGAAAAATGAACTTATTAATATGGTATAGATGGAATATTTAAAAACATAAAAGTTTAAAATTATGATTTGTGAAAGCAATAAAAAAAATTATATTATTTGATAATATAATAAAGTCGTAATAAAACCATGTATACAGATATATACATGTATTCATTATGAAACATTGTATTAAATAAACATTGCATTACTATATTAATTTAATAGATAAATAATTAAATTAACTAATTGAAATACTTATCATTTACTGAATTATGAAAGTGTCATTTAATTAATCAAAATTAATTGATATGAAATTCTTTAATTAAGTGACGTGCCAACAAATTGTGCAATTTTTGGATAAGCTTTAGGTCATATATATATATTTTTATATATGAGAGAGAGAGAGAGAGAGAGTATAAGTGATTATTCCTAGGACCCCTTATAATTAGTAACTTCTTCAGTTTCTCAGACAGAGTCATCCTTATTAGATTTTTAATAGAAATTCAACTACATGTAGATTTTTAACATTTAATTGATTTGAAATTAATTTAATTCAATTCAGTTCCTCTAACTTGATAAGGTAGCAAAAATTTGTATATTACTTCTCTTAGATTTAGGCATATCCATATTTTTTTTAGCAGGAGAGGGGAGCATCGAACCTCAGTTTATCACTCTTGTCGTATATGCACTTATTATTAAACTATGTCTTGCTTCAATTGACTGAAGGTTTTGGCAATTTTTCTCTCCTTGCAGCTCTTCAGAAGTGTTCCTTTTCTTATATAGTGATTGCTCTTGGTTCCTTAAAGCTTGTGCCCATGCTGCCATTTCAATGTCCCCATCTCCAATGGTAACATCATGGGTAAGACAAGTTTCAAGAGGGTCTTTTAAGCAAGTTCTGTCAAACATTTCTTGGACCACTTCATCAAGAACTTCCACCCGACAACATGTGTCTATGAAGGAAGGGTATTCAACTGCTTTGGCAAGGTTAAACTCAATCATTTCATCCCCAACTCGTAAAGTGAGCTTGCCTTCCTTAACATCAATTAAGGCACCTGCTATTGCCAAGAATGGCCTTCCAAGAATGAGAGGAATTTCAGCATCTTCCTCCATGTCCAAAACAAGGAAATCCACTGGAATATAGAATTTTCCCACCTTCACAAGGACGTTCTCAAGGATTCCCACTGGATATTTCACAAATCTATTCGCTAGTTGCAGAGTTATTCTTGTCTTCTTAAGCTCTCCAAGCCCCAATTTCTTGCAAATAGAGAGAGGCATCAAGCTTACACCTGCCCCAAGGTCACACAAAGCCTTAGCAAATTCTATAGTGCCAATAACACATGGAATTGAGAAGCTTCCAGGATCTTTCAACTTCTCAGGTAATTTCTTCTGAATAATGGCACTACACTCTTTGGTGAGGGCAACTGTAGTTTGCTCTTCTAGACTTCTCTTATTTGACAGCAGCTCCTTCAAGAACTTTACACAGGTTGGCATTTGTGCAAATGCCTCTGCAAAGGGAATATTAATATGCAGCTGCTTGAAAATAGCAAGAAACTTCTCATATTGCTGATCCAACTTATTCTTCCTTAGCCTCTGAGGGAATGGTATTGGAGGGACATAGGGCTTGGGCAATTCCTTCTTCTTACTTCCAACTTCTTCATCATCTTCAATATTTATTCTCATTTCATCTTGTTGAGATTGGACCTTTTCTACTCCTTGCTCTTCCACATTTTCCTCAACTAAACTCCCTTTTTTATTGGGTAAAAGATCCTCCAACTGCTTGCCACTTCTCAAAGTGATTGCCTTGCAATGCTCACGGGGGTTGCTTTCTGTTTTTCTTGGCAAATTTACTCTTTCCCTTCCTCCCCAAGCATTGGCTAATTGACTAATTTGAGTATCAAAATTCCTGCTTTGGGTAGCCATTTGCTCTTTTAATTGGTCTAACTTTGCATCAAACCTCGAATCCATCTTCTCAAACCTCTTATTGGTTGAACTAATAAATTTCTCCAAAACTGACTCAAGTGAGGACTTAGGTTCTTGAGGTTGGTAATTTTGGTGGGTTCTCTGTTGGTGGGGTGGTTGATATGGAGGACGGTGATTAGATGTGTTTCCTCACTAATTGGAATTTGAGCTTTGGTTTCCCGAATTACCCCATGAAAGGTTTGAATGGTTTCTCCAACCTGGATTGTAGGTATTGGAGAAAGGATTATTTTGTGGTCTTTGCTTCTGATTTTGGTTAGACACAAAATTCACTTGCTCCAGGTAACATTCCATGGTTGCATGTGCTCCACCACAATAATCACAACACAGTACTTGAAGAGGTTGAGATGGCATAGGCATACCTTCCATCTTTTTGGCAAGCATATCCATCTTGGCATTAAGAATAGTGAAACCATCAACTTCATGGACTCCTGCCACCTTCTTTTAGCTCCTCTTATCATTAGACCAATGATAATTATTGGCCGCCATGCTCTCAAGCAATTGAATAGCTTCATCAATATTTTTGTCCATAAGAGCACCACCTGCAGCAGCATCAATGTGACATTTAATAGAAGTGGTCAGTCCATTATAAAAGGTCTGCACAATTAACCAATTGAGTAAACCATGATGAGGGCATTTTTGCTATAATTCCTTGAATCTCTCCCATGCTTCATAGAGAGATTCCCCTTCTTGCATCATGAAGCTTGTAATATCATGCCTCAGCCTTGCGGTTTTCCCCGAAGGAAAATATTTGGCCAAAAATGCCTTTGTCATGTCTGCCCACGTAGAAATGGAACCTGCTTATAAGCCTCCATACCATGACTTTGCATTTCCCTTTAAGGAGAAAGGGAATAACCTCAGCCTGATTGCATCTTCAGAGACCCCATTAAGCTTGATGGTGTCGCAAATCTCAAGGAATTGCGCTAGATGGACATTTGGATCATCATGGTCGGTTCCCTCAAATCTTGACTGCTGCACCATTTGAATTAAAGCTGGTTTCAACTCAAAATTGTTTGCCACAACAGTTGGCCTATCAATTGGAGCTCTAATCCCTTGAGCATTTGGAGGGGCATAAGCTCGCAAGGGTTGATTCCGGTTGTCACCCATCAGAAATTGCTCTTGTCCCTCTCTGTTTTCTTCTTCAGTTTGTACTTCTTCTTCAACCCAACCAAGCAAAAATTCTTGCTTGGCTTCTTCTTCTTCTGTGACTTCTTCTTCAACAAGAAGACTAGGCTCACCTAATCTTTCTTGAAGCAACCTTTCCTTTCTTCTTTTGTTGTTTGCTCTACAAGTCTTCTCTATCTTAGGATTAAAAGGTACTAAATCAGCAAATTTATTCCGTCTCATAAACACTTGAATTTCCTGTAAAGACAACAACTTGACAAAACTATCAAAATAAAAAAAAATGACTAAATTACCAGAAATTTTATTAAATTTTGATATCAAAATGCTGTCTCCCTGGCAACGGCGCCAAAAACTTGTTCGCTCTTTTTGCACCGCAAGTATACGGGTCAATTGTAGCAAATAGTTTAAATGAGTAAGGGGTTTATCGATCCCACAGGGAGACGATTTTGATTACCAATATAATATCAAAATGCCGTCTCCCTGGTAACGGCGCCAAAAACTTGTTCGCTCTTTTTGCACCGCAAGTATACGGGTCAATTGTAGCAAATAGTTTAAATGAGTAAGGGGTTTGTCGATCCCACAGGGAGATGATTTTGATTACCAATATAACAAACTTTCTAATATTTAATCAATCAAAACTTTTGGTGAATAGAATGAATATAATTAAATAAATGAAAGAAATGAATAATTTGACTAATGAAAATGAAATGAACTAATTCTTTAAATCTTGATTCAATAACAAACAACCTAGGGTTTAGATTTCAATTGGTTTTCATACAAATGACTCATATATACTTATATCAACATTCAATCAAATGGAATTAAAGGTAACTTTCCCTCAATCAAACAAGATCCTCTTTTAAGGCAAATTGTTAATATCCAATTCTAAACTCACACCTACTGTCGTGGTTGCAAGTAGTTAGGTTGGATTCATTAAATTATATGGAAAGCTATCATAAACACCACCTAGGCATACCCATATGTCTATGAAGTAACAATCCTAAGTTTATCTTCCCCATGAACTAATGCCATACTTCCACTTTCGCTCCATCATATAGCATCTTAAATTGTGTAAAAGGTGGCCAATCAATCACACACATTAAGCACAAAGAAAGTAATTCAATTCCAATATAACTGAATAATTGATAAAGTATATAAGAATTCCACAAGAATCAACCAAAATCCATCTAAACCCTAGAGAAGATAACTTAGCTACTCATAATTAAATAAATGAAAGAACAAATCCAATGAATCAAATAATAAGGCATGCTTGAATTCAACTAAAGAATAAAATAAAAGTGAGTTAAGAAGACTTCTTGAAAAAAATGGAAAATTCTGGAAAATTAAAGGTTGAAATTCGTTCTCTTAATGGCTTCCAAATTGATGTGGACAGTCTCCTTCAACAGCCACTACTCTTCCTTCAACAATCCAGCCCTCCAATTCTGAAGAATCTCTCAAGAGAAGTAGATGAAAACTGGAAATTGTCTAAATCCCTAACTAGAATTCTTTTCCAAAGAGAAATTAAAACTGAAAATATTCTTTAGCCTCTCCGATGCCTTTCTCTTCCGTTTCTTCCCCTTTTTATTCTTCAAAACCCCTTGCTCTTTGTTTCCTAACTGCTTCCCTTTGATTTCGGTAAAATCCCATATTTCTAGCCCCTTTCCTTTCATGTTTGTTCATTTTAAAATTTGAAAAATTGGGTTACTGTTCACTGGTGCACAGGCTCGTACACTTTTGCACAGGCTTATGCACTTTCTGAATTTTTCTTCAAAAAATGGCAGTAGCTAAAAATCGAACGCACAACCCTGTGCATTTTGTGTGCGACCTTGTGCTTTCTGGAATTTCTTCATTTTTGTTCCAATTTTGCCCTGAATTCAACAATCTCAACCAAAGCATATTAAAATCATAAGGGAAAGTAAATCAATGGGAATTTAGGATATTTCATTCAAAAAAACCAAGCAAATTATTCTTAAATTAGGGGAGAAATCCTAGGATTATTTAAGTAAATATTTAGCACATCAATATCCATATTTTTTTTTAGCAGGAGAGGGGAGCATCGAACCTCAGTTTATCACTCTTGTCGTATATGCACTTATTATTAAACTATGTCTTGGTGTGCAACATATCTACATACTTGCTAATATATTGAGTTTGAAACTGAGGGAATAATTTCTTAGTCAAGTGGATAGACTTACAACGCTCATGTGGTTGACCCATTAAAAAAATAAATTAATTGATTTTTAATAAATTAATTATTTTTATCTTTAATTTCTCTAAATTTAATTCATTCTCTCTTTCTCTACCTCTTGACTCTCTATCTCCTCTTGACTTAGACTCTTCACCTTCCAAATCCAAATCCCAATCTCCCCTTAATTTGCCTTTCCCTTAATTATCCTTTGCATGCAAATTTAAATTAACTATTTAGTTTTCTTTTTTGTTAGTAATGTCAAAGTTAATTGGATAATAAACTACACTGTCAGTTATATTTAATAATAACTTATCAAAAGTATAGATTGTATTTTATATGGATATATAGTGGGACAGATCCAGAAAAATTTATTAGTGAGGCAATATAATACACACATAATTTTAGTAGTGATATATTTATAATTTTACGGGGACAAAGGGGAACAATCTGAAAGGGACAAATACAAGTTAACTACTGAAATACATAAAGAATTTAATTGTCTAGTGGAGTCAGTTGCCTCTACAACCACATATATAGGTCAGCCCCTAGACATATACAGGGCTATATATTTGATTGTCTATATATATGAAGTTTAGATTTTGGTTAGAACATTGTATGTGATGAAACGTGAGAGGAGCTTGCAAATGCATGGTGAGTTTACATGACCCTCTCATCTACTATATTTTTCTTTTGTTTTTCTTTCTATGTTTTAATTTAGTTTGCAATGTACTGCTTTTTTGCTTTTTAGTGTGCTAATTTTGCTATATAGCTTATGTATTTTGAATTGAAGGGTAACATTTTATTTATGTTTTCAATAATTGCGAGTGCTTTTTTATTTACTTCTGATTTTTTCATTTTTTATATAAACAACTATACACATTTCATATTTATATAGATGTTGAATATTAATATGAAACATAAGTAAATTTCGATTTTTAATTAGGTTCTTATCAAGAGTTGAAATAGAGAGTTCAAAAGGTGTCAATAGAGTAACAAATATGCAATTATTGGATTTTTAATAACTTGAGATTTGAATAATCTAATAAAATACTAATGTTAGATTTTTTAGAGATTTGATTCATCTTTTAAATACGCAATAAGTTTCTCTAAAATTAAAAAGAGTCACTACATTATGATTGTTATTTATTGCATATAATTTTTTAAAAATATTGTTGGCATTATTTTTGTCAATGCGAGCGTGCCACATGTGTGAGGTATGCAAATTGTCAATTTCTTGCGCCCTTTAGATTTCCAAATAAAAATGATATGGATTCTCAAGATTCTTTACCACAATTCCCTCGAATTGGACAATGCAATACCTAATTTATTGTCGAGCATGTAACATCCTGACCCTGAGTCTATTGTGAATATTGAGATTGAAGAGAAGTGATCATATTATGAGCAAAAGAGTATAGATGATGATTGTGGAAATTGGAATACTGATTGCCTATCAGTTTAGAAACCGAGCCTTGATTGTATGAAATAAGCTAGAGAATGTTAGGAAAGAATTAAGGGAGATGGATTTGACATAGAAACAAGTGAAATGAAGAGTGTAAGAAGGAAAATAGGAAGTTGAGAACCAAAGATCTAAAAAGAATACGAGTTCGGAAAATAGAGTAGTTAAGTATGAGTCGGTGAATTTTAATCTCTAAATAGATTCATATATTTTATTTGGATAATTTATGTAGCTAAGGATACATTAGAAGTGCATAATTGAACAATTGAATTAAGAATGAGCATAGAAATTACTTAAGTGAAATCGATACGCTATAGCTCGTGACTAACAAATTTTGGTTTTCAGAATTTTAAAAAATTTCAGCTTAGGGAAGATTGATGGGGAGATGAGTAAAAATGATATCAGAAGTCTAAATTAGTGATTAAAAATATTATTAGACAATAACAGAGTAATTAGGGATTAAAAATGATAGTCTAATAATAATTCAGATAATGGACATCATTACTTGACAACTCATCAACTAAATTAAAAAAAATAAATAAAAAAAATAGAAAGATTGCAGCTAGATGGCTGGCCAACTAAGGGGGATTAAAGGGTGAATATTGAGCCAAATTTGCATACGAATTAAATAAAAGAAAAAGAAAAGAAAAATATGCAAGAAGTTGTCAGTGATAAACATCATTTTATGTTCATATCACTTAAAAATCTATTAAGAAAGAATAAAGAGTGGATAGTCAAAGGAAGAGAGAAAATGTTAGGGAGAAGTGTAAAGAAGAAAAAAATCTAAGAAAAATCCCAAATCTAGCTCCAACCGAGATAAAAACAATGTTATACTTGCTAGATTTGAGTATGATGTGATTATGTTGGTTTGTTTGTTACTTTTATTGGTTTATTGATAATGGATGAAGTTCAAGAAGGGGAAAAAAATGAAGGAAAGTTATTGATTAGAGAAGCAAGTGGTATTTGAAGATGGACTAGTGAGGAAACATGTAAGATAGAGTACAAGAAAGGATATGGCTAGGATTTGGTGGACAACCAAACTGCTGAAATTTGAGGTTCAGTTTTGAGAATCCTAGAGTCTGAATTTGACCATGGTCGAAATATAAATTATGAAAGTAGAAATAAGGCTACCGTGCATATAGGTCAAACTATGTTACTAGAATTTGGGGCTCAAATTAAGGACTCTAGGATGGGATTTTAACTAGACTCAAAATAGATAAAATGAATCTCAGGATGTTAATTAGTTTTATAGAACTTTTGTAGCAAAATTTTAAAAAATAGTAGAGATTTACAGAACAATTATTAGGGCTATCTTAGTATGCAGGATAATCAGGGTTATAGGGTTTCAGTCTGACTTTTGGAAACCTTATGGACAGAATAAATTAAAGAACAAAACTAATGAATTATTCTATTATGACTTTAATTTCATTTATAAAGAGAATTAAGTCAATTAGAGTTGTATAGACCAAGACACAATAGAAAAATTAAAGTAAGCTTAGTGAACCTAGGCAGTAAAGTCAAGGCAAAACTTGATAAGTCATCTTATGAGATACAAAATTCTAAATAGGTTTAATTTTTGATATTTTGGAGAAAAATGTGTTGAAATTTAAATGCCCCAAGAATCAGGGCTATTGGAATAGTGAAACTCATGTTATGGTAGTAATTAGGAGGCTAAGTTAGGATAAAAATTGATAGAACGATTTTCAAATTTAATGTTCTAATGAATTTTCTTATAGAAAATTAAACCTAATATATATGTATATTGTATGTAAAGGATCCAAAAAAAAAAAAAAAAAACAACTGAAGTGGAAAACTTTGAAGGGGGGGGGGGGGGGTTGGGTGGGGGTGATGATCCTCATATTGGATAGTAGAAAGAAATTAAAGAAAACAAAGGAAAATGTGAGTGTCTTTTATACTATCATGCATATGGACCCTATTTCATTGTTCTTATTGATTGCTTAAGGCAATGTTCATTAAAAACCTCATTGGTTCATGGCTCTTAAGTCTTGAATACTTGATTTCAATGCTTATTTGAAATTGAATTTGTTATCGAACCCAAATTCTACTTGAATTTAATGTGATTCCTAATTATCAAAATTGTATATAACTTTGGATTCCTAAACAATGCTATTGATCCATTGTTCATATGATTTTTGCTACATGAATTGATATGCTAAAAGTTGAATCGAATCTTTCATAGTGTTAATTGATCATTGTATAAGGTGCCAAAAATGGTACAGTACTATTGTCATGCATGTAGAGATCCCCTTTTTCCAATGTAGGGGACGCCGAACTTTGTGCATAATAAAGTAACCCTTGTTAGGAGGAATTTTGAATGCTCTAGCTTTAAGAACTAACTAATCTTATATATTGGTAATGCTCCGCAAGAAGAGCCTTTATCACTAGTGTAGTGTTGACAATTCCGATTTCATCTAGTGAATCCAAATTTCTATTGAACTCTAGTTCTAGTGTTATTGATATTGCCATTTTTGCTATTGAACCCTAGTGCCAGATTTCTATTATTGCTATCATTGTTATATACACATATATTGAATCCATGATTCCACTGTGAAACCAAATCGAAGTGAACCCACCCCATGTGTTGTTTAGAATGCATTCACTGAGTTTTATTCATTCCTCTTCCCTTATTTTTTTTATAGGACTAGTGGTTAAGCAATGCAGTTCAAGTTTTGTTTCGCTTGAAGCTGAAAATCAATATAAAGAAAAGATATCACATTTTAGTTATTGTATAATTAGTTATAAGGAAACATATGTAATTAAAATTAGTATATTATCTAGATGCTCCATGGTACCTAAGATTTCTAATTTAGTATTGTAAATTATTTAATATATATAATAATGCTAGTGAATAACTTAATATAATTGATAAATAGTATCTGTAATCAATTATAATATGCATATAGAATTGTAATAGGAGATGGTTAATATGATTCAGACTCTGATTTGAGGGAGTATTGATGTAATATGTAACAACCTACACCTACCCTTGAAATTTTTGGGATAATTTGCTTGATTTAGAACTATTAAGGTTAAGTGTGTGCTTTTGTGAAAATTAGTAATCTTAAGTGATTGATGAGCATGTGGCATATTAAATTAATTTTAATATGTGTAATATGAGTTGCTATTGTGAACTAAATGATTTACATGAAGTGCATTTGTACAAAAGAATTTATTTTAAACAAAATGAATTTTCATGCATAAAGACAATTTTTAAGCATAAAATGATTTTATGAATATTTTAAAATAATTTTTAAAATAAATATTTTGCTGGATATATTACAGAAATAATAAGAAAAATATTCTTTTTATTTTAATTATAATCAGCCCAAAATTTAAATAAAAAGCCCAAATACCCAAAAGCCTATTATACTAAAATCCTCCTAATCTAGTTCATTAAGGGTATCAGTGGAAATTGTACCCAAACCCTAATATATAATGAAAAATTCAGCCAGCCTAGGTCTTCCAGTAGCCACCACTGTAGTTTTCATTATTTTGGCAGAAAAATCCTCTCAAAATATTTCTCTCAACTGAAATTAAGAAAACACATTTCCATTTCGTAGTTTCTTGACCGTAATCGTAAATTTTTCTTTTCTTCCAATTTTTAAACTGATTTCTATGAAATAAATTATGGGAAAATTATTTTGAACTAGTTGATTGCTGATTTTTACAGATTTAATTCTGTTTGGGTGAGTTTTTTGGAGAGAAAATCTATTTTCTACTGAAAACACAAATCTTTCCGTGAGATTTCTCCAAAGGTAAATTTTATAACTTAAAATCACAGTTTTTATACCTAAACATCACTAGAGGGGGGGCGATTTGTGCGTTGTTGTTTTCTAAACTAATTTTTAATTTGTTTTGATGAAAAATATTAGATTAAATAATAATTCTGCATATTTCTGCAATGACCGGGAAGTTTCAGAAAATAAAGGAATTAAAGGTTTTTGTGCTAGAACTTAGAAGTTGAAAAATTATATTATCAAATTAATAAGTGGCTATCGATTTGTGTGAGAAAGCATTCTAATATGATATTTGTTTTGTTTAGATGAAAAATAATGATTTGAATCATGTGTCTGTATATTGTTGTAATGAACGAATAGCGCGGAAAGCGCGAAAACTCATGATTTTCACCTAAGCCTTAAAACTTGGAATTTTTTTTTGTATAAATACTATCTATGGCTGCCGAATCATGTAGGGAAATGTTCTAAACTGATATTTGTTGAGATTGAATGAAAAATAATGGTTAGAACAACTTGTTTACATATTTCTGAAATGACCGAAAAATACCGAAAATAAGAAAACTCATGGTTTTGTACTCTATGACCCAAAAGTTGAATTTTTATGTATAAACAATATTATGTGTGGCCAATTCATATGAATTAAAATTCTAAAATGATTTTTGTTGTGTTTACATGAAAAATCTTGATTCAAACCATATTTTTACATATTTCTGAAATAGACGGAATGTGCGAAAAAAAAAGAAAATTTAATTTTTCCTTTGGTGATGCATTCAGCCTACCTTAATATTTTTTTTCCCAATGTTTATAATTTTTATGTGATGTGTTTTGATGATTATTGACATGTTGTTGCGCGATTTTTGCAAGTATACAGGTCGTGCTAAGTAATAGTGTGTGAATAGACTGTCGAATCCACAGGGAAGGGTTGACAAGTATTAATTTTATGATTACTCTATTATTTTGCAAATCAATTATGAGAATTCGTATTTTAAACTAAAGTAAAATTCAAGTAAATAAATCATGAAAATATGAAATAAAATTTAAAGGCCTAGGATTTAGAATTCATCAATTGATTACATATGATTTCTTTATAATCTTTAGATGGATTATTTTTGCTGGAATTAATGATTAGATTTCCTTAAATTATATGATGTTCTCTCTCAAGATACAACATATGTGTTCATATTAACCTTATGTCTACTCTTGTGATCATAAGCAATTAACACAAACCCATTAAGTTTTATGGAAATCCTTTTAAAAATCACAAAGGAGTATTCTTATCTCTAAGCAATACATTCCCTAGGTCAATTATCTTAATGATCTAATATTGTGCTTCCACTATTGTTACTTCACACAATATCTCAAATCATGCAATTAATGGCCAGTTAATTATAAGCATTAAGTTCTAAGATAAAAGATTAATTCCAACAATCAAATCCAATCAATTAAATATAAATAGTCATATGCAAATCAAAAGATTACATCTAAATCCTAAAAAATAAAATTAGCTATTCATAATTAAAAGAGAAGAAACAATTAAATTAACAATAAACATAATAACAACTTAAAATTAAATTCAAGAGTAGAGTTTAGAAAGAACTTGTATTGGGATACAATCTTTGATGAACTCAAGCTTCCAAAAATTCCTCCTCTTGATCAAAATAAAAATAAAACAAATCTACTCTAAGAAAGCATATGAAAATCTCTCTACATATTTTTTTTGGATTTTCTTTGATGCCATTTCCCTTTGCCAAGCATGGTATTTATAGACATGTTTGGTGGAAGAATTCAAGTTCCATTAAAATTCTTACATTAAAAATTCAACATTGATGGTTAGGTTGGCCACTAACCATTGAATTCCTTCATCAATATTCAAAAATGGTTAGGTTGGCTACCAACCATTAAATTTTGGCCACCAACTATTGAATTTATTTCTTATGGATTGAAAACTTGAATCATTACTTGCATCATTATTTTTATGACATCACCGTCTGCATCATTTATTTTATTGCATCATTATGATATCATTTTGATATGCAAAAATAAAATAAAAATACTTAAAATATATTATAATTTATTTGTAAATTGCAGAACTATTTATTTCTAAAAATATGTAATAATATTATTGCATTTTTGAGAACTGAGCTAAAATTTTAGTTTAAATAAATAAAATAACTCTAAAAATATAGAGTTATCACACCCCCAAACTTAAGTTTTTGCTTGTCCTCAAGCAAAAAAAAATTCAAAACCTAAACTAATCCACTTTTGTAGGAAATTACGATTGCATTTAGCGTATGCAACAAGCCTTTAAACCCCTAGGTGTCTCGTAGAGGACAAGTTATTGTCTCGTGAGGGCTTCCAGTGGTGATACCCACAAACACCTATAAAACTTTAAACTTTCAAATATTTATTTCAAAAAGGAAATTTAATATTCTCATGCTTAGTTTGAATAATTTTTCAAAGGTTTCAAGAAATTAATATTCACAAACAAGATATCAATAGTATTACAAGTCAAGCTTCTATCTCAGATTCAAAATAATCCTTATCTTAATCATGCTTTGAATAACCATGAATTAAATTAACTACAAAAAAAATTGTAGCACTTTAGATAGGCATATACACACTAATACTTTAAATGCCTCTATCAAAAGATATAAAATAGATGTACAAATCTCATAAGCATGTTAATGCAAACAATCTCCACTAATGGAATTCACAAATCAAGAGAGATCAATAAGTCTTAACTAGGGTTGTAATGGGGCTAACACAAGGTCTTTTGGCTGTACAAAGAAAAGGCTAAATGAACAAAAGTAAGATAATTATGCCAAGTTTATAAAAAATCAATAGCTCAAATAAAGGAATTTTGTTAATGAATGATCCCTTTTATCTTAAGTATCATTCTTCTTTAATGTTTTATTCTTTTAAGCCACCTTCTTCTATTTTTTCTTCTTTTTTTTATTTTTTTATTTTTTTAACAAACATTATTCGAAAGATAAGCAAGAATACTAACTTTTTATTTTATTCAATTTTCATGCTTTCCCCCAAACTTATTTTAAGTAGAAGGTGATCTTTTACAATGAATAATACTCTCAGTTATTAGCGATCCTTATTTTCTTTTAAAACTTTAATAATTCCCTTTTCTTTATTAGAATGTAAACTTGACAAAATTATCTCACAAATAGGGTGAAGGATAATAATTAAGGTTAATTAACAAAGAAAGAAAGCTAAAATTAACAAGGCACAAAGGGGTAAAGTAGGAAAAAAATTAAAATAAGGGTGGATATAAGTAACAGGCTAAACAAACAATGCCTAAATCATATCTCTTTTTCAAAATGAATTCAAAATTTCGCCTCAAAAGTTTGCAAAAATATATTCTAAGATAAGTGAGGCAAATGAAGATAAAAAATGTGTAGAAGCCCTCTCTAAGTAAGCATACACAAATTCAATGCAATCAATATAATGCAAAGTGTTGCGCGATTTCTGCAAGTGCACAGATCGTTTACAAGTAATAAAGTGATGAGTGAGTATCGTTCCCACGAGGAAGGGTTTGTCAAATACCAATTTTTAAGATTACTCTATTATTTAGAAAATCAATTGTGAGATTTTATATTTTAAGCTAAAATGAAATTGAAGCAAATAAATAATGATAAATATGAAAATAAGATTAAAGGTCTAGGATTTAGAATTCATCAATGATCACATATGATTTCTTTATAATCTTTAGACGGATTATTTTTGCTGGAATTAATGATTAGATTTTCCTAAATTGTATGATGTTCTCTCTTAAGATACAATATGTGTGTTCATATTAACCTTACGTCTACTCTCGTGATCATAAGCAATTAACACAAACCCATTAAGTTTTATGGAAATCCTTTTAAAAATCACAAAGGAGTATTCTTATCTCTAAGCAATACATTCCCTAGGTCAATTATCCTAATGAACTAATATTGTGCTTCCACTCTCGCTACTTCACACAATATCTTAAATCATGCAATTAATGGCCATTTAATTACAAGCATTAAGTTCTAAGATAAAAGATTAATTCCAACAATCAACCCAATCAATTAAATATAAATAATCATATACAAATCAAAAGATTACATCTAAATCCTAGAAAATAAAATTAGCTATTCATAATTAAAAGAGAAGAAATAATTAAATTAACAATAAAAATAATAAACATAATAATAACTTATAATTAAATTTAAGAATAGAGTTTAGAGAGAACTTGTTTTGGGATACAATCTTTGATGAACTCAAGCTTCCAAAAACTCCTCCTCTTGATCAAAACAAAAAAATAAAACTAATCTACTCTAAGAAAACATATGAAAATCTCTCTACATATATTTTTTTATGGATTTTCTTTTATGCCATTTTCTTTTGCCAAGCATGGTATTTATAGACATGTTTGGTGGAAGAATTCAAATTTCATTAAAATTCTTACATCAAAAATTCAACATTGATGGTTAGGTTGGCTACCAACCATTGAATTTCGGCCACCAACCATTGAATTTCTTTATCAATATTCAAAATGGTTAGGTTGGCTACCAATCATTGAATTTTGGCCACCAACCATTGAATTTATTTTTCATAGATTGAAAACTTGAATCATTGCTTGCATCATTATTTTTACTGTATCATTTTGATCTGCAAAAATAAAATAAAAATACTTAAAATATGTTATAATTTATTTATAAATTGTAGAACTATTTATTTCTAAAAATATGTAATAATATTATTGCATTCTTGAGAATTGAGCTAAAATTTAAGTTTAAACAAATAAAATAACTCTAAAAATATAGAGTTATCACAAAGCAAAGCAAAACATAATCTTAATAAAAGTTAATTTCTTACCCAAAATAGTTGCTCAACCTAAAATACTTTAATAAATTGTCCATAAATATCAATTATAATCTATCATTGGCCTTTCATCAAATTATTTAACACAAACATATTTTATCAATAAAAGAGTAAAAAATTTTAAATTTATTCATCAAAACACAAGAGAAATAACTGAAAACGAAAAACAAACTAAACCTGCCCCAAACTTGCAATGGACATTATCCTCAATGTCAAAGAAACAAACCAAAAGAAAGAAAATACTCCCTCTTGTAGAAAAGTGGATTCCAAATTGTAAGCAGAATGTGCATTCCACTTCCTTGTTTCCTATAAAACATCATGAAACAACACTAAAAGCAAGCATGAGAAACTAATCACACAAAAAAGAAAACATCAATTTTTTTTCGTATTTATTATTTTTTTTATTTTGGAAACTAGAAAAAGAAAGAAAAAAAAATACAGATACATATCAAGAGCATAAAAAGTACTCTTTACTCTGCCATATTGTATAAACAACTCTTCAGTTAGTTAGTTAGTTAGCTAGCTAGTTAGGTTTTTTTTTTTTTTTTTTTTTTTTTTTTTTTTTTTTTTTGAAAAGAAAAATCACATAAATTTAAGATACGTATCAAGAGTACAAAAGTAACTCTTTACTCAACCATCTTACATTTAGTGAATCGAACATAAAACTTTGCTTGATCAGGTATAACAAAAAACACACACACAAAACAAAAAAAAAATGCAATAAAAAAAAACTAAAAGAGTTAGGGAAGTTATAACCGGAGATTTAGATCTAGTTCTCGCTTTTTACTGCTACTGGCCCTGGGGTGCCAAACAACCTGCGCCATCAATGGATCAAGTTCATATTTAAAGTTTTGCAGTTGATCAATCAATTGATCAATAGTTGAAGCAGAGACTAAGATGCGTCGACTCGCTAGTGCCATAAAACCTTGTTCCACAGCATGATCGAGAAAAGATAACAAACCATTATAAAAACCATCAACATTAAGTAATCCCAATGGCTTCTGAAGAACAGTTAATTATGTCCAAGATGCAATGGTAAAAATATCTTCAAATGTTTCTAAACCACCAGGTAATGCGATAAAAGCATCAGCATTGAGATTCATGTATGCCATTCATTTGTACATGCTATTGACTTGTAACTCATTACCTATAGTTCCACTAGTGATTTGTTTATTTCGAGCCAAAGCTTTTAGAACTATTCCTAGGACTTTACTACCTCTAATATATGCACAACTTGCGACATAACCCCTTAATCCTAAACTACCTCCCTCAAACACCAAATCAATTTTTCGTTCAGCTAAAATCCTTCCAAGTTCATTAGCTGCTATCATGTACTCTCTTTTCTTGCCAGAGTTTGGACTACAAAAGACACAAATAGTTTTGAATTTGCTTGTTGAGGATTCTGCCATTTTCTCTCACAGATCTCTCGAAAGGATTGTGTGCATATTGACAATAATGAATGTGCATTTAAATAAACTAGAAGAGTAAAAAAACAATTCAATAGGATAAAATAATTATTGACAGAAAAAGTATAAAAACAAAAATGATGATAAAAATAAAAATAATCAATACTGTGTGTACAAATGTCAAAAAGAAAACATTGAAAAATTAAAAGCAAATATTAAAAGACTAAAAAGTTATCAACAGTAGAAAAATCTGCAGTGTGTGTACAAAAGTCAGAAAGAAAATATTGAAAAGCTAAAAGGAGACATTGAAAAACTAAAAAAAATTGTCGGCAGTAGAAAAAATTGCAAGAAAATAAAATCTAGCTGCTAAAAAGTCAAAAAAAATACTACAAGATGTAGAAAAAATAATGCATTAAAAAAATAAAAAAAAAGTTAGTGATACACCTGATTATAAACAGTAGTTATGATTTTGGCTCACATCTTCCTCTGGTTTTACGTCCAGTAACGGCTTACACGCCTTCTATGAGTCGAGGATAGGCTTTCCATCTAGTTTTCTTATTAACTGGCAAATAAGGTCTTTTATCATCAAATTCCCTAGACTGTAACGCTGCTTCTCTTCTTTGAATAGTTCCCATAAATCTAAAAGAGTGCGTTGAACTTATCCATAAGGATGCGTCTCAAGAGTCTGTAGGATATTATCCATAAACTCCTTACTCAGTTCATCCTTTATGAATTTAATTTTGTCTTCTCGATTCATAGATGCAAATCCAATATTTCTACAGCGTGTGTTGTAATTCCATCTTGCACACTTGTAGCAAACTCCCATTCTCTTAGCTCTCCTCTTCTTTGAGTAAGAACTTCTCCCTGTACCTGGCAAACATTTAATAAATGAGTCATCAATCTCACCTGCCAATCGTACTTTGGCTTCTATGATCCAATGAATATCCTTAGGAAGATTCAGACGCCTAAATGCCTTCATTCTTTCTAGTTTGCATTCATCAATTTTCCTGAGCACATCTTAGGGAAGAGTTGGAAATCTATTTTTTAGTGCTGCAAGAGATGCTTCCATGTCTAATTAACTTTGTTAAGAAAATGAAAGAGAAAATTTACAATGAAACAACTAAATAGAAATAAAAGAAACCTAATAAAGAGAAAACTTGGGTTTCCTCCTAATAAGCTATTTAATAACTCACAAACAACACTAAAGCAAAATTAAAATAAAATGAAATAAACAAAGGAACAAAAGAAATTAAAAAGAAGTAAGCAAGTTAGAAATTTGGGTTGCCTCCCAAAAGCACTTTATTTATAGTCTTTAGCTTGACTATAGCTAGATCTTCATCACGGAGGATAATACACAAAGTATATAATCTTGATAATTGTGAAAAAAAAAAAGACTTTTGCTAGTTTTAATAAGTTCAGCCAGCTTGATTTGAGCCTGCATGGAAAAAATTTAAGACAAGAATTATTTAATATTTCACAATTAGGTTCATAATTTCCAAAATCTTTCCAACGAGCTCTTTTTCTTGCTCTAAATTTTCTCAAGAAATTGAGATAGGAAGGTAGTGGTGTTGAATCAAGAGTTGGTGAGTGCTTAGTTGATGGTGGTGAGTGCTTCTTCTTTTCTTCCATGTCATCAAATTGATATTCTCTATGGTCTGACATATATGATGTTGTATTCACCAAACAAACTGAAAAAGTTTCCTTTGAGTGCTCTTGTTCAAATACTTCTTTAATTTCCCCATTAATTTCAACTACTCCGCAGATATTATCCATAAGAGAAGAATATTTCTTGGGAAAATTAGGCTCAACTTCTTCCTTTTTTTCTTGCTTGCTTGAAGTATCTACTTGATCAATCATCTCTTCTACATCATTACTCAAAGAAATTGCCAAGCATTGCTCTCTAGAATGTTCTTCAATTTGGCTTGTCAGGTTACCATGGCCTTGAGTATCTAATGGGCTAGCGAATTGTTCCATTTGTACATCAAAATTTGTATTGTGGCTAGTCCATTGACTCATCCTATCTTCCATTTTTTCACATCATTCGTAAGTAGCATTCATAAATTTTTCTGATGCTATTTCATAAGATGGTTTGTGCTCTTTAAATGGTGCATGGTCTTGAAAATCATATTGATAAGGATACCATGAATTGTTACCTTGATCGCATTGGTTTTCCCATGAAAAGCTCGAATAGTCACTCCATCCTGAGTTGTTTATGTTGGAATATGGATAATTCTCATACCTGTTATAATTTGGGAAAAATTGTACCTGCTCTGCATATTGGCACTTAGAATTCAAATGATTACCTCCACACAGATCACAATTCAAACATGAATTAAATAAACTATTTGTATCAAGTTTATCAATTAAGTTAACCAATGTATCGATTTTAGCATTTAACTTACTAAAACCATCCTCACCATACATATTTGCTGCTCTATTTAGTATCATTCCTCCATCACACCATTAAAAGTTATGGAAAGCCTTCTCTTTTTTTTTTTTATTCTTTTTTTTTTATTGTTCTTTGGTTTTTTTTTAATATAAAAGTTAAAAAAAAATCTGCAAAAATTTAAAAAAAAAATCTGAAGTAATAGAGTATATCAACCTATTGATATTGTCAAAAGTTGCATTCCCTGGCAACGGAGCCAAAAACTTGTTGCACGATTTCTGCAAGTGTACAGGTTGTGCTAAGTAATAGTGTGTGAATAGAGTGTCGAATCCACAGGGAAGGGTTGACAAGTACTAATTTTATGGTTACTCTATTATTTAGAAAATCAATTATGAGAATTCGTATTTTAAACTAAAGTAAAATTCAAGTAAATAAATCATGAAAAAATGAAATAAGATTAAAGGCCTAGGATTTAGAATTCATCAATTGATTACATATGATTTCTTTATAATCTTTAGATGGATTATTTTTGCTGGAATTAATGATTAGATTTCCCTAAATTATATGATGTTCTCTCTCAAGATACAACATGTGTGTTCATATTAACCTTACGTCTACTCTCGTAATCATAAGCAATTAACACAAACCCAATAAGTTTTATGGAAATCCTTTTAAAAATCACAAAGGAGTATTCTTATCTCTAAGCAATACATTCCCTAAGTCAATTATCTTAATGAACTAATATTGTGCTTCCACTCTCGTTACTTCACACAATATCTTAAATCATGCAATTAATGGCCAGTTAATTACAAGCATTAAGTTCTAAGATAAAAGATTAATTCCAACAATCAAATCCAATCAATTAAATATAAATAATCATATGCAAATCAAAAGATTACATCTAAATCCTAAAAAATAAAATTAGCTATTCATAATTAAAAGAGAAGAAACAATTAAATTAACAATAAACATA
This sequence comes from Reutealis trisperma, assembly GCA_947687605.1. NCBI lineage: Eukaryota > Viridiplantae > Streptophyta > Magnoliopsida > Malpighiales > Euphorbiaceae > Reutealis > Reutealis trisperma. The sequence continues at coordinate 62,404 of CANTUT010000775.1, forward strand.
ATAACAACTTAAAATTAAATTCAAGAGTAGAGTTTAGAAAGAACTTGTATTGGGATACAATCTTTCATGAACTCAAGCTTCCAAAAATTCCTACTCTTGATCAAAATAAAAATAAAACAAATCTACTCTAAGAAAGCATATGAAAATCTCTCTACATATTTTTTTTGGATTTTCATTGATGCCATTTCCCTTTGCCATGCATGGTATTTATAGACATGTTTGATGGAAGAATTCAAGTTCCATTAAAATTCTTATAATTAAAAATTCAACATTGATGGTTAGGTTGGCCACCAACCATTGAATTCCTTCATCAATATTCAAAAATGGTTAGGTTGGCTACCAACCATTAAATTTTGGCCACCAACCATTGAATTTATTTCTCATAGATTGAAAACTTGAATCATTGCTTGCATCATTATTTTTATGACATCACCATCTGCATCATTTATTTTATTGCATCATTGTGATATCATTTTGATATGCAAAAATAAAATAAAAATACTTAAAATATATTATAATTTAAATTGTAGAACTATTTATTTCTAAAAATATGTAATAAAATTATTGCATTTTTGACAACTGAACTAAAATTTAAGTTTAAACAAATAAAATAGCTCTAAAAATATAGAGTTATCACATATATGTATGAATAATAAATGATAAAATTGCATGTTAGTTGAAGGTATGACCGTAGATAAGCTTAAAGGCATTTTGGTATACTTAGGGTATAGTTAAGCTATTTTAACCTTATATTGTGATTAGAATGCAAATGAGATTGCAAAATATAGAACTAGATGTTATGATGACTTGATAATAAATATATGGTTTTGAGTTGATGAAGTGACAGTTGAATAAAAAGGGATTATAAGAGGTAAGCATGACACTTGAAATGTTAATTGTTAATATGACATGTATGAAATGTAAAGTGTATTAAGATAATTGCTAAAGTGAGATGATATTGAGGTAATAATATTGTGATGACCTTAGAAAGGTATTGATATGATTGTATTGTGTTCTCATGTGAGCCTATAAGGCCTAAGTATGCAAGACTTTTAAAGTCAACGTATTATGTGCAAGTGATGAGTACGCCTATATGTGAACTCTAAGTGTATGTGTATGCTATATGTGCATGGGGTAGTTATGGGATAGGAGCATCATGAGTTAATAAATACTAAGTATTAAACTAAATATTATGTCAGAGTTTGAGGAGCTTTAGAAGTGCAAAGGGACTACGTATACTAGGAGCAAAGGAATCCTAAGGTGAGTAAACATCGTATTCATTCTACAAGTGTGAGTAAACACTATGTTCATGTTACAAGTGCAAGTAACATTTTGTTATGTTACAAATATGTGATATCATGTTATGTGAACCTTTGACATTTTTGAAACCCAAGTTCTTTTTATTCTAAAATATTATTATATGATTTCCTTAACAAGCTTGGGTTGCCAACGGACATTTGGTCCAAAACTATTTTGTTTATCTAATGAGAAATTCTTGTAATTATCACTCAAACTTATATTCTTCTAGAACTACACTATCATTGTATCTTTTGTTCCAAAGTTAAGCCCCTATTGTTATTGAGATACATGTTATTATTGCCTTATATGATATTGTTAATTGTGATTACCATTAGCTCTAGCTATGGTACCTTTTACCCTTTATGTAGAATCCTCGTGCCGATGCAGGTAATCATCAAAACATATGCACATGATCTTAACCCGATGGATAGGGGTAGTGTATCCACCTCAGCTAGAAAGGGGCGGTTCTAGCCGTGGAGCTTGATCAGCTTCATGCCTTATAAGTGATAGGAGTTGGAATTTGGTATAAGGCCACCTTTCCTTTATAAGTTTGAGTGATAGAGCAATAGCCTTCACTCTTTATAAGTTATAAGTGTGATTTCTGCAAACTTGCCAAATTAAACCCTTGCTAAATTGTAACTTGATTCATGAATTATAAATCATGAACTATGTGTATAAGCTATGTGCTTCCTTTTCAAAGAAATATGTGACAATGTATGTGCCTTATCGTTTACTCATTGAGATCATCTATCTCACCCCTTTTTCCTTGTGTGGTTCCAAGTGAGCAAATGTGAGGAGGCAAGGTGATGGCTCAAGCATTCTACTTTGCTTGGGGGATTCCTTATCCAAGTTATCAATAATACTAATTTATGAAGTCTTGTCATTAGATGCTCTGGGAATGTTGATTGATGCTCATTTGAGATATATTATTTTCCTTATGGACTTATGTGTAATGTTTAATTATAGACTTTCGCAATCAAAGGTATTCATCTAAAGGTTTTAAATGAGTTATTATAAGAGGTTCGGTATGATCCTAGGCATGATATGTTTATGTGTAACTGGGTTCCACGAGCGTGGGTGACCTTATGTCTCTCCATATTCTAGGACCATCATATCTCTAAGGTTGAGATATGACATGATATTTATGGTTTTAAATGCTTAATATCTTAATGAATTTGATTTTTTTTTTTTGATAGCAGGTAAGGGTTCTACAAGGTTTTTGGTAGTCTTACGCCTATTCATGCCCTAAAACTGTCACATCCTGAAAGTGTGATGTGACAGAGCTAATGAAAATTAAATTAGATGACAATAGAGAGAATGAACTTTAAAATAGAATTGAGGTTGAATTGCATTAACTGAAATTGTGCAAAAATATTCACAGTACGTAGGAATTGAAATTGCAACCGTAACAAGGGTTTAAAATATAAAAGTGCTTGAAGGAAATGAATGAAATTAATTGAAATGAAATTGAAATGCTTGATAGGATGAAATGATTGAATTTGCTATAAAATGACAATTTGCTATTCAATTGCTTTGAGTATTGGGTAGTTTTGCAGGAATTTGTCTGTCCTCTTTAAATGCTTCATGGTGTCTTTTTATAGGAGTTTCAGCAAAGTAATTGTTATAGCAATTGTATTTACCACCACATTGCCAATTCTTTAAAAACCCACTCCCTTGAATCTCCCTTTCACCTCCACTTCTTTAGCTTAGCTCCTTAACTGAACACATAACTATCCACTTTTATTAACTTCCACCTCAAATCCTTAGCTGCCAATTTTTATTTACTGTCCACTTTCATAAATTACTTTATTTAATAAATAGATTGAGCTTTAAAAATGGGCTAGAAGTTTTAATTAGATTAGTGGGTTGATGAAAAAAATCAAATTATGATGTAAATAATTGCTTCCTCATATTTAGATTTTGGTTGTATTGAAACATGACCATGAATCCCACAACATATTATGATTTTATGAATTTAGGAGAGTTTCGTAATGGGCCAATTAAAATACAATTGACTGAAGATGATTTGCAACCTTATTTCAATTGTGTTTGATTGCCTAAAAAGGAAGTTGAAGATCATTTGCATGGCAAAATAAAAGACTTGCTAGAAAAAGATAGTGGATCTTTTATTACTGCAATTGATGTTGATACTAACACACCATATTTTTTATTCCTTCAAGAGGAAGAAAGCCAATATAAAATCTATGATTGGCTTCATGTTCTGATGAGGACACTCATGATGGGCGATTGATTGGCAATGCATTGTAGTGATGATAGGTTATACTTCAAGATTTTTCCCTAAAATTATGGAAATTAATTAGCAAGTAGCTAGCAATAAACTATTACGGAACAAATAAATGTTCAATTATATAGAAGAGTTTATATTAACCATTGTAGTGTGATTATAGAAAAAGAGAACTATCCTTAGTTATATGCTTTGTCCCATTTATTCTCTTTATATATATATATATATATATATATATATATATATATATATATATATATATATATATATATATCTTGACATGCTTTGTTTAAGAATTTTACAAATAAATTATAATTTTGCCATATTTTGTGTTAATTTCACCAAAAAAAAAAAAAAAAAAACCTTTACATCTAGATTAGATTGAGCTCATATGAATGTTGTTATGTTAAATATCAAGTAGTGTTACATATGCGATTTAAAAATAAAAAAAAGGGGTTACATACACATAAAAAGTAGTCTATTTTTTATATATTCCTATTCTTGCTAGAATTTAATTTTGCCATATAATTCTAATAGATTATATAATGCTAATTATTTTATATTTCTGACTAGAGAAATTAAGATAGTGTATGCTTTACATTCGAATATTTTGCTTGAAATTTATCTGATATAAAGAATTCATGATGTTTGCCAAAAATTAAAGAGAATAATTTTTTTTTTTACTATCTCTTTTCAGAATCATGAATTAGAAGGCAATCCTATCATTATCTATACATCATTCATATGGATAAACTACTAATCTGTCTCTAACCTTGGCAAAAAAAAATAAAAAAATAAAAAAATAAAAAAATCTCTCTAAAAAAGGAAAAGAAAATTTTGTAACTTATATGAATCTTATTTTTTTTATAAAGGAATTTTTCCATGCTTTTTTTTTATAAATATATTTGATTCTGACAAAAATTTAAACTTGAGACTTTTCATTTTTGAACAAGATTCTAATTTCACAAAATAAAAGTTGATTGGCCTTTAAATCCATACATTAAACGAGGACGTAGTGAATAATCAAGTAATAGAGCTAAACTATTATAATTTTGAATAATGTTTCAAGTTTTAATTTCCCTAAAGTCTAAACCTTGTAGGGTTGCTAATGTAATAAAATAATTACCCCCTCCATCTCATAAAAATAGGCCTGATTTGATTTTCACAAAAATTAAGAAAAATATAATCAATGTAGTTATATCAATACTACTCCCTCCATTCTACTTCAATTGTCGCTTTAGAAAAAAATTCATGTTCCATTTCAAGTGTCGCTTTTATATAGTATTAATTGAAAAATTTTTAATTTGCACTTATTTATTAAATTCCCCTAATGTTAGCTAATTCACTCATTTTTTTTAGCATTCTTAAAGAAGGGTAATTAGGTAAATTACTATGATTTTTTATAAAATTTATAGTCATTTATCATTATCTTAGTCTGTGTGCTCCATTCTTACACGACACTTGAAGTGGAATAGAGGGAATATTATTTTTCTAATATACCCCTTCACTAATATTAAATACTTCTTTGGTTTAAAAAAAGTTGTTCACTTTTTTCCTCGTACAGATTAAGAAAATATCATTAATTACTTGCCAGTTCATAAATTTTATTATATTTTTCCACTTATACTCATTTATTTCTATTAATTTTTATTAATTTTAAAAATACACGAGTACCGCACCTTTCAATTAATAAGAATAAAATAGATATACCTATATCAATTTTGATAATTATTCAGTTAGGATTCTTTTTTTTTGTTTATTTTAAGAAAAATCAATTAGGCAAATTTAATACAAAATAACTTAAAATAAATTTCATGAATGGTTTAGATAATTCATGAACAATTATATAATGCATGAACAATTATACAATGCATGAATAAACAAATAATTAAACATTTATTCGAAGCGAAAAAGTAAATCAATAAACTAAAGGAATTAAACTTACAGTTCAAAACCAAAATAGAATATACTTCCTCCAGTCCTTATGGGTTATAGAAAATTCACACATTCTGCAAAATAATTCTAAAGTAATAAATAAAGAAAAAAAAAAAAACAAAACCAACATCATAACAAAGAAAATAAACTAAAAGCAAATATCACAAAGAAAAAAACTAATTCATAAAAGAATATAAAAGAAAAGGATTATTTCTTATTTAAATTAGATTTGATGCTTCAAACAAGCAAACCTACGTGTCTGTTTGAATAAGAATCAAAATCCACGTAGTTCGCCCTTCTTGCGAAGGGGTTAGTTTAGCCTAGTTTTTTTATTATGTATCATTTCATTGATTAAAAGGTAGAATGATTGATTAAATCATATTGATTGATTACTCAAAATAATGAAAAAAGATGATAAAATATACAAAGCAAAGAAATAACAAACAAAAAGAACAAACTAAGCAATCCTAAAGAAAAATATCAAAACAAACAAACAATATAAAGCAAAAGGAAAACTAAAAGAAAACAAAACAAAAAAAGGAAATAATAAAAAAGGAAATAAATACCTTACGAGGACGAGGCTTGGGGATGTAGGGTGGACGAAGCGGATGGCCAGATCACAATTCCACCTTATCAGCTCGACAGAAAAACAACCTTCGAATGGCGACTGGGATGGCTTTATTGGGGCTTCCTAGAACTGATTTGAGGGGAGCTACCTCGAAACGACCACCCAAATAAAATTTTAAGCTAAACAGTTCATTCCTTTCGTACCAAACTTATGGAGATGGTTCGCTTGATGCAAAGGCTAATCAAGTAAACCAAGAGGTTAAGAGGTGATAAAAAAGGAGTGGGAGAACCCCTATATATAGGAGAAAGGTTCAGAGAAAGCTTCATATACTTTCGATGTAGGATAGGTGCACAAAATAAAGAAAAATAAAAAAAATAGAAAAAAATGACTACTACTGCAAGGAGCCCTGCGACAACCTCAGGGATATATGCGGTAGCTGCGGAGCAAGTGGCAGTAGCCTCATGAGCTTTGGAGGCAGCTGCAGGGCCTTCTACTGCTGCTAGGCCTAATTTCCCTCGTTTTGTGAGTTTGGCTCGTTTCTCGTCCATTTTTTGCGATTCCAATTGCATTGTGTTCATTATTTAATCCTAGATGATCTAAAGATAGTTCAATGCATAAAGTAATAGGTTTTAGCTCTCCGTTTCTCGATTTTTCAAATTTTGCTTATAGAGATCTATTTACCACACTTAAGCACCTTTAAGGTTTCACATGCAATCTAAAGGGTGCAAAATTAAGGGATCACAGCTGCCTGCTTAGTTTTTTCAATAACTAGAAACTTGTGTTTGGCTACATATATATCCATGGAGGCTGGAGAGAAATAATGTTTTTGTTGAAGAATAGAAATTTAATTCAGAAATTCATAAAAGACTAAAAATACGTTTGGTAGGCCATAATGAGATATAATGTAATATAATTAAATAAATTTTCAATATAAATTTATATTAGAAATTCATTTGATTATGTTACATTACATTTTATTATGTCCTAATGAATGTACTCTAAGTGATTTAGTACCTTAAAATCTTTATCAAATTATAGTTATCTGAATGGAATGGAAAAGGGAAACACTATTCTTCATTATGTAGGTTATGTGGTTCAGCATTTCAAATCAAATGTTAGAGTCAGAGGGAATCTTGAAACCCAAAGTTAAAAGCCAATAAAATTGAAATTTGAGAGAGATTAAGTGAAATTTATTGGCTTTAAAATTTGATTTTTCAAGACTCAAATGAGCCTCCAAATTAGAAAAAAAAATAACATTTTTTATTTGTTTATTAGGATAAATCACCCCTCACATCTCAACATTTTAATGAAAGCTCTCACTAAATTATATTTGAGTTAGTGTACACGTGGACTTAAAAAAAATAAATTAGAAAATATATGTGGGCCTAATCTAAGTTAGGTTTTCCAGGTTGGGTCCATGAGTTCGACAAATCTGATGACTTTTTTCTTAGTGAAGTATGCTATGGGTTTAGACTTAAAATTCAAGCGGATAAAAACTTTTATTTAAAACGGATAGAAAAATTTGATAGCCTGTGGCCTCATGGATGCCCATAAGGTTTTGACCCATACCACATTTCCCACCTATTTTTAACAATTTGAAAAAAGAAAAAAAAAGGCAGAGAACAATATTGATTTAATATTGCCGTTTGGTTATATTGTGTTGACAACTTTCGTTGGCTATCAAATTTCATGATTGAACATCATTCCAGACTTAAGTTATAATACGGTATCAAAGTTATATATATATATATATATATATATATATATATATATATATATATATATATATATATATATATATATATATATATGTAGGATTCTTTGTGTTGGACTAAACTTTGAATAGGATAATAAAAATTCTATCAATTCAGTTATGATTCATGGTCCTTATACTGACAATTAGAATATAAATGTTGGGTTATCATTGCATCAATTCTTTAACCGTGTGTTTGGCTACAAGATTAAACTCACACTTACCCTTGTGAGATCTCGCTCGAGCACCGGTCCAATTTGCTAAAGAGAATTGAAATGCTCATTTGAATTTCAACTCACGATGGAACCCTTTGTTTCAGATAGGTTGATTTTCAAAAGAGTCGGTATCTAAATTTTATTTTATTTGGGAAACAGATTAAGAGAAAAATCCAAATTGACTCCAATTAATATATCAAAGAAAATGATCACTAGCCTCAAAACCAAAGAGAATTTGTTGACTAAGTTTTTAGTTTATTTTAAGAAAAATCGGTTTGGCAAATTTAATACAAAATAATTTAAAATAAATTTCATAAATAGTTTACATAATGCATGAACAATTATATAATGCATGAATAAAAAAATAATTAAACATTTATTCAAAGCAATAAAGTAAAGGAATTAAACTTACAATTCAAAACCAAAATAGGAGATATTTCCTTTAGCTCTTATGGGTTCTAGGAAAGTCACACATTCTCCAAATAATTCTAAAGCAATAAATAAAGAAAAAAGAACAAAACCAACATCATAACAAAGAAAACAAACTGAAGTAAATATCACAAAGAAAAGAACTAATTCATAAAAGAATATAAAAGATAAGGATTATTTCTTATTTAAATTGGATTTGATACTTTAAACAAGCAAACCTATGTATCTGTTTGAATGAAAATCAAAATTCATGTAGTTCGCTCCTCTTACGAAGAGGTTAGTTTAGCCTAGCCTTTTTATCATGTTTCATTTCATTGATTGAAAGGTGGATTGATTGATTAAATCAGATTGATTGATTACCAAGTTTTTAATTAGGTTAAGTTTTAATTAACACATAAATGCATCAATTTAAATCATTTACCTAGTTGACTAAATCATATTCTAATCAACATGCTTCAAAATAATGAAAAAAGATGATAGAATATGCAAAGCAAAAAAATAATAAACGAAAAGAACAAACTAAGGAATCCTAAGGAAAAATAACAAAACAAACAAACAAACAATATAAAGAAAAAGAAACACTAAAATAAAACAAAACAAAATAAGAAAATAATAAAAAAAGAAATAAATATCTTACGAGGATGAGGCTTGGGGATGTAGGGCGGATGAAGCGAACAACCATATCACAATTCCATCTTATCAGCTCAGCAGAAAAACAACCTTCAAACGGCGACTCGAACGGCATTATTAGGGCTTTCTCAGAATGATTTGAGAGAAGCTACCTCGAAATGACTACCCAAATAAAATTTTAAACTAAAAAGTTCATTCCATTTGAACCTAACTTATAGAGATATTTCGCTTGATGCAAAGGCTAATCGAGCAAACCAAAAGGTTAAGAGGTGATAAAAAGGAGAGAAAGATCCCTATATATAGGGGAAAAGTTGGGGGAAAGTTTAATAAACTTCCGATGTAGGATAGGTGCACAAAATAAAGAAAAATAAAAAAAAATAGAAAAGCACAACTGCTGTTGCTAGGAGCCTTACGGCAGCCTCAAGGATATATGCAGTAGCCGTGGAGCAAGTGGCAGTAGCCTCATGAGCTTTGGAGGTAGCTGCAAGGGCTTTTGCGGCTGCTAGGCTTAATTTCGCCCGTTTTGTGAGTTTCTCTTCGTTTCTCGATTTTTCAATTTTGGCTTCTAGAGATTTGTTTACCACACCTAAGCACCTTTAAGGTTTCAAATGCAATATGAAGGGTGCAAAATTAAGGGTTCACATCTGCCTGCTTAGTTTTTTCAACAACCAAAAACTTGTGTTTGGCTAGATATATATCCATGGAGGCCGGAAGGAATTAATGTTTTTGTTGAAAAATAGAAATTTAATTCAGAAATTCATAAAAAACTAAAATTACGTTTGGTAGGTCATAATATGATATAATGTATTATAATTAAATGAATTTCTAATATAAATTTATATTAGAAATTCACTTGATTACGTTACATTACATTTCATTATGGCCTAACAAATGTACTCTAAATGATTGACTATCGTAATCTTTATCAAATTGTAGTTATCTGAATGGAATGGAAAAGGGAAACTGATAACTCTATATTTTTAGAGTTATTTTAATTGTTTAAACTTAAATTTTAGCTCAGTTCTCGAGAATGTAATAATATTATTACTTATTTTTAGAAATAAATAGTTCTATAATTTATAAATAAATTATAACATATTTTAAGTATTTTTATTTTATTTTTGCAGATCAAAATGATGTCATGAAAATAATGATACAAGCAATGATTCAAGTTTTCAATCCATGAGAAATAAATTCAATGGTTGGTGGCCAAAATTCAATGGTTGGTAGCCAACCTAACCATTTTTGAATATTGATGAAGGAATTCAATGGTTAGTAGCCAAAATTCAATGGTTGGTAGCCAACCTAATCATTTTTGAATATTGACAAAGGAATTCAATGATTGGTGGCTAACCTAACCATCAATGTTGAATTTTTGATGTAAGAATTTTAATGGAACTTGAATTCTTCCACCAAACATGTCTATAAATACCATGATTGGCAAAGAGAAATGGCATCAAAGAAAATCCATAAAAAAATATGTAGAGAGATTTTCATATGTTTTCTTAGAGTAGATTAGTTTTATTTTTTATTTTGATCAAGAGGAGGAGTTTTTGGAAGCTTGAGTTCATCAAAGATTGTATCCCAAAATAAGTTCTTTCTAAACTCTATTCTTGAATTTAATTATAAGTTATTATTATGTTTATAATTTTTATTGTTAATTTAATTGTTTCTTCTCTTTTAATTGTGAATAGTTAATTTTATTTTCTAGGATTTAGATGTAATCTTTTGATTTGCATATGACTATTTATATTTAATTGATTGGGTTGATTGTTGGAATTAATCTTTTATCTTAGAACTTAATGCTTGTAATTAATTGGCCATTAATTGCATAATTTAAGATATTGTGTGAAGTAGCGAGAGTGGAAGCACAATATTTGTTCATTAGGATAATTGACCTAGGGAATATATTGCTTAGAGATAAGAATACTCCTTTGTGATTTTTAAAAGGATTTCTACAAAACTTAATGGGTTTGTATTAATTGCTTATGATCACGAGAGTAGACGTAAGGTTAATATAAACACACATGTTGTATCTTGAGAGAGAGCATCATATAATTTAGGAAAATCTAATCATTAATTCCAGCAAAAATAATCCATCTAAAGATTATAAAGAAATCATATGTGATCAATTGATGAATTCTAAATCCTAGACTTTTAATCTTATTTTTATATTTATCATCATTTATTTACTTGAATTCACTTTAGCTTAAAACATAAAATCTCATAATTAATTTTCTAAATAATAGAGTAATCTTAAATTTGGTACTTGACAAACCCTTCCTCATGGGATTGACACTTATTTCACTACTATATTACTTGTTCACGACCTGTGCACTTGCATAAATCGCGCAACAAGTTTTTGGCGCCGTTGCCGGAGAAGGCGACTTTTGACAATATCAATAGGTTGATATACTCTATTACTTTAGATTTATTTTGTATATTTTTTAAAATTTTGTAGATTTTTTTTTTAACTTTTATAAAAAAAAAAAGGACAAAAAAAAAAAGATGGCTTTCCATAACTTATAATGGTGTGATGGAGGAATGATGCTAAATAGAGCAGTAAACATGTATGGTGAGGATGGTTTTAGTAAGTTAAATACTAAAATCGATACATTGGCTAACTTAATTGATAAACTTGATGCTAATACTTTATTTAATTCATGTTTGAGTTGTAATCTATGTGGAGGTAATCACTTGAATTTTGAATGCCAATATGCAGAGCAGGTACAATTTTTTCCAAATTATAATAGGCATGAGCTTTATCCATATTCTAACATAAACAACTTAGGATGGAGTGACTATTCAAACTTTTCATGGGAAAACCAATGCGATCAAGGTAACAATTCATGGTATCCTTATCAATATGATTTTCAAGATCATGCACCATTTGAAGAGCACAAACCATCTTATGAAGTGGCATTGGAAAGATTCATAAATGCTACTCATGAACGATGTGAAAGATTGGAAGATAGGATGGATCAATGGGCTAGCCACAATACAACTGATGATGTACAAATGGAACAGTTCTCTAGTCCATTAGATACTCAAAGCCATGAAAACTTGACAAGCCAAATTGAAGAACATTCTAAAGAGCAATGCTTGGCAAATGTCTTTGAGTGATGATGAGGAAGAGATGATTGATCAAGGAGATACTTCAAGCAAGCAAGAAAAAAAGGAAGAAGTTGAGCCCAATTTGCCCAAGAAATATTCTTCTCTTATGGATAATATCTGCGGAGTGGTTGAAATTGATGGGGAAATTGAAGAAGTATTTGAACAAGAGTACTCAAAGGAAACTTTTTCAGTTTGTTTAGTGAATACAACACCAAATATGCCAGACCATAAAGAATATCAATTTGATAACTTTAAAGAAAAGAAGAAACATTCACCACCATCAACTAAGCACTCACTAACTCTTGATTCAACACCACTACCTTCTTATCTCAATTTCTTGAGAAAATTCAAAGCAAGAAAAAGAGCTCGTTTGAAAGCTTTTGGAAATTATGCGCCTAATTGTAAAATATTAAATAATTTTTGTCTTAACCTTTTTTCATACAGGTTCAAATCAAGTTGGCTTGACTCATTAAAATTGACAAAAGTCCATCTTTCCACAATTATCGAAATGATATACTTTGTGTATTATCCTCCTTGATGAAGATCTAGCTATAGTCAAGCTAAAGACTATAAATTAAGCGCTTTTGGGAGGCAACCCAAATTTCTAACTTTTTACTTCTTTTTAATTTGTTTTGTTCTTTTATTTGTTTCATTCTATTTTTGCTTTAGTGTTGTTTGTAAGTTATTAAAAAGATTATTAGGAGGAAACCCAAGTTTTCTCTTTACTAGGTTTCTTTTATTTCTGTTTAGTTGTTTCATTTTAAATTTTCTCTTTCATTTTCTTAACTAAGTTAATCAGATATGGAAGCATCTCTTGCACACTAAAAAACAGGTTTCCAACTCTTCCCCAAGATGTACTCAGAAAAATTGATGAACGCAGACTGGAAAGAATGAAGACATTTAGGCATCTGAATCTTCCTGAAGATATTCGTTGGATCATAGAAGCGAAAGTACGATTGGCAGGTAAGCTTGATGACTCATTTATTAAATGTTTGTCAGGTACGGGGAGAAGTTCTTACTTAAAGAAGAGGAGAGCTAAGAGAATGGGAGTCTGCTACAAGTGTGCAAGATGGAATTGCAACACACGTTGTAGAAATATTGGATTTGCATCCATAAATCGAGAAGATAAAATTAAATTCATAAAGGATGGACTGAGTACGGAGTCTATGGATAATATCCTACAGACTCTTGAGACGCATCCTTATGGACAAGTTCAACGCACTCTTTTAGATTTATGGGAACTATTCAAAGAAGAGAAGCAGCGTTACAGTCTAGGAAATCTGACGATAAAAGACCCTGTTTGCCAGTTAATAAGAAAACTGGATGGGAAGCCTATCCTCGACTCATAGAAGGTGTGTAAGCCGTTACTGGACGTAAAACCAGAGGAAGATGTGAGCCAAAATCACAACTACTGTTTATAATCAGGTGTATCACTAACTTTTTTATTTTTTAATGCATTATTTTTTCTACATCTTGTAGTACTTTTTGACTTTTTAGCACTTAAATTTTATTTTCCTGCAGACTTTTCTACTGTCGATAACTTTTTAGTCTTTCAATGTCTACTTTTAGCTTTTCAATATTTTCTTTTTGACTTTTGTACTCACCCTGTAGATTTTTCTATTGTCGATAACTTTTTAGTATTTTAATTTTTGCTTTTAGTTTTTCAAAGTTTTCTTTTTGACATTTGTACACACAACATTGATTATTTTTGTTTTTATTATCATTTTTGTTTTTATATTTTTTCTGTCAGCAATTATTTTATCCCATTGAACTGTTCTTTTACTCTTCTAGTTTCTTTATATGCACATTCATTATTGTCAATATGCACACAACCCTTTTGAGAGATCTGTGAGAGAAAATGGCAGAATCCTCAACACGCAAATTCAAAACTATTTGTGTCTTTTATAGTCCAAACTCTGGCAAGAAAAGAGAGTACTTGATAGCAGCTAATGAACTTGGTAGGATTTTAGCTGAACAAAAAATTGATTTGGTGTTTGAGGGAGGTAGTTTAGGGTTAAGGGGTTGTGTTGCAAGTTCTGCATATATTAGAGGTAGAAAAGTCTTAGGAGTAGTTCTAAAGGCTTTGGCTTGAAATAAACAAATCATTGGTGGAACTATAGAAAATGAGTTACAGGTCAATAGCATGTACGAACGAATAGCATACATGAATCTCAATGTTGATGCTTTTATCGCATTACCTGGTGGTTTAGAAACATTTGAAGATATTTTCAATATTGCATCTTAGACACAATTAACTATTCTTCAGAAGCCATTGGGATTACTTAATGTTGATGGTTTTTATAATGGTTTGTTATCTTTTCTTAATCATGCTGTGGAACAGGGTTTTATGACACCAGTGAGTCGACGCATCTTAGTCTCTGCTTCAACTATTGATCAATTAATTGATCAACTGCAAAACTTTAAATCCGAACCTGATCCATTGATGGCGCAGGTAGTTTGGCACCCTAGGGCCAGTAGCAGTAAAAAGCGAGGACTAGATCTGAATCTCCGGTTATAATGTCCCTAACTCTTGTAGTTTTTTTTTATCGCATTTTTTTTGTTTTGTGTGTGTGTTTTTTTTTGTTGCACTTGATCAAGCGAAATTTTAGGTTCGATTCACTAAATGTAAGATGGCTGAGTAAAGAGTTACTTTTGTACTCTTGATATGCATCTTAAATTTATGTCATTTTCCTTTTCAAAAAAAAAAACTAACTAGCTAGCTAACTAATTAACTAACTCAAGAGTTATTCATACAAGATGGCTGAGTAAAGAGTACTTTTTGTGCTCTTGATACGCATCTATATTTTTTTTTCTTCTTTCTTTTTTTTTTAGTTTCCAAAATAAAAAATTAAAAAAAATAAAAATAAAAAATTGATATTTTCTTTTTGTGTGATTAATTTCTCATGCTTGCTTTTAGTGTTGTTTCAAGATGTTTTACAGGAAGCAAGGAAGTGAAATGCACATCCTGCTTATAATTTGGAATCCACTTTTCTACAAGAGGGAGTATTTTCTTTCTTTTGGTTTGTTTCCTTGACATTAAGGACAATGTCCATTGCAAGTTTGGGGGAGGTTTAGTTTGTTTTTTATTTTCAGTCATTTCTTTTTGTTTTGATGAATAAATTTAAAATTTTTTTACTCTTTTATTGATAAAATATGTTTGTGTTAAATAATTTGATGAAAGGCCAATGATAGATTATAATTGATATTTATGGATAATTTATTAAAGTATTTCAGGTTGAGCAACTATTTTGGGTAAGAAATTAACTTTTATTAAGATTATGTTTTGCTTTGCTTTGCATTATATTAATTGCATTGAATTTGTGTATGCTTACTTAGAGAGGGTTTCTACACATTTTTATCTTCATTTGCCTCACCTATCTTAGAACATGTTTTTGCAAACTTTTGAGGCGAAATTTTGAATTCATTTTGAAAGAGAGATATGATTTAGGCATGTTTAGCCTATTACTTATATCCACCCTTATTTTAATTTTTTCCCTAGTTTACCCATTTGTGCCTTGTTAATTTTAGCCTTCTTTTCTTTGTTAATTAACCTTAATTGTTATCCTTCACTCTGTTTGTGAGATAATTTTGTCAAGTTTACATTTTAATGAAGAAAAGAGAAATATTAAAGTTTTAAAAGAAAATAAGGATCTCTAATAACTAAAAGCATTATTCATTGTAAAAGACCACCTTCTGCTTCAAATAAGTTTGGGGGAAAGCAAGAAAATTGAATAAATAAAATTTAATAATTCTTGCTTGTCTTTAGAATAATGTTGTTGGCAAAAAAAGAAAAAAAAAAAAGAAGAAGAAGAAGAAGAAGAGATGGGCTTAAAAGAAGAAAACATTGAAAAAGAATAGTGCTTAAGATGAAAAAAAGATCCTTCATTAATATTATTCCTTTATTTGAGCTATTGATTTTGTAAACTTGGCATAATTATTTTACTTTTGTTCATTTAGCCTGTTCTTTGTTTAGCCAAAAATACCTAGTGTTAGCCCCATTACAACCCTAGTCAAGACCTATTGATCTCTCTTGATTTGTGAATTCCATTAGTGTTGATTGTTTGCTTTAATATGCTTATGAGATTTGTACATCTATTTTATATCATTTGATAGAGGCATTTAAAGATATTAGTGTGTATATGCTTATTTGAAGTGCAACAATTTCTTTGCAGTTGATTTAATGCATAGTTATTCAAGGCATGATTAAGATGAGGATTATTTTGAACCTGAGATAGAAGCTTGACTTGTAATACTATTGATATGTTGTTTGTAAATATTAATTTCTTGAGACCTTTAAAAAAAAAAATTCAACATAAGTATGACGGGATTAAATTTCTTTTTTTGTGGTATTTGATTATTCTCTGAAATAAATAGTTGAAAATTTAGAGTTTTATAGGTGTTTGTGGGTATCACCACTGGAAGCCCTCACGAAACTATAACTCATCCTCTATGGGACACCTAGGGGTTTAAAGGCTTGTTGCATAAGCTAAATGCAATTGTAATTTCCTACGAAAGTGGACTAGTTTAGGTTTTGAATTTTCTTTTGCTTGAGGACAAGCAAAAACTTAAGTTTGGGGGTGTGATAACTCTATATTTTTAGAGTTATTTTAATTGTTTAAACTTAAATTTGAGCTCAGTTCTTGAGAATGCAATAATATTATTACTTATTTTTGGAAATAAATAGTTCTATAATTTATAAATAAATTATAACATATTTTAAGTATTTTTATTTTATTTTTGCAAATCAAAATGATGTCATTCTATTTTATTTTTATTTTATTTTATTTTATTTTTATTTTATTTTAAGTATTTTTATTTTATTTTCTACATATCCACTATTCCTTCTTCCACTTTCTCACGAACGAAATGGTATTGAACTCGAATGTGCTTTTGTCTTTGAATGAAAAGCTGGATTCCTTGCAAGATGCAAGGCACTCTGACTGTCACAAAACAAAGAAATCTTTTCCTGTTTGTGCCCGAGTTCTTCCATTATCATTTTCAACCAGATTGCTTCTGTACTGGCTTATGTAGCTACTATATACTCTGCTTCTGTTGTTGATGTAGCTACAACTGACTGCAGTTTTGAAACCCAGCTTACTGCTCCTCCAGTAAGAATAAACACATAACCTGTAGTAGATTTACTTTTATCCAAATCACCTGCATAATCTGAGTTAACATACCCTCTGACAGTAAAATCTAATCCTCCATAACATAATGCAGCATTCGAGGTCCCCTTGATGTATCTCAAGACCCTTTTCACAGCATTCCAATGCTCTCTACCAGGATTCGCCATGTATCTACTAACCACTCCCACTGCATGTGCAATGTCTGGTCTTGTACAAATCATAGCAAACATTAAACTTCCCACTGTTGATGCATACGGTACTCGAGACATCTCCATCCTCTCTGCTTCACTGCTAGGACTCATCTTGGAGGATAACTTGAAATTAACAGGAAGTGGGGTAGAAATTGGCTTACAATCTTGCATGTTAAAGCGTTGCAAGATCTTCTTAAAATAATTCTTTTGAGAAAGCCAAATCTTTCTATTATTTCTGTCTCGGTGAATTTGCATCCCTAGAATCTTGTTTGCCGGTCCCAAGTCCTTCATTTCAAACTCCCTAGCCAATTGAGCCTTTAGTTCTCTAATATGATCTTTGTTGGGGCCTGCTACCAACATGTCATCAACATACAACAGTAGAATGATGAAATCATTACCTCCAAACCTCTTGAAATAGGCACAAGGGTCTGCATTTAATCTGCTGTATCCAAGGCTCATGATGAAGGAATCAAATCTCTTATACCAACACCTCGGCGCTTCTTTGAGACCGTATAGATATTTGTTCAACCTATAAACCAAGTTCTCCTTTCCATGTTCTTCAAATCCTTCTGTTGGAGCATATAAATTTCTTCTTCAAGATCTCCGTGATGAAAAGCAGTTTTCACATCTAACTGCTCTAAGTGTAGGTCGAGAGTAGCATACATTGCTAGAACTACTCGGACTATATTAAGTCAAACTACAGGTGAAAATATCTCATTGAAGTCTATGCCTTCTTTCTGAGCATACCCTTTTACCACCAGTCTTGCACGATACCGTTCTACTTGGTCATCACTATTTCGTTTGATCTTGAAGACCCATTTATTGCCAATAGGCCTTCTTCCTTGTGGTAACTGCACAAGCTCCCAAGTCTTGTTCTTATGAAGAGATTCCATTTCCTCCTGCATTGCTGCCATCCACTGAGATGCATCTGAACTATTCATTGCTTCTTGGAGAGTTGATGGTTCCCCTTCCTCTGTTAGAAGACAGTATGCAACATTACTCTCCATAAAATAATCAGACTGCCAAGCTGGTGTTTTTCTTTCATGAGTTGATCGTCGAACTTCTGTAGTTTCAAACTCAACTGGTTCTCGTTCCTCAATTTCTGGTATTACTTCAGAAGAATCCTTTGAATCATACTCTTTTTCCACCTGTACCATTGTAGTTTCTGGACCTTCATTTGAGTTGCTACTATCACCTTTCTCTTGCAGCTTCCCTTCTGCAAATATCACATCCCTGCTTATGATGACCTTATAGGTAGTGGGATCCCATAGGCGATACCCCTTTACTCCATCAGCATAACTCAAAAATATGCATTTTCTGGATTTTGGATCTAACTTTGTAGTTTCTTGAGTGTTGTACATCACGTACACAGGACTTCCAAATACATGGAGGTTTGAATAATCAGCAGGCTTTCCCGTCCACATTTCTATCGGTGTTTTCAACTCAGTTGCAGTTGATGGTGACCGATTGATCACATAACAGGCGGTGTTGACTGCTTCTGCCCAAAATATTTTTTCTAAACCAATAGCTCCCAACATGGCCCTTGTTCTTTCTAACAGGGTTCTGTTCATCCGCTCTGCCACTCTATTTTGTTGAGGAGTGTATGCCGTAGTAAACTGCCTCTTAATGCCTTCTTGATTACAAAACTCAGCAAACTCATTGCTGGTATATCTCCTCCATTATTTGTCCTCAAACACTTGATCTTTTTCCCAGATTCAAGTTCTACCCGCGCTTTGAATGCTTTGAAAACTGAAAACACATCTCCCTTCCCCTTGATAGGAAATACCCAACATCTCCTGGAATAATCATCTATGAAGGACACAAAGTACTTCGCTCCTCCCAGGGATGTAACTGGTGCTTGCCATACATTAGAGTGAACTAATTCTAGAACTTTCTTGCTTCTAGAATTTGATGTGTTGAATTTTAACCTATGCTGCTTACTTATCACACAATACTCACAAAAAGGTAAAGACACCTTAGTGAGTCCCGGAAGTAGATTCTGTTCTACAAGAATTTTCATTCCCTGCTCAGACATATGCCTAAGTTTCTGATGCCACATTGTTGTAGATCTTTCAGTTGAACTGCTTGAAGCAACAGATGCTTCTCCTTTATGTAGAGTCTCTCCCATCAGTATATACAAATTTGCAGCATTTTCTGTCCTTTCATAAGTACAAGCGCACCACGGATTATTTTCTTAGTCCTATTCTAGGTTTCGATCCTACACCCAAGATCATCTAGTTGTCCTTCAGACAACAAATTCTTTTGCGAGCCCTCTACATGTCGCACGTTTTGAATAGTGTGAATTGTACCATCATACATCTTCAACTTGATGGTTCCAATACCGACAATCTTCAAGGCATGATTATTTACTGTGTACACAGATGCTCCTGAGATAGGTTCATAATGATGGAACCACTCTCTCCGAGAGGTTATATGAAATGAGGCTCCAGAGTCAATGAGCCATACATCAGCAAATCTTTTTCTGCCTTCTGAAGTCATCGCTGCTTCACAACACAAAGCTTCACCTTCATTTGAGGTAGATGCTATATTTCCATGAGGACTGGAATTTTTATTTAAACTCCAGCAATCCTTCTTCAGGTGACCCTTCTTGCCACAATGGTAGCACTTCATGTTCTTCTTACTTCTTGATTTAGACCTACCATGATTTTGGCTCCCACTTGAGCCACGTTCCATTGATCTCCCTCTCATCACCGTTAGCGCCTCCGCTTGCTGTGAACTGGCCAATCTGTCTTGCTTATTTTTGCGCTGATTTTCTTCTTCTAGAATAACAGCTGCAATATTATCGAAAACTAGATTGTCTGTGTTGTTTGTTAGATTGATGATGAGTTGATCATATGAATCTGGTAGACTTTGAAGTAGAAGTTCAGCACGCTCTTGTGACTCTATTTTATAACTCAGTGATGTGAGTTGAGAAAACAGAGTATTTAAGGTGTTAATGTGCTCCATCACTGAAGTAGATTCTGACATCCGTAGAGTGTATAATTTCCTCTTAAGAAAAATCTTGTTGTGAAGTGACTTAGCCTCGTATAATTTTTCGAGATGATCCCAAATCTCTTTTGCTGTTTTCTTCTCCTCAATGCTAGACAATATCTCATCTGCAACTGCCAGATGAAGATTTGCAATAGCATTCCCATCCATCTCATTCCATTTGTTGTTATCTGTGATCTCCGCCAGCCTATTGCTAATGGTCGCCAGGCAATTATCTTTTCTCAAGATAGCCTTCATCTTCAATTTTCACAGTGAGAAATTTCTCCCGTTAAATTTTTCAATCTCAAATTTTGCTGCCATTGCTTCTATCATGAACTTTTGAGCAAATCTAGCTCCCACTATTTCACATAAATAGTAACTGTATACTAGAATAGTGACCGTAGTCTGTGAACAATACACCAGGTAAGTTCCCAAAAAAGAGAGGTGGGTCACAATGGACACACTTAAATATCAAGTATTTCCTTAGCCAGAACTTTTCCTAGACATGTATTTTCACACTACCACACTTATTTCCAACGTACCCGTGAATAGTGCCAAATTGTATAGTACCTCAGAGTACTATTCGCAATAATAATTTTCTAAGAAAAATTTTTCTGATGTGGAAGATCAGTTAAAACTGCAACCACAGAGCATACTCTTATTTTTCAAGAAAAATTAAAACCAATAGCTCTGATACCACTTGTTGTAGAAATTGACACTGGATTAGAGCAAAATCGCAACTAATAATTTGAGAAAAATAGTAATAAAGATTTATGGACATACAGATTTTACGTGAAAAACTCCCAAAGAAATTAGGGTAAAAACCACAGGCAATGATAGAAGAATTTCACTATGAGAATAATAGGCATTACAATCTCTCTATTTATAAAGGAGAAACAATTTTAATTCTCTCTTTATAATAGGAAATTAGTCACTCTAACTCTCTAAATATTTTCTCTCTAACTCTCTAATTTTATTCTCAAAATGGGATGGAATTAGGTCTTGTCTTCATGGCTATTTATAGCTATCCAAGAAATAAAAAATTCAAACCAATTAGTTGTTAATTGGTTGGCTTCCATTTCCTTTTTTTTTTTTGGTGTGCTATTCTATTTCAAAATTTTATGCCTCTTTTGTTGACAATTAACTAAATTTGGTGCATCTGTTGTTGACAGACTGATGGTTATTTTGGTAGCTCACATTTCTTTAACAGCAGTTTTGCTGGTTATCAAATTTCATTATTGAACATCATTCCAGACATAAGTTATAATATGGTATCAAAGTTATATATATATATCTATATCTATATATATATATATATATATATATATATATATATATATATATATATATATATATATATATATATATATATATATGTATATCCTTGTAGCATTTGGCGTACCTCTTGGTTAAGGTTACTTATCATCAATGTTGCTGGATTAACAGAAGTATAGCAATGCTTTGTTGTTGGTTAAGATTCTGGTTATTATGATGTGAAGTAGGCGTGGGAGTGAAGCCTTCTTCTCTATATAATTGCTCTTCATTTGCGAGGAAATTCTTTTGCATTCAGTTAATCTGACCTAGACTCAAAACTCAAAATTTAAAATATTTGACTTAATAAGGCCCGATCTGAACTGGTTTGGCCTGTAAGATGAACAGCTCAATCCTGTTATTGCTGCTGCCTCTTGTAAAGAGGCTGGGATGATTCATCTCAAAAAAAAGGGCTATGATGATTCTTAATTTTTAGAACTCAAAATGAGACGTTAAGGAAATATTTGACTGTTGGCAGGTCAATATGTTATAGAGATCTTTATTGCAGCCATGATCGCTTTGGTTTTTTTTTTTTCCTTTTCTTATATATGATCTGAGGCTCTTTCCTCTCTCTCTCAAAATGGGTCACTGTAATTTGTTTCCTTTTTCACTTTGTTTGTGGTTCTCCAAATTTTGGCACAATGTTGAAGCAAAAATTTAGAAACAATGGTTGAGACAGCGTTGTCGTACACAACTATTATTAAGTTTGCTGAGGTAAATGCAAGAGACTGAGTTGATGCACACTCCTTTTTTCATTTGATTAAAACGAAAATATATAGAAGTTTTATTTTTGCTTAATCAGAAGCAGTAAGAAGCGAATTCATTTGAATGGATGTAAAATCAGGCTCAAAGAGAAATGCCCGATATCTTCTCGGGGCAGCTCTTAGTTGCAGCCATGGTGTGGTGGTTTTTCTTTGTTGTCTGAATACAAGGGCATCTCTGATCTGAGTCTCCTCTTTCTTCTTCACATTTCTTTGTTTAGGTTCTCTGTTTCACGTATATGTGTATTTGAGGCCGTGATGATGATTTTTTTTTCCTGTCAAAATCAGAGATTTTGGGGAACATAATGGATTTTGGCGGGGTGACTTGGAGCTTCTATCTGACAAAAGGTGAATATGAGCCTCCATTTATATGCTTGTCCAAAGGTAAAAACTGACTTCAGAAATGTTGGAATGTGAACGATGTATGGACTAGTTTATCCTGTGTTTCTTTATCTTCATTGTCGGTCAGATATTATCATGCACTGCGATTACGATAATGGACTGTGTGTGTGGTAGGACAACAATGACAATGTAAGTTTCTTTGTCTCATGACACATTGTTGTATCACTGTTGATGTTTCAAAAATATGAATTAAGTGAACAAGATGCAATTTATTTTTTTGTGGTTTGATTTATTGTAGGATCAATTTGCATTATTATTGCGATTGAGATGTACTTGTGAAGCTGATTGTTAATTTTTGAATCTTTTACTCATGGCTAGGAGATAATTCATATGCTTATTTTGGTTCGAAATTGAATGCAGTAAACTTTTTATTCTGAACTTATAATCTTGGTTGTCTTTAGTCAGTTAGATAGGCGATGTCCTGCTTTAATATTCAGAAAATCATTTGTAAATCACTTCAATTTTTTCATTCTTGGTCGTTGATGTTCTTTTTACACTTTGAGCCTTAAATTTGACCATAAGGGAGTATGCTTCAAAATTTAAAACAATTGTACCATTGCCAGCTTGTAGTTAATTCCACATGGTTTCCTATTTCTTGATGTGTAATATACGCCCAGCTATAGAAGAGGTTAGCATGTTTAGTGCTCAATCCTTCTTGATTTTCGATGATTTTATGTTGTTCATTTTTCACCCTAATATTTGATAATGATTCTACTAAAGGAAAGGCATGCATGATTATATTGGCCAAAAATTCTTAAATAGTGTAAAGCTATATTTATTTTTTCTTATTTAGGGTAAAGACTTTATTTCCTTTTTATTATGGTTTATTACCTATTTCATTATGATTCAAATGTTCCTAATTAACTAAAATAGGATACATATTAGAATTAGCTATTTGTCAATTTAAGGGTTCAATTAGTTTTTAGGTTAACAATAATATTAGCTGAGTTTTAATTAAGCATTTCTCCAATATTTTTTTTTCTCTATTTGGTTGTATTGTAGCATGACCATGAATCCCCCAACATATTATGATTTTATGAATTTAGGAGAGCTTCATAATTGGCCAATTAAAATACAATTGACTGAAGATGATTTGCAACCTTGTTTCAATTGTGTTCGATTGCCTAAAAAGGAAGTTGAAGATCATTTGCACGGCAAAATAAGAGACTTGCTAGAGAAAGATAGTGGATCATCTATTACTGCTATTAATCTTGATACTAACACATCATA
Organism: Reutealis trisperma; assembly: GCA_947687605.1. Lineage (NCBI taxonomy): Eukaryota > Viridiplantae > Streptophyta > Magnoliopsida > Malpighiales > Euphorbiaceae > Reutealis > Reutealis trisperma. Next base: position 86,601 of record CANTUT010000775.1, read on the forward strand.
TTTTTTGTTCCTTCAAAAGGAAGAAAGCCAATACAAAATCTATGATTGGCTTCATGTTTTGATGAGAAAGACACTCAAGATGGGCGATCGATTGGCAATGCATTGGAGTGATGATAGGTTATACTTCAAGATTTTTTCCTAAAATTAAGGAAATTAATTAACAAGTAGCTAGCAATAATACTATCACGAACAAATAAATGTTTAGTTATAGAGAAGAGTTTATATTAACCATTGTAGTGGTGGTTATAGAAAAAGATAACTATTTATATGCTATGTCCCATTTAATCTCTTTATATATTTATTAAAGAATAATTATATATATATATATATATATATATATATATATATATATATATATATATATATATATATATATATATATATATATATATATATATATATATATATATATATATATCTTGAGATACTTTGTTTAAGAATTTTACAAATAAATTATAATTTTGGCATAATTTGTGTTAATTTCACAAAAAAAAAAAAAAAAAAAAGGGCCCTTTACTGCTAGATTAGATTGAGCTTATATGAATGTTGTTATGCTAAATATCAAGTAGGGTTACTTATGCCATTGAAAAATTAAAAAAGGTTACGTGTTCATAAAAAGTAGTCTATTTTTTATATATTCTTGTTCTTGCTAGAATTTAATTTTGTCATATAATTCAAATAGATTATATAATACTAATTAGTTTATATTTCTTACTAAAGAAATTAAGATAGTGTATGCTTTACATTCTAATATTTTGCTTGAAATTTGTAAGATATAAAAAATTCATGATGTTTGCCAAAAATTAAAGAGAATAATTTTTTTTTTTACTATCTCTATTCATAATCATGAATTAGAAGGCAATCATATCATTAACTATATATTATTCATATGGATAAACCACTAATCTATCTCTAAAAAAGGAAAAGAAAAGTTTGTAACTTATATTAATCTTATTTTTTTTTATAAAAGAATTTTTTCCTTACTTTTTTTTTTTAATTTCTAATTTTTGAACAAGATTCTAATTTCACTAAACTAAAAGTTGATTGGCCATAAAAGAATTACTCCTTCCATCCCATAAAAATAAGTCTGATTTGATTTTTGCAAAAGTTAAGAAAATTATAAATATGCACATTAAATAGAAACACATATTAGGGAACTAATAAATTAATTACTATAATAAAAAGAGAAAAGAGGACTATAATTTAGAACACATAAAAAGAAAAATGAACTTATTAATATGGTATAGATGGAATATTTAAAAACATAAAAGTTTAAAATTATGATTTGTGAAAGCAATAAAAAAAATTATATTATTTGATAATATAATAAAGTCGTAATAAAAACATGTATACAGATATATACATGTATTCATTATGAAACATTGTATTAAATAAACATTGCATTACTATATTAATTTAATAGATAAATAATTAAATTAACTAATTGAAATACTTATCATTTACTGAATTATGAAAGTGTCATTTAGTTAATCAAAATTAATTGATATGAAATTCTTTAATTAAGTGATGTGCCAACAAATTGTGCAATTTTTCGATAAGCTTTAGGTCATATATATATATTTTTATATATGAGAGAGAGAGAGAGAGAGAGTATAAGTGATTATTCCTAGGACCCCTTATAATTAGTAACTTCTTCAGTTTCTCGACAGAGTCATCCTTATTAGATTTTTAATAGAAATTCAACTACATGTTGATTTTTAACATTTAATTGATTTGAAATTAATTTAATTCAATTCAGTTCCTCTAACTTGATAAGGTAGCAAAAATTTGTATATTACTTCTCTTATATTTAGGCATATCTGTTAGCTCTTTTTGCATCGCAAGTATACGGGTCAATAGTAGCAAACAGTTTAAATGAGTAAGGGGTTTGTCGATCCCACAGGGAGACGATTTTGATTACCAATATAACAAACTTTCTAATATTTAATCAATCAAAACTTTTGGTGAATAGAATGAATATAATTAAATAAATGAAAGAAATGAATAATTTGACTAATGAAAATGAAATGAACTAATTCTTTAAATCTTGATTCAATAACAAACAACCTAGGGTTTAGATTTCAATTGGTTTTCATACAAATGGCTCATATATACTTATATCAACATTCAATTAAATGGACTTAAAGGTAACTTTCCCTTAATCAAACAAGATCCTCTTTCAAGGCAAATTGTTAATATCCAATTCTAAACTCACACCTACTGTCGTGATTGCAAGTAGTTAGGTTGGATTCATTAAATTCTATGGAAAGCTATCATAAACACCACCTAGGCATACCCATATGTCTATGAAGTAACAATCCTAAGTTTATCTTCCCCATGAACTAATGCCATACTTCCACTTTCGCTCCATCATATAGCATCTTAAATTGTGTAAAAGGTGGCCAATCAATCACACACATTAAGCACAAAGAAAGTAATTCAATTCCAATATAACTGAATAATTGATAAAGTATATAAGAATTACACAAGAATCAACCAAAATCCATCTAAACCCTAGAGAAGATAACTTAGCTACTCATAATTAAATAAATGAAAGAACAAATCCAATGAATCAAATAATAAGGCATGCTTGAATTCAACTAAAGAATAAAATAAAAGTGAGTTAAGAAGACTTCTTGAAAAAAATGGAAAATTCTGGAAAATTGAAGGTTGAAATTCGTTCTCTTGATGGCTTCCAAACTGATGTGGACAATCTCCTTCAACAGCCACTACTCCTCCTTCAACAATCCAGCCCTCCAATTCTGAAGAATCTCTCAAGAGAAGTAGATGAAAACTAGAAATTGTCTAAATCCCTAACTAGAATTCTTTTCCAATGAGAAATTAAAACTGAAAATCTTCTTTAGCCTCTTCGATGCCTTTCTCTTCCGTTTCTTCCCCTTTTTATTCTTCAAAACCCCTTGCTCTTTGTTTCCTAACTGCTTCCCTTTGATTTTGGTAAAATCCCATATTTCCAGCCCCTTTCCTTTCATGTTTGTTCCTTTTAAAATTTGAAAAATCGGGTTACTGTTCACTGGTGCATAGGCTCGTACACTTTTGCACAAGCTTGTGCACTTTCTGAATTTTTCTTCAAAAAATGGCAGTAGCTAAAAATCGAACGCACAACCTTGTGCATTTTGTGCGCGACCTTGTGCTTTCTAGAATTTCTTCATTTTTGTTCCAATTTTGCCCTGAATTCAACAATCTCAACCAAAGCATATTAAAATCACAAGGGAAAGTAAATCAAAGGGAATTTAGGATATTTCATTCAAAAAAGCCAAGCAAATTACTCTTAAATTAGGGGAGAAATCCTAGGATTATTTAAGTAAATATTTAGCACATCAATATCCATATTTTTTTTAGCAGGAGAGGGGAGCATCGAACCTCAATTTATCACTCTTATCGTATATGCACTTATTATTAAACTATGTCTTGGTTTGCAACATATCTACATACTTGCTAATATATTGAGTTTGAAACTGAGGGAATAATTTCTTAGTCAAGTGGATAGACTTACAACGCTCAAATGCGTTTATCTTGCATGTGGTTGACCCACTAAAAAAATAAATTAATTGATTTTTAATAAATTAATTATTTTTATCTTTAATTTCTCTAAATTTAATTCATTCTCTCTTTCTCTACCTCTTGACTCTCTATCTTAGTATGAACAATTGAATTAAGAATGAGCATAGAAATTACTTAAGTGAAATCGATACGCTATAGCTCGTGACTAACAAATTTTGGTTTTTAGAATTTTAAAAAATTTTAGCCTAGGGAAGATTGATGGGGAGATGAGTAAAAATGATATCAGAAGTCTAAATTAGTGATTAAAAATATTATTAGACAATAACAGAGTAATTAGGGATTAAAAATGATAGTGTAATAATAATTCGGATAATGGACATCATTACTTGACAACTCATCACCTAAATTAAAAAAAATAAATAAAAATAAAAAAAAAAGAAAGATTGCAGCTAGATGGCTGGCCAACTAAGGGGGATTAAAGGGTGAATATTGAGCCAAATTTGCATACGAATTAAATAAAAGAAAAAGAAAAGAAAAATATACAAGAAGGTGTCAGTGATAAACATCATTTTATGTTCATATCACTTAAAAATCTATTAAGAAAGAATAAAGAGTGGATAGTCAAAGGAAGAGAGAAAATATTAGGGAGAAGAGTAAAGCAGAAAAAAATCTAAGAAAAATTCCAAATCTAGCTCCAACCGAGATAAAAACAATGTTATACTTGCTAGATTTGAGTATGATGTGATTATGTTGGTTTGTTTGTTACTTTTATTGGTTTATTGATAATGGACGAAGTTCGAAAAGGGGAAAAAATGAAGGAAAGTTATTGATTAGAGAAGTAAGTGGTATTTGAAGATGGACTAGTGAGGAAACATGTAAGATAGAGTACAAGAAAGGATATGGCTAGGATTTGGTGGACAACCAAACTGCTGGAATTTAAGGTTCAGTTTTGAGAATCCTAGAGTCTGAATTTGACCATGGTCAAAATATAAATTATGAAAGTGGAAATAAGGCTACCGTGCATGTAGGTCAAACTATGTTACTAGAATTTGGGGCTCAGATTAAGGACTCTAGGATGGGATTTTAACTTGACTCAAAATAGATAAAATGAATCTCAGGATGTTAATTAGTTTTATAGAACTTTTGTAGCAAAATTTTAAAAAATAGTAGAGATTTACAGATCAATTATTAGGGCTATCTTAGTATGCAGGATAATCAGGGTTATAGGGTTTCAGTCTGACTTTTGGAAACCTTATGGACAGAATAAATTAAAGAACAAAACTAATGAATTATTCTATTATGACTTTAATTTCATTTATAAAGAGAATTAAGTCAATTAGAGTTGTATAGACCAAGACACAATAGAAAAATTAAAGTAAGCTTAGTGAACCTAGGCAGTAGAGTCAAGGCAAAACTTGATAAGTCATCTTATGAGATACAAAATTCTAAATAGGTTTAATTTTTGATATTTTGGAGGAAAATGTGTTGAAATTTAAATGCCCTAAGAATCAGGGCTATTGGAATAGTGAAACTCATGTTATGGTAGTAATTAGGAGGCTAAGTTAGGATAAAAATTGATAGAACGATTTTTAAATTTAATGTTCTAATGAATTTTCTTATAGAAAATTAAACCTAATATATATGTATATTGTATGTAAAGGATCCCAAAAAAAAACAACTAAAGTGGAAAACTTTGAAGGGGGGGGGGGGTGTGGGTGGGTAGTGGTTGGTGATGATCCTCATATTGGATAGTAGAAAGAAATTAAAGAAAACAAAGGAAAATGTGAGTGTCTTCTATACTATCATGCATATGGACCCTATTTCATTGTTCTTATTGATTGCTTAAGGCAATGTTCATTAAAAACCTCATTGGTTCATGGCTCTTAAGTCTTGAATACTTGATTTCAATGCTTATTTGAAATTGAATTTGTTATCGGACCCAAATTCTACTTGAATTTAATGTGATTCCTAATTATCAAAATTGTATATAACTCTGGATTCCTAAACAATGCTATTGATCCATTGTTCATAAGATTTTTGCTACATGAATTGATATGCTAAAAGTTGAACCGAATCTTTCATAGTGTTAATTGATCATTGTATAAGGTGCCAAAAATGGTACAGTACTATTGTCATGCATGTAGAGATCCCCTTTTTCCAATGTGGGGGACGCCGGACTTTGTGTTTAATAAAGTGACCCTTGTTAGGAGGAATTTTGAATGCTCTAGCTTCAAGAACTAACTAATCTTATATATTGGTAATGCTCCGCAAGAAGAGCCTTTATCACTAGTGTAGTGTTGACAATTCCGATTTCATTTAGTGAATCCAAATTTCTATTGAACTCTAGTTCTAGTGTTATTGATATTGCCATTTTTGCTATTGAACCCTAGTGCCAAATTTCTATTATTGCTATCATTGTTATATACACATATATTGAATCCATGATTCCACTATGAAACCAAATCGAAGTGAACCAACCCCATGTGTTGTTTAGAATGCATTCACTGAGTTTTATTCATTCCTCTTCCTTTATTTTTTATATAGGACTAATGGTTAAGCAATGCGGTTCAAGTTTTGTTTCGCTTGAAGCTGAAAATCAATATAAAGAAAAGATATCACATTTTACTTATTGTATAATTAGTTATAAGGAAACATATGTAATTAAAATTAGTATAATATCTAGATGCTCCATGGTACCTAAGATTCCTAATTTAGTATTGTAAATTATTTAATATATATAATAATGCTAGTGAATAACTTAATATAATTGATAAATAGTATCTGTAATCAATTATAATATGCATATAGAATTGTAATAGGAGATGGTTAATATGATTCAGACTCTGATTTGAGGGAGTATTGATGTAATATGTAACAACCTACACCTACCCTTGAAATTTTTGGGATAATTTGCTTGATTTAGAACTATTAAGGTTAAGTGTGTGCTTTTGTGAAAATTAGTAATCTTAAGTGATTGATGAGTATGTGGCATATTAAATTAATTTTAATATGCATAATATGAGTTGCTATTGTGAACTAAATGATTTACATGAAGTGCTTTTGCACAAAAGAAATTATTTTAAACAAAATGAATTTTCATGCATAAAGACAATTTTTAAGCATAAAATGATTTTATGAATATTTTAAAATAATTTTTAAAATAAATATTTTGTTGGAAATATTACAGAAATAATAAGAAAAATATTCTTTTTATTTTAATTATAATCAGCCCAAAATTTAAATAAAAAGCCCAAATACCCAAAAGCCTATTATACTAAAATCCTCCTAATCTAGTTCATTAAGGGTATCAGTGGAAATTGTTCCCAAACCCTAATATATAATGAAAAATTCAGCCAGCCTAGGTCTTCCAGTAGCCACCACTTTAGTTTTCATTACTTGGGCAGAAAAATTCTCTCAAAATATTCCTCTCAACTGAAATTAAGAAAACACATTTCCGTTTTGTAGTTTCTTGACCGTAATCGTAAATTTTTCTTTTCTTCCAATTTTTAAACTGATTTCTATGAAATAAATTATGGGAAAATTATTTTGAACTAGATGATTACTGATTTTTACAGATTTAATTATGTTTGGGTGAGTTTTTTGGAGAGAAAATATATTTTCTATTGAAAACACAAATCTTTCCGCGAGATTTCTCCAAAGGTGAATTTTATAACTTAAAATAACAGTTTTTATACCTAAACATCACTAGAGGGGGGGCGATTTGTGCATTGTTGTTTTCTAAACTAATTTTTAATTTGTTTTGATGAAAAATATTAGATTAAATAATAATTTTGCATATTTCTGCAATGACCGGGAAGTTTCAGAAAACAAAGGAATTAAAGGTTTTTGTGCTAGAACTTAGAAGTTGAAAAATTCTATTATCAAATTAATATGTGGCTGTTGATTTGTGTAAGAAAGCATTCTAACATGATATTTGTTTTGTTTAGATGAAAAATAATGATTTGAATCATGTGTCTGTATATTGTTGTAATGAACGAAAAGCGCGGAAAGCGCGAAAACTCATGATTTTCACCTAAGCCTTAAAACTTGGAATTTTTTTTTTTGTATAAATACTATCTATGGCTACCGAATCATGTAGGGAAATGTTCTAAACTGATATTTGTTGAGATTGAATGAAAAATAGTGGTTAGAATAACCTGTTTACATATTTCTGAAATGACCAAAAAATACCGAAAATAAGAAAACTCATAGTTTTGTACTCTATGACCCAAAAGTTGAATTTTTATGTATGAACAATACTATGTGTGGCCAATTCATATGAATTAAAATTCTAAAATGATTTTTGTTGTGTTTACATGAAAAATCTTGATTCAAACCTTATTTTTACATATTTCTGAAATAGACGGAAAGTGCGAAAAGAAAGAAAATTTAATTTTTCCTTTGGTGATGCATTCAGCCTACCTTAATATTTTTCCCAATGTTTATATTTTTTATGTGATGTGTTTTGATGATTATTGACATGCTGTTGCGCGATTTCTGCAAGTGTACAGGTCGTGCTAAGTAATAGTGTGTGAATAGAGTGTCGAATCCACAGAGAAGGGTTGACAAGTACTAATTTTATGATTACTCTATTATTTAGAAAATCAATTATGAGAATTCGTATTTTAAACTAAAGTAAAATTCAAGTAAATAAATCATGAAAATATGAAATAAGATTAAAGGCCTAGGATTTAGAATTCATCAATTGATTACATATGATTTCTTTATAATCTTTAGATGGATTATTTTTGCTGGAATTAATTATTAGATTTCCCTAAATTATATGATGTTCTCTCTCAAGATACAATATATGTGTTCATATTAACCTTACGTCTACTCTCGTGATCATAACCAATTAACACAAACCCATTAAGTTTGATGGAAATCCTTTTAAAAATCACAAAGGAGTATTCTTATCTCTAAGCAATACATTCTTTAGGTCAATTATCTTAATGAACTAATATTGTGCTTCCACTCTCGTTACTTCACACAATATCTTAAATCATGCAATTAATGGCCAGTTAATTACAAGTATTAAGTTCTAAGATAAAAGATTAATTCCAACAATCAAATCCAATCAATTAAATATAAATAATCATATGCAAATCAAAATATTACATCTAAATCCTAAAAAATAAAATTAGCTATTCATAATTAAAAGAGAAGAAACAATTAAATTAACAATAAACATAATAACAACTTAAAATTAAATTCAAGAGTAGAGTTTAAAAAGAACTTGTATTGGGATACAATCTTTGATGAACTCAAGCTTCCAAAAATTCTTCCTCTTGATCAAAATAAAAATAAAACAAATCTACTCTAAGAAAGCATATGAAAATCTCTCTACATATTTTTTTTGGATTTTCTTTGATGCCATTTCCCTTTGCCAAGCATGGTATTTATAGACATGTTTGGTGGAAGAATTCAAGTTCCATTAAAATTCTTACATTAAAAATTCAACATTGATGGTTAGGTTGGCCACTAACCATTGAATTCCTTCATTAATATTAAAAAATGGTTAGGTTGGCTACCAACCATTAAATTTTGGCCACCAACTATTGAATTTATTTCTCATGGATTGAAAACTTGAATCATTGCTTGCATCATTATTTTTATGACGTCACCGTCTACATCATTTATTTTATTACATCATTGTGATATCATTTTGATATGCAAAAATAAAATAAAAATACTTAAAATATATTATAATTTATTTATAAATTATAGAACTATTTATTTCTAAAAATATGTAATAATATTATTGCATTTTCGAGAACTGAGCTAAAATTTAAGTTTAAATAAATAAAATAACTCTAAAAATATAAAGTTATCACACCCCCAACCTTAAGTTATTGCTTGTCCTCAAGCAAAAGAAAATTCAAAACCTAAACTAATCTACTTTCGTAGGAAATTACGATTGCATTTAGCGTATGCAACAAGCTTTTAAACCCCTAGGTGTCCCGTAGAAGACGAGTTATAGTCTCGTGAGGGCTTCCAGTGGTGATACCCACAAACACCTATAAAACTTTAAACTTTCAAATATTTATTTCAAAAAGGAAATTTAATATTCTCATGCTTAGTTTGAATAATTTTTCAAAGGTTTCAAGAAATTAATATTCACAAACAATATATCAATAGTATTACAAGTCAAACTTCTATCTCATATTCAAAATAATCCTTATCTTAATCATGCTTTGAATAACCATGAATTAAATTAACTGCAAAAAAAATTGTTGCACTTCAGATAGGCATATACACACTAATACTTTAAATGCCTCTATCAAAAGATATAAAATAGATGTACAAATCCCATAAGCATGTTAATGCAAACAATCTCCACTAATGGAATTCACAAATCAAGAGAGATCAATAAGTCTTAACTAGGGTTGTAATGGGGCTAACACAAGGTCTTTTGGCTGTACAAAGAAAAGGCTAAATGAACAAAAGTAAGATAATTATGCCAAGTTTATAAAAAATCAATAGCTCAAATAAAGGAATTTTGTTAATGAATGATCCCTTTTATCTTAAGTATCATTCTTCTTTAATGTTTTCTTCTTTTAAGCCACCTTCTTCTTCTTCTATTTTTTCTTTTTTTTTTTTATTTTTTTTAACAACATTATTCTAAAGATAAGCAATAATACTAACTTTTATTTTATTCAATTTTCGTGCTTTCCCCCAAACTTATTTTAAGCAGAAGGTGATCTTTTACAATGAATAATACTCTTAGTTATTAGCGATCCTTATTTTCTTTTAAAACTTCAATAATTCCCTTTTCTTTATTAGAATGTAAACTTGACAAAATTATCTCACAAATAGGGTGAAGGATAATAATTAAGGTTAATTAACAAAGAAAGAAAGCTAAAATTAACAAGGCACAAAGGGGTAAAGTAGGGAAAAAATTAAAATAAGGGTGGATATAAGTAACAGGCTAAACAAACAATGCCTAAATCATATCTCTTTTTCAAAATGAATTTAAAATTTTGCCTCAAAAGTTTGCAAAAACATGTTCTAAGATAAGTGAGGCAAATGAAGATAAAAAATGTGTAGAAGCCCTCTCTATGTAAGCATACACAAATTCAATGCAATCAAAATAATGCAAAGCAAAGCAAAACATAATCTTAATAAAAGTTAATTTCTTACCCAAAATAGTTGCTCAACCTGAAATACTTTAATAAATTGTCCATAAATATCAATTATAATCTATCATTGGCCTTTCATCAAATTATTTAACACAAACATATTTTATCAATAAAAGAGTAAAAAATTTTAAATTTATTCATCAAAACACAAAAGAAATAACTGAAAACAAAAAACAAACTAAACCTCCCCCAAACTTGCAATGGACGTTGTCCTCAATGTCAAATAAACAAACCAAAAGAAAGAAAATACTCCCTCTTGTAGAAAAGTGGATTCCAAATTGTAAGCAGAACGTGCATTCCACTTCCTTGTTTCCTACAAAACATCATGAAACAACACTAAAAGCAAGCATGAGAAACTAATCACACAAAAAAGAAAACATCAATTTTTTTTCGTATTTATTATTTTTTTTTATTTTGGAAACTAGAAAAAGAAAGAAAAAAAATACAGATACTTATCAAGAGCACAAAAAGTACTCTTTACTCTGCCATCTTGTATAAACAACTCTTCAGTTAGTTAGTTAGTTAGCTAGCTAGTTAGGTTTTTTTTTTTTTTTTGAAAAGAAAAATCACATAAATTTAAGATGCGTATCAAGAGTACAAAAGTAACTCTTTACTCAGCCATCTTACATTTAGTGAATCGAACCTAAAACTTCGCTTGATCAGGTGTAACAAAAAACACACACACAAAACAAAAAAAAATGCAATAAAAAAATACTAAAAGAGTTACGAAAGTTATAACCGGAGATTTAGATCTAGTCCTCGCTTTTTATTGCTACTGGCCCTGGGGTGCCAAACTACCTGCGCCATCAATGGATCAGGTTCATATTTAAAGTTTTGCAGTTAATCAATCAATTGATCAATAGTTGAAGCAGAGACTAAGATGCGTCGACTCGCTGATGTCATAAAATCCTGTTCTACAGCATGATCGAGAAAAGATAACAAACCATTATAAAAACCATCAACATTAAGTAATCCCAATGGCTTCTGAAGAATAGTTAATTGTGTCTAAGATACAATGGTAAAAATATCTTCAAATGTTTTTAAACCACTAGGTAATGCAATAAAAGCATCAGCATTGAGATTCATGGATGCCATTCGTTCGTACATGCTATTGACCTGTAACTCATTACCTATAGTTCCACTAGTGATTTGTTTATTTCGAGCCAAAGCCTTTAGAACTATTCATAGGACTTTACTACCTCTAATATATGCAGAACTTGCGACACAACCCCTTAATCCTAAACTACCTCCCTCAAACACCAAATCAATTTTTTGTTCAGCTAAAATCCTTCCAAGTTCATTAGCTGCTATCAAGTACTCTCTTTTCTTGCTAGAGTTTGGACTACAAAAGACACAAATAGTTTTGAATTTGCATGTTGAGGATTCTGCCATTTTCTCTCACAGATCTCTCGAAAGGATTGTGTGCATATTGACAATAATGAATGTGCATATAAAGAAACTAGAAGAGTAAAAGAACAGTTCAATAGGATAAAATAATTATTGATAGAAAAAGTATAAAAACAAAAATGATGATAAAAATAAAAATAATCAATACTGTGTGTACAAATGTCAAAAAGAAAACATTGAAAAATTAAAAGCAAATATTAAAAGACTAAAAAGTTATCAACAATAGAAAAATCTGCAGTGTTGTACAAAATTCAAAAAGAAAATATTGAAAAGCTAAAAGGAGACATTGAAAAACTAAAAAAAATTATCGGCAGTAGAAAAAATTTTCAAGAAAATAAAATCTAGGTGCTAAAAAGTCAAAAAAAATACTGCAAGATGTAGAAAAAATAATGCATTAAAAAAATAAAAAGAAGTTAGTGATACACCTGATTATAAACAGTAGTTATGATTTTGGCTCACATCTTCCTCTGGTTTTATGTCCAGTAACGGCTTACACGCCTTCTATGAGTCGAGGATAGGCTTTCCATCTAGTTTTCTTATTAACTGGCAAACAGGGTCTTTTATCATCAGATTCCCTAGACTGTAACGCTGCTTCTCTTCTTTGAATAGTTCCCATAAATCTAAAAGAGTGCGTTGAACTTGTCCGCAAGGATGTGTCTCAAGAGTCTATAGGATATTATCCATAGACTCCTTACTCAGTCAATCCTTTATGAATTTAATTTTGTCTTCTCGATTCATGTATGCAAATCCAATATTTCTACAATGTGTGTTGCAATTCCATCTTCCACACTTGTAGCAAACTCCCATTCTCTTAGCTCTCCTCTTCTTTGAGTAAGAACTTCTCCCTGTACCTGGCAAACATTTAATAAATGAGTCATCAATCTCACCTGCCAATCGTACTTTGGCTTCTATGATCTAGTGAATATCCTTAGGAAGATTCAGACGCCTAAATGCCTTCATTCTTTCCAGTCTGCGTTCATCAATTTTTCTGAGCACATCTTGGAGAAGAGTTGGAAATCTGTTTTTTAGTGCTGCAAGAGGTGCTTCCATGTCTAATTAACTTTGTTAAGAAAATGAAAGAGAAAATTTACAATGAAACAACTAAATAGAAATAAAAGAAACCTAATAAAGAGAAAACTTGGGTTTCCTCCTAATAAGCTATTTAATAACTCACAAACAACACTAAAGCAAAATTAAAATAAAATGAAACAAACAAAGGAACAAAAGAAATTAAAAAGAAGTAAGCAAGTTAGAAATTTGGGTTGCCTCCCAAAAGTACTTTATTTATAGTCTTTAGCTTGACTATAGCTAGATCTTCATCATGGAGGATAATACACAAAGCATATCATCTCGATAATTGTGAAAAAAAATAGACTTTTGCTAGTTTTAATAAGTCCAGCCAGCTTGATTTGAGCCTGCATGGAAAAAAGTTAAGACAAGAATTATTTAATGTTTCACAATTAGGCTCATAATTTCCAAAATCTTTCCAACGAGCTCTTTTTCTTGCTCTAAATTTTCTTAAGAAATTGAGATAGGAAGGTAGTGGTGTTGAATCAAGAGTTGGTGAGTGCTCAGTTGATGGTGGTGAGTGCTTCTTCTTTTCTTCCAAGTCATCAAATTGATATTCTCTATGGTCTAACATATATGATGTTGTATTCACCAAACAAACTGAAAAAGTTTCCTTTGAGTGCTCTTGTTCAAATACTTCTTCAATTTCCCCATTAATTTCAACTACTCCGCAGATATTATCCATAAGAGAAGAATATTTCTTGGGAAAATTGGGCTCAACTTCTTCCTTTTTTTCTTGCTTGCTTGAAGTATCTGCTTGATCAATCATCTCTTCTACATCATTACTCAAAGAAATTGCCAAGCATTGCTCTCTAGAATGTTCTTCAATTTGGCTTGTCAGGTTACCATGGCCTTGAGTATCTAATGGGCTAGCGAATTGTTCCATTTGTACATCAAAATTTGTATTGTGGCTAGTCCATTGACTCATCCTATCTTCCATTTTTTCACATCGTTCGTAAGTAGCATTCATAAATTTTTCTGATGCTATTTCATAAGATGGTTTGTGCTCTTTAAATGGTACATGGTCTTGAAAATCATATTGATAAGGATACCATGAATTGTTACCTTGATCGAATTGGTTTTCCCATGAAAAGCTCGAATAATCACTCCATCCTGAGTTGTTTATGTTGGAATATGGATAATTCTCATACCTGTTATAATTTGGGAAAAATTGTACCTGCTCTGCATATTGGCACTCAGAATTCAAATGATTACCTCCACACATATCACAACTCAAACATGAATTAAATAAACTATTTGTATCAAGTTTATCAATTAAGTTAACCAATGTATCGATTTTAGCATTTAACTTACTAAAACCATCCTCACCATACATGTTTGCTGCTCTATTTAGTATCATTCCTCCATCACACCATTAAAAGTTGTGGAAAGCCTTCTTTTTTTTTTATTCTTTTTTTTTATTGTTCTTTGGTTTTTTTTTAATATAAAAGTTTAAAAAAAATCTGCAAAAATTTAAAAAAAAATCTAAAGTAATAGAGTATATCAACCTATTGATATTGTCAAAAGTCACCTTCCCCGGCAACGGCGCCAAAAACTTGTTGCGCGATTTCTGCAAGTGTATAGGTCATGCTAAGTAATAGTGTGTGAATAGAGTGTCGAATCCACAAGGAAGGGTTGACAAGTACTAATTTTATGATTACTCTATTATTTAGAAAATCAATTATGAGAATTCGTATTTTAAACTAAAGTAAAATTCAAGTAAATAAATCATGAAAATATGAAATAAGATTAAAGGCCTAGGATTTAGAATTCATCAATTGATTACATATGATTTCTTTATAATCTTTAGATGGATTATTTTTGCTGGAATTAATGATTAGATTTCCCTAAATTATATGATGTTCTCTCTCAAGATACAACATGTGTGTTCATATTAACCTTACGTCTACTCTCGTGATCATAACCAATTAACACAAACCCATTAAGTTTTATGGAAATCCTTTTAAAAATCACAAAGGAGTATTCTTATCTCTAAGCAATACATTCCCTAGGTCAATTATCTTAATGAACTAATATTGTGCTTCCACTCTCGTTACTTCACACAATATCTTAAATCATGCAATTAATGGCCAGTTAATTACAAGCATTAAGTTCTAAGATAAAAGATTAATTCCAACAATCAAATCCAATCAATTAAATATAAATAATCATATGCAAATCAAAATATTACATCTAAATCCTAAAAAATAAAATTAGCTATTCATAATTAAAAGAGAAGAAACAATTAAATTAATAATAAACATAATAACAACTTAAAATTAAATTCAAGAGTAGAGTTTAGAAAGAACTTGTATTGGGATACAATCTTTGATGAACTCAAGCTTCCAAAAATTCCTCCTCTTGATCAAAATAAAAATAAAACAAATCTACTCTAAGAAAGCATATGAAAATCTTTCTACATATTTTTTTTGGATTTTCTTTGATGCCATTTCCCTTTGCCAAGCATGGTATTTATAGACATGTTTGGTGGAAGAATTCAAGTTCCATTAAAATTCTTACATTAAAAATTCAACATTGATGGTTAGGTTGGCCACCAACCATTGAATTCCTTCTTCAATATTCAAAAATGGTTAGGTTGACTACCAACCATTAAATTTTGGCCACCAACCATTGAATTTATTTCTCATGGATTGAAAACTTGAATCATTGCTTGCATCATTACTTTTATGACATCACCGTCTGCATTATTTATTTTATTGCATCATTGTGATATCATTTTGATATGCAAAAATAAAATAAAAATACTTAAAATATATTATAATTTAAATTGTAGAACTATTTATTTCTAAAAATATGTAATAATATTATTGCATTTTCAAGAACTAAACTAAAATTTAAGTTTAAACAAATAAAATAACTCTAAAAATATAGAGTTATCACATGTATGTATGAATAATAAATGATAAAATTGCATGTTAGTTGAAGGTATGACCGTAGATAAGCTTAAAGGCATTTTGGTATACTTAGGGTATAGTTAAGGTATTTTAACCTTATATTGTGATTAGAATGCAAATGAGATTGGGAAATATGGAACTAGATGTTATGATGACTTGATAATAAATATATGGTTTTGAGTTGATGAAGTGACAATTGAATAAAAAGGGATCATAAGAGGTAAGCATGACACTTGAAATGTTAATTGTTAAGATGACATGTATGAAATGTAAAGTATATTAAGATAATTGCTAAAGTGAGATGATATTGAGGTAATAATATTGTGATGACCTTAGAAAGGTATTAATATGATTGTAATGTGTTCTCATGTGAGCCTATAAGGTCTAAGTATGCAAGACTTTTAAAGTCAACGTATTATGTGCAAGTGATGAGTACGCCTATATGTGAACTCTAAGTGTATGTGTATGCTATATGTGCATGGGGTAGTTATGGGATAGGAGCATCATGAGTTAATAAATACTAAGTATTAAACTAAATATTATGTTAGAGTTTGAGGAGCTTTAGAAGTGCAAAAGGACTACGTATACTAAGAGCAAAGGAACCCTAAGGTGAGTAAACATCGTTTTCATTCTACAAGTGTGAGTAAACACTATGTTCATGTTACAAGTGCAAGTAACATTTTGTTATGTTACAAATATGTGATATCATGTTATGTGAGCCTTTGACATTTTTGAAACCCAAGTTCTTTCTATTCTAAAATATTATTATATGATTTCTTTAACAAGCTTGGGTTGCCAAAGGACATTTGGTCCAAAACTATTTTGTTTATCTAATGAGAAATTCTTGTAATTATCACTCAAACTTATATTCTTCTAGAACTACACTATCATTGTATCTTTTGTTCCAAAGTTAAGCCCCTATTGTTATCGAGATACATGTTATTGTTGCCTTATATGATATTGTTAATTGTGATTACCATTAGCTCTAGCTATGGTACCTTTTACCCTTTATGCAGAATCCTCGTGCCGATGCAGGTAATCATTGAAACATATGCACACGATTTTAACTCAATGGATAGGGGTAGTGTATCCACCTCAGCTAGAAAGGGGCGGTTCTAGCCGTGGAGCTTGATCAGCTTCATGCCTTATAAGTGATAGGAGTTGGAATTTGGTATAAGGCCACCTTTCCTTTATAAGTTTGAGTGATAGAGCAATAGCCTTCACTCTTTATAAGTTATAAGTGTGATTTCTGCAAACTTGCCAAATTAAACCCTTGCTAAATTGTAACTTGATTCATGAATTATAAATCATGAACTATGTGTATAAGCTATGTGCTTCCTTTTCAAAGAAATATGTGACAATGTATGTGCCTTATCGTTTACTCATTGAGATCATCTATCTCACCCCTTTTTCCTTGTGTGGTTCCAAGTGAGCAAATGTGAGGAGGCAAGGTGATGGCTCAAGCATTCTACTTTGCTTGGGGGATTCCTTATCCAAGTTATCGATAATACTAATTTATGAAGTCTTGTCATTAGATGCTCTGGGAATGTTGATTGATGCTCATTTGAGATATATTATTTTCCTTATGGACTTATGTGTAATGTTTAATTATAGACTTCCGCAATCAAAGGTATTCATCTAAAGGTTTTAAATGAGTTATTATAAGAGGTTCGGTACGATCCTAGGCATGATTTGTTTATGTGTAACTGGGTTCCACGGGCGTGGGTGACCTTATGTCTCTCCATATTCTAGGACCATCATATCTCTAAGGTTGGGATATGACATGATATTTATGGTTTTAAATGCTTAATATCTTAATGAATTTGATTTTTTTTTTTTTTGATAGCAGGTAAGGGTTCTACAAGGTTTTTGGTAGTCTTACGCCTATTCATGCCCTATAACTATCACATCCTGAAAGTGTGATGTGACAGAGCTAATGAAAATTAAATTAGATGACAATAGAGAGAATGAACTTCAAAATAGAATTGAGGTTGAATTGCATTAACTGAAATTGTGCAAAAATATTCACAGTACGTAAGAATTGAAATTGCAACTGTAACAAGGGTTTAAAATATAAAAGTGCTTGAAGGAAATGAATGAAATTAATTGAAATAAAATTGAAATGCTTGAAAGGATGAAGTGATTGAATTTGCTATAAAATGACAATTTGCTATTCAATTGCTTTGAGTATTGGGTAGTTTTGCAGGAATTTGTTTGTCCTCTTTAAATGCTTCATGGTGTCTTTTTATAGGAGTTTCAGCAAAGTAATTGTTATAGCAATTGTATTTACCACCACGTTGCCAATTCTTTAAAAACCCACTCCCTTGAATCTCTGTTTCACCTCCACTTCTTTAGCTTAGCTCCTTAACTGAACACATAACTATCCACTTTTATTAACTTCCACCTCAAATCCTTAGCTGCCAATTTTTATTTACTGTCCACTTTCAGAAATTACTTTATTTAATAAATAGATTGAGCTTTAAAAATGGGCTAGAAGTTTTAATTAGATTAGTGGGTTGATGAAAAAAATCAAATTATGATGTAAATAATTGCTTCCTCATATTTAGATTTTGGTTGTATTGAAACATGACCATGAATCCCACAACATATTATGATTTTATGAATTTAGGAGAGTTTCGTAATGGGCCAATTAAAATACAATTGACTGAAGATGATTTGCAACCTTATTTCAATTGTGTTTGATTGCCTAAAAAGGAAGTTGAAGATCATTTGCATGGCAAAATAAGAGACTTGCTAGAAAAAGATAGTGGATCTTTTATTACTGCAATTGATGTTGATACTAACACACCATATTTTTTTTTCCTTCAAGAGGAAGAAAGCCAATATAAAATCTATGATTGGCTTCATGTTCTGATGAGGACACTCATGATGGGCGATCGATTGGCAATGCATTGTAGTGATGATAGGTTATACTTCAAGATTTTTCCCTAAAATTATGGAAATTAATTAGCAAGTAGCTAGCAATAAACTATTACGGAACAAATAAATGTTCAATTATATAGAAGAGTTTATATTAACCATTGTAGTGTGATTATAGAAAAAGAGAACTATCCTTAGTTATATGCTTTGTCCCATTTAATCTCTTTATATATTTATTAAAAAATAATTATATATATATATATATATGTATCTTGACATGCTTTGTTTAAGAATTTTACAAATAAATTATAATTTTGCCATATTTTGTGTTAATTTCACAAAAAAAAAAAAAAAAAAAACCCTTTACATCTAGATTAGATTGAGCTCATATGAATGTTGTTATGTTAAATATCAAGTAGGGTTACATATGCGATTTAAAAATAAAAAAAAAAAAAAGGGGTTACATACACATAAAAAGTAGTCTATTTTTTATATATTCCTATTCTTGCTAGAATTTAATTTTGCCATATAATTCTAATAGATTATATAATGCTAATTATTTTATATTTCTGACTAGAGAAATTAAGATAGTGTATGCTTTACATTCGAATATTTTGCTTGAAATTTATCTGATATAAAGAATTCATGATGTTTGCCAAAAATTAAAGAGAATAATTTTTTTTTTTTTTTTACTATCTCTTTTCAGAATCATGAATCAGAAGGCAATCCTATCATTATCTATACATTATTCATATGGATAAACTACTAATCTGTCTCTAACCTTGGCAAAAAAAAATAAAAATAAAAATAAAAAAATCTCTCTAAAAAAGGAAAAGAAAATTTTGTAACTTATATGAATCTTATTTTTTTTATAAAGTAATTTTTCCATGCTTTTTTTTATAAATATATTTGATTCTGACAAAAATTTAAACTTGAGACTTTTCATTTTTGAACAAGATTCTAATTTCACAAAAATAAAAGTTGATTGGCCTTTAAATCCATACATTAAACAAGGACGTAGTGAATAATCAAGTAATAGAGCTAAACTATTATAATTTTGAATAATATTTCAAGTTTTAATTTCCCTAAAGTCTAAACCTTGTAGGGTTGCTAATGTAATAAAATAATTACCCCCTCCATCTCATAAAAATAGGCCTAATTTGATTTTCACAAAAATTAAGAAAAATATAATCAATGTAGTTATATCAATACTACTCCCTCCGTTCTACTTCAATTATCGCTTTAGAAAAAAATTCATGTTCCATTTCAAATGTCGCTTTTATATAATATTAATTGAAAAATTTTTAATTTGCACTTATTTATTAAATTCCCCTAATGTTAGCTAATTCACTCTTTTTTTTTTTTAGCATTCTTAAAGAAGGGTAATTAGGTAAATTACTATGATTTTTTATAAAATTTATAGTCATTTATCATTGTCTTAGTCTGTGTGCTCCATTCTTACACGACACTTGAAGCAGAATAGAGGGAATATTATTTTTCTAATATACCCCTTCACTAATATTAAATACTTCTTTGGTTTAAAAAAAGTTGTTCACTTTTTTCCTCGTACAGATTAAGAAAATATCATTAATTGCTTGCCAGTTCATAAATTTTATTATATTTTTCCACTTATACTCATTTATTTCTATCAATTTTTATTAATTTTAAAAATACATGAGTACTGCACCTTTCAATTAATAAGAATAAAATAGATATACCTATATCAATTTTGATAATTATTCAGTTAGGATTCTTTTTTTTGTTTATTTTAAGAAAAATCAGTTAGGCATATTTAATACAAAATAACTTAAAATAAATTTCATGAATGGTTTAGATAATTCATGAACAATTATATAATGCATGAACAATTATACAATGCATGAATAAACAAATAATTAAACATTTATTCGAAGCGAAAAAGTAAAGCAATAAACTAAAGGAATTAAACTTACAGTTCAAAACCAAAATAGAATATACTTTCTCCAGTCCTTATGGGTTATAGAAAATTCACACATTCCGCAAAATAATTCTAAAGTAATAAATAAAGAAAAAAAAAACAAAATCAACATCGTAACAAAGAAAATAAACTAAAAGCAAATATCACAAAGAAAAAAACTAATTCATAAAAGAATATAAAAGAAAAGGATTATTTCTTATTTAAATTAGATTTGATGCTTCAAACAAGCAAACCTACGTATCTGTTTGAATAAAAATCAAAATCCACGTAGTTCGCCCTTCTTGTGAAGGGGTTAGTTTAGCCAAGTTTTTTAATTATGTATCATTTCATTGATTGAAAGGTGGAATGATTGATTAAATCATATTGATTGATTACCAAGTTATTAATTAGGTCACACGTAAATGCATCAATTTGAATCGTTTACCTAGTTGACTAAATCAGATTCTAATCAACACGCCTCAAAATAATGAAAAAAGATGATAAAATATACAAAGCAAAGAAATAACAAACAAAAAGAACAAACTAAGCAATCCTAAGGAAAAATATCAAAACAAACAAACAATATAAAGCAAAAGGAAAACTAAAAGAAAACAAAACAAAAAAAGGAAATAATAAAAAAGGAAATAAATACCTTACGAGGACGAGGCTCAAGGATGTAGGGTGGACGAAACGGATGGCCATATCACAATTCCACCTTATCAGCTCGACAGAAAAACAACCTTCGAATGGCGACTTGGATGGCTTTATTAGGGCTTCCTAGAACTGATTTGAGGGGAGCTACCTCGAAACGACCACCCAAATAAAATTTTAAGCTAAACAGTTCGTTCCTTTCGTACCAAACTTATGGAGATGGTTCGCTTGATGCAAAGGCTAATCAAGTAAACCAAGAGGTTAAGAGGTGATAAAAAAGGAGTGGGAGAACCCCTATATATAGGAGAAAGGTTGGGAGAAAGCTTCATATACTTCCGATGTAGGATAGGTGCATAAAATAAAGAAAAATAGAAAAAAATAGAAAAAAATGACTACTACTGCAAGGAGCCCTGCGGCAACCTCAAGGATATATGAGGTAGCTGTGGAGCAAGTGGCAGTAGCCTCATGAGCTTTGGAGGCAGCTGCAGGGCCTTCTGCTGCTGGTAGGCCTAATTTCCCTCGTTTTGTGAGTTTGGCTCGTTTCTTGTCTTTTTTTTGTGATTCCAATTGCATTGTGTTCATTATTCAATCCTAGATGATCTAAAGATAGTTCAATGCATAAAGTAATAGGTTTCAGCTCTCCGTTTCTCGATTTTTCAAATTTTGCTTCTAGAGATCTATTTACCACACTTAAGCTCCTTTAAGGTTTCACATGCAATCTAAAGGGTGCAAAATTAAGGGTTCACAGCTGCCTGCTTAGTTTTTTCAATAACTAGAAACTTGTGTTTGGCTACATATATATCCATGGAGGCCGGAGGGAAATAATGTTTTTGTTGAAGAATAGAAATTTAATTCATAAATTCATAAAAGACTAAAAATACATTTGGTAGGCCATAATGACATATAATGTAATATAATTAAATAAATTTTCAATATAAATTTATATTAGAAATTCATTTGATTATGTTACATTACATTTTATTACGGCCTAATGAATGTACTCTAAGTGATTTAGTACCTTAAAATCTTTATCAAATTATAGTTATCTAAATGGAATGGAAAAGAGAAACACTATTCTTCATTATGTAGGTTATGTGGTTCAGCATTTCAAATCAAATGTTAGAGTCAAAGGGAATCTTGAAACCCAAAGTTAAAAGCCAATAAAATTAAAATTTGAGAGAGATTAAGTGAAATTTATTGGCTTTAAAATTTGATTTTTCAAGACTCAAATGAACCTCCAAATTAGAAAAAAAAATAACATTTTTTATTTGTTTATTAGGATAAATCACCCCTCACATCTCAACATTTTAATGAAAACTCTCACTAAATTATGTTTGAGTTAGTGTACACGTGGACTTAAAAAAAATAAATTAGAAAATATATGTGGGCCTAATCTAAGTTAGGTTTTCCAGGTTGGGTCCATAAGTTCGACAAATCTGATGACTTTTTTCTTAGTGAAGTATGCTATGGGTTTAGACTTAAAATTCAAGTGGATAAAAACTTTTATTTAAAACGGACAGAAAAATTAGATAGCCTGTGGCCTCATGGATGCCCATAAGGTTTTGACCCATACCACATTTCCCACCTATTTTTAACAATTTGAAAAAAAAAAAAAAAAAAGACAGAGAACAATATTGATTTAATATTGCAGTTTGGTTATATTGTGTTGACAACTTTCGTTGGCTATCAAATTTCATGATTGAACATCATTCCAGACTTAAGTTATAATGTGGTATCATATATATATATATATATATATATATATATATATATATATATATATATATATATATAGGATTCTTTGTGTTGGACTAAACTTTGAATAGGATAATAAAAATTATGTCAATTCAGTTATGACTCATGGTCCTTATACTGACAATTAGAATCTAAATGTTGGGTTATCATTGCATCAATTCTTTAACCATGTGTTTGGCTACAAGATTAAACTCACGCTTACCCTTGTGAGGTCTCGCTCGAGTACCGATTCAATTTGCTAAAGAGAATTGAAATGCTCATTTGAATTTGAACTCACGATAGAACCCTTTGTTTTAGATAGGTTGATTTTCAAAAGAGTCGGTATCTAAATTTTATTTTATTTGGGAAACAGATTAAGAGAAAAATCCAAATTGACTCCAATTAATATATCAAAGAAAATGATCACTAGCCTCAAAACCAAAGAGAATTTGTTGACTAAGTTTTTAGTTTATTTTAAGAAAAATCGGTTTGGCAAATTTAATACAAAATAATTTAAAATAAATTTCATAAATAGTTTACATAATGCATGAATAAAAAAATAATTAAACATTTATTCAAAGCAATAAAGTAAAGGAATTAAACTTACAATTCAAAACCAAAATAGCCTTTAGCTCTTATGGGTTCTAGGAAAGTCACACATTCTCCAAAATAATTCTAAAGCAATAAATAAAGAAAAAAGAACAAAACCAACATCATAACAAAGAAAACAAACTGAAGTAAATATCACAAAGAAAAGAACTAATTCATAAAAGAATATAAAAGATAAGGATTATTTCTTATTTAAATTGGATTTGATACTTTAAACAAGCAAGCCTATGTATCTGTTTGAATGAAAATCAAAATTCATGTAGTTCGCTCCTCTTACGAAGAGGTTAGTTTAGCCTAGCCTTTTTATCATGTTTCATTTCATTGATTGAAAGGTGGATTGATTGATTAAATCATATTGATTGATTACCAAGTTATTAATTAGGTTAAGTTTTAATTAACACATAAATGCATCAATTTAAATCGTTTACCTAGTTGACTAAATCATATTCTAATCAACATGCTTCAAAATAATGAAAAAAGATGATAGAATATGCAAAGCAAAAAAATAATAAATGAAAAGAACAAACTAAGCAATCCTAAGGAAAAATAACAAAACAAACAAACAAACAATATAAAGAAAAAGAAACACTAAAATAAAACAAAACAGAACAAGAAAATAAAAAAAAGAAAAGAAATAAATATCTTACGAGGATGAGGCTTGGGGATGTAGGGCAGATGAAGCGAACGACCATATCACAATTCCATCTTATCAGCTCAGCAGAAAAACAACCTTCGAACGGTGACTCGAATGGCATTATTAGGGCTTTCTCGGAATGATTTGAGAGAAGCTACCTCGAAATGACTACCCAAATAAAATTTTAAACTAAAAAGTTCATTCCATTTGAACCAAACTTATAGAGATATTTCGCTTGATGCAAAGGCTAATCGAGCAAACCAAAAGGTTAAGAGGTGATAAAAAGGAGAGAAAGACCCCTATATATAGGGGAAAAGTTGGGGGAAAGTTTCATAAACTTCCGATGTAGGATAGGTGCACAAAATAAAGAAAAATAAAAAAAAAATAGAAAAGCACAACTGCTGTCGCTAGGAGCCCTACGGCAGCCTCAAGGATATATGTAGTAGCCGTGGAGCAAGTGGCAATAGCCTCATGAGCTTTGGAGGTAGCTGCAAGGGCTTCTGCGGCTGCTAGGCTTAATTTCGCCCGTTTTGTGAGTTTCTCTTCATTTCTCGATTTTTCAATTTTGGCTTCTAGAGATTTGTTTACCACACCTAAGCACCTTTAAGGTTTCAAATGCAATATGAAGGGTGCAAAATTAAGGGTTCACATCTGCCTGCTTAGTTTTTTCAATAACCAAAAACTTGTGTTTGGCTAGATATATATCCATGGAGGCCGGAAGGAATTAATGTTTTTGTTGAAAAATAGAAATTTAATTCAGAAATTCATAAAAAACTAAAAATATGTTTGGTAGGTCATAATAAGATATAATGTATTATAATTAAATGAATTTCTAATATAAATTTATATTAGAAATTCACTTGATTACGTTACATTACATTTCATTATGGCCTAACAAATGTACTCTAAATGATTGAGTATCTTAATCTTTATCAAATTGTAGTTATCTGAATGGAATGGAAAAGGGAAACACTATTCTTCATTATGTAGCTTATGTGGCTCAACATTTCAATCATATGTTAGAGTCAGAGGGAATCTTGAAACCCAATGTTAAAAGCCAATAAAATTGAAATATGAGAGAGATTAAGTGAAATTTATTCGCTTTAAAATTTGATTTTTCATGACTCAAATAAGCCTCCAAATTAGAAATAAAAGAAAAAACATTTTTTATTTGTTTATTAGGATAAATCGCCCCTCACATCTCAACGTTTTAATGAAAACTCTCACTAAATTATATTTGAGTTAGTGTACACGTGGACTTAAAAAAAAATAAATTAGAAAATATATATGGACCTAATCTAAGTTAGGCT
This sequence comes from Reutealis trisperma, assembly GCA_947687605.1. Classification (NCBI taxonomy): domain Eukaryota; kingdom Viridiplantae; phylum Streptophyta; class Magnoliopsida; order Malpighiales; family Euphorbiaceae; genus Reutealis; species Reutealis trisperma. The sequence continues at coordinate 112,406 of CANTUT010000775.1, forward strand.
TTCCAGGTTGGGTCCATGAGTTCACCAAATTTGATGAAGTTTTTCTTAGTGAAGAATGCTATGGGTTTAGACTTCAAATTCAAGCAGATAAAAATGTTTATTTAAAATGGACAGAAAAAAATTAGATAGCTTGTGACCTCGTGGGCCTATCAGGCCATGCCTACAAGGTTTTGATCCAGACCACATTTCCCACCTATTTTTAACAATTTGAAAAAAAAATAAAATAAAATAAGACAGAGAACAATGTTGATTTAATATTGCAGTTTGGTTATATTGGGTTGACAACTTCCGCTGGCATTATGGATCATGAAGAGGTTAGAAGAAAGAATGTTGGTGGCAAGGTGCTTGGGTTCTTTTACTAGGTTGAGCTTTTCTTTTTGAATTGAGGAAATTGTTCTTATGAGGAGTTTTAATTGTACTTTTGAACCTTTTTTATCATAGGAATGGCTGTATGCTTTATATGTTTGACGCATTTTACAAAAGCTAGTGTTTTGTTTGCATGAAATGAAGACTGATGGTTATTTTGGTAGCTCACATTTCTTTAACAGCAGTTTTGCTGGTTATCAAATTTCATTATTGAACATCATTCCAGACATAAGTTATAATATGGTATCAAAGTTATATATATATATATATATATATATATATATATATATATATATACATATATATATATATATATATATATATATATATATATATATATATATATATATATATATATATATATATATTTGTATGTATATCCTTGTAGCATTTGGCGTGCCTGTTGGTATTTTAAGGTTAGTTATCATCAGTGTTGCTGGATTAACAGAGGTATAGCAATGCTTTGTTGTTGGTTAAGATTCTGGTTGTTATGATGTGAAGTAGGCGTGGGAGTGAAGCCTTCTTCTCTGTATAATTGCTCTTCATTTGCGAGGAAATTCTTTTGCATTCAGTTAATCTGACCTAGACTCAAAACTCAAAATTTAAAATATTTGACTTGATAAGGCCCGATCTGAACTGGTTTGGCCTGTAAGATGAACAGCTCAATCCTGTTATTGCTGCTGCCTCTTGTAAAGAGGCTGGGATGATTCATCTCAAAAAAAAGGGCTATGATGATTCTTAATTTTTAGAACTCAAAATGAGACGTTAAGGAAATTTTTGACTGTTGGCAGGTCAATATGTTATAGAGATCTTTATTGCAGCCATGATCGCTTTGGTTTTTTTTTTTTCCTTTTCTTATATATGATCTGAGGCTCTTTCCTCTCTCTCTCAAAATGGGTCACTGTAATTTGTTTCCATTTTCACTTTGTTTGTGGCTCTCCAAATTTTGGCACAATGTTGAAGCAAAAATTTAGAAACAATGGTTGAGACAGCGTTGTCGTACACAACTATTATTAAGTTTGCTGAGGTAAATGCAAGAGACTGAGTTGATGCACACTCCTTTTTTCATTTGATTAAAACGAAAATATATAGAAGTTTTATTTTTGCTTAATCAGAAGCAGTAAGAAGCGAATTCATTTGAATGGATGTAAAATCAGGCTCAAAGAGAAATGCCCGATATCTTCTCGGGGCAGCTCTTAGTTGCAGCCATGGTGTGGTGGTTTTTCTTTGTTGTCTGAATACAAGGGCATCTCTGATCTGAGTCTCCTCTTTCTTCTTCACATTTCTTTGTTTAGGTTCTGTCTGTTTCACGTATATGTGTATTTGAGGCCGTGATGATGATTTTATTTTCCTGTCAAAATCAGAGATTTTGGGGAACGTAATGGATTTTGGCGGGGTGACTTGGAGCTTCTATCTGACAAAAGGCGAATCTGAGGCTCCATTTATATGCTTGTCCAAAGGTAAAAACTGACTTCAGAAATGTTGGAATGTGAACGACGTATGGACTAGTTTATCCTGTGTTTCTTTATCTTCATTGTCGGTCAGATATTATCATGCACTGCGATTACGATAATGGACTGTGTGTGTGGTAGAAGGACAACAATGACAATGTAAGTATCTTTGTCTCATGAGGCATTGTTGTATCACTGTTGATGTTTCAAATATATGAATTAAGTGAACAAGATGCAATTTATTTTTTTGTGGTTTGATTTATTGTAGGATCAATTTGCATTATTATTGCGATTGAGATGTACTTGTGAAGCTGATTGTTAATTTTTGAATCTTTTACTCATGGCTAGGAGATAATTCATATGCTTATTTTGGCTCGAAATTGAATGCAGTAAACTTTTTATTCTGAACTTATAATCTTGGTTGTCTTAAGTCAGTTAGATAGGCGATGTCCTACTTTAATATTCAGAAAATCATTTGTAAATCACTTCAATTTTTTCATTCTTGGTCGTTGATGTTCTTTTTACACTTTGAGCCTTAAATTTGACCATAAGGGAGTATGCTTCAAAATTTAATACAATTGTACCATTGCCAGCTTGTAGTTAATTCCATATGGTTTCCTATTTCTTGATGTGTAATATACGCCCAGCTATAGAAGAGGTTAGCATGTTTAGTGCTCAATCCTTCTTGATTTTTTATGATTTTATGTTGTTCATTTTTCACCCTAATATTTGATAATGATTCTACTAAAGGAAAGGCATGCATGATGATATTAGCCAAAAATTCTTAAATAGTGTAAAGCTATATTTATTTTTTCTTATTTAGGGTAAAGACTTTATTTCCTTTTTATTATGGTTTATTACCTATTTCATTATGATTCAAATGTTCCTAATTAACTAAAATAGGATACATATTAGAATTAGCTATTTGTCTATTTAAGAGTTCAATTAGTTTTTAGGTTAACAATAATATTAGTTGAGTTTTAATTAAGCATTTCTCCAATATTTTTTTTTCTCTATTTGGTTGTATTGTAGCATGACCATGAATCCCCCAACATATTACGATTTTATGAATTTAGGAGAGCTTCATAATTGGCCAATTAAAATACAATTGACTGAAGATGATTTGCAACCTTGCTTCAATTGTGTTCGATTGCCTAAAAAGGAAGTTGAAGATCATTTGCACGGCAAAATAAGAGACTTGCTAGAGAAAGATAGTGGATCATCTATTACTGCAATTGATATTGATACTAACACATCATATTTTTTGTTCCTTCAAAAGGAAGAAAGCCAATACAAAATCTATGATTGGCTTCATGTTTTGATGAGAAAGACACTCAAGATGGGCGATCGATTGGCAATGCATTGGAGTGATGATAGGTTATACTTCAAGATTTTTTCCTAAAATTAAGGAAATTAATTAACAAGTAGCTAGCAATAATACTATCACGAACAAATAAATGTTTAGTTATATAGAAGAGTTTATATTAGCCATTGTAGTGGTGGTTATAGAAAAAGATAACTATTTATATGCTATGTCCCATTTAATCTCTTTATATATTTATTAAAGAATAATTTTTTTTTATATATATCTTGAGATACTTTGTTTAAGAATTTTACAAATAAATTATAATTTTGGCATAATTTGTGTTAATTTCACAAAAAAAAAAAAAAAAAAAAAAAAAAAAAAAAACCCTTTACTGCTAGATTAGATTGAGCTCATATGAATGTTGTTATGCTAAATATCAAGTAGGGTTACATATGCCATTGAAAAATTAAAAAAGGTTACGTGTTCATAAAAAGTAGTCTATTTTTTATATATTCTTGTTCTTGCTAGAATTTAATTTTGTTATATAATTCAAATAGATTATATAATACTAATTAGTTTATATTTCTTACTAAGGAAATTAAGATACTGTATGCTTTACATTCTAATATTTTGCTTGAAATTTGTAAGATATAAAAAATTCATGATGTTTGGCAAAAATTAAAGAGAATAATTTTTTTTTTTACTATCTCTTTTCATAATCATGAATTAGAAGGCAATCATATCATTAACTATATATTATTCATATGGATAAACTACTAATCTATCTCTAAAAAAGGAAAAGAAAAGTTTGTAACTTATATTAATCTTATTTTTTTTTTATAAAAGAATTTTTTCCTTACTTCTTTTTTTTTTAATTTCTAATTTTTGAACAAGATTCTAATTTCACTAAACTAAAAGTTGATTGGCCGTAAAAGAATTACTCCTTCCATCCCATAAAAATAAGTCTGATTTGATTTTTGCAAAAGTTAAGAAAATTATAAATATGCACATTAAATAGAAACACATATTAGGGAACTAATAAATTAATTACTATAATAAAAAAAGAAAAGAGGACTATAATTTAGGACACATAAAAAAGAAAAATGAACTTATTAATATGGTATAGATGGAATATTTAAAAACATAAAAGTTTAAAATTATGATTTGTGAAAGCAATAAAAAAAATTATATTATTTGATAATATAATAAAGTCGTAATAAAACCATGTATACAGATATATACATGTATTCATTATGAAACATTGTATTAAATAAACATTGCATTACTATATTAATTTAATAGATAAATAATTAAATTAACTAATTGAAATACTTATCATTTACTGAATTATGAAAGTGTCATTTAATTAATCAAAATTAATTGATATGAAATTCTTTAATTAAGTGACGTGCCAACAAATTGTGCAATTTTTGGATAAGCTTTAGGTCATATATATATATTTTTATATATGAGAGAGAGAGAGAGAGAGAGAGTATAAGTGATTATTCCTAGGACCCCTTATAATTAGTAACTTCTTCAGTTTCTCGGACAGAGTCATCCTTATTAGATTTTTAATAGAAATTCAACTACATGTAGATTTTTAACATTTAATTGATTTGAAATTAATTTAATTCAATTCAGTTCCTCTAACTTGATAAGGTAGCAAAAATTTGTATATTACTTCTCTTAGATTTAGGCATATCCATATTTTTTTTAGCAGGAGAGGGGAGCATCGAACCTCAGTTTATCACTCTTGTCGTATATGCACTTATTATTAAACTATGTCTTGCTTCAATTGACTGAAGGTTTTGGCAATTTTTCTCTCCTTGCAGCTCTTCAGAAGTGTTCCTTTTCTTATATAGTGATTGCTCTTGGTTCCTTAAAGCTTGTGCCCATGCTGCCATTTCAATGTCCCCATCTCCAATGGTAACATCATGGGTAAGACAAGTTTCAAGAGGGTCTTTTAAGCAAGTTCTGTCAAACATTTCTTGGACCACTTCATCAAGAACTTCCACCCGACAACATGTGTCTATGAAGGAAGGGTATTCAACTGCTTTGGCAAGGTTAAACTCAATCATTTCATCCCCAACTCGTAAAGTGAGCTTGCCTTCCTTAACATCAATTAAGGCACCTGCTATTGCCAAGAATGGCCTTCCAAGAATGAGAGGAATTTCAGCATCTTCCTCCATGTCCAAAACAAGGAAATCCACTGGAATATAGAATTTTCCCACCTTCACAAGGACGTTCTCAAGGATTCCCACTGGATATTTCACAAATCTATTCGCTAGTTGCAGAGTTATTCTTGTCTTCTTAAGCTCTCCAAGCCCCAATTTCTTGCAAATAGAGAGAGGCATCAAGCTTACACCTGCCCCAAGGTCACACAAAGCCTTAGCAAATTCTATAGTGCCAATAACACATGGAATTGAGAAGCTTCCAGGATCTTTCAACTTCTCAGGTAATTTCTTCTGAATAATGGCACTACACTCTTTGGTGAGGGCAACTGTAGTTTGCTCTTCTAGACTTCTCTTATTTGACAGCAGCTCCTTCAAGAACTTTACACAGGTTGGCATTTGTGCAAATGCCTCTGCAAAGGGAATATTAATATGCAGCTGCTTGAAAATAGCAAGAAACTTCTCATATTGCTGATCCAACTTATTCTTCCTTAGCCTCTGAGGGAATGGTATTGGAGGGACATAGGGCTTGGGCAATTCCTTCTTCTTACTTCCAACTTCTTCATCATCTTCAATATTTATTCTCATTTCATCTTGTTGAGATTGGACCTTTTCTACTCCTTGCTCTTCCACATTTTCCTCAACTAAACTCCCTTTTTTATTGGGTAAAAGATCCTCCAACTGCTTGCCACTTCTCAAAGTGATTGCCTTGCAATGCTCACGGGGGTTGCTTTCTGTTTTTCTTGGCAAATTTACTCTTTCCCTTCCTCCCCAAGCATTGGCTAATTGACTAATTTGAGTATCAAAATTCCTGCTTTGGGTAGCCATTTGCTCTTTTAATTGGTCTAACTTTGCATCAAACCTCGAATCCATCTTCTCAAACCTCTTATTGGTTGAACTAATAAATTTCTCCAAAACTGACTCAAGTGAGGACTTAGGTTCTTGAGGTTGGTAATTTTGGTGGGTTCTCTGTTGGTGGGGTGGTTGATATGGAGGACGGTGATTAGATGTGTTTCCTCACTAATTGGAATTTGAGCTTTGGTTTCCCGAATTACCCCATGAAAGGTTTGAATGGTTTCTCCAACCTGGATTGTAGGTATTGGAGAAAGGATTATTTTGTGGTCTTTGCTTCTGATTTTGGTTAGACACAAAATTCACTTGCTCCAGGTAACATTCCATGGTTGCATGTGCTCCACCACAATAATCACAACACAGTACTTGAAGAGGTTGAGATGGCATAGGCATACCTTCCATCTTTTTGGCAAGCATATCCATCTTGGCATTAAGAATAGTGAAACCATCAACTTCATGGACTCCTGCCACCTTCTTTTAGCTCCTCTTATCATTAGACCAATGATAATTATTGGCTGCCATGCTCTCAAGCAATTGAATAGCTTCATCAATATTTTTGTCCATAAGAGCACCACCTGCAGCAGCATCAATGTGACATTTAATAGAAGTGGTCAGTCCATTATAAAAGGTCTGCACAATTAACCAATTGAGTAAACCATGATGACGGCATTTTTGCTATAATTCCTTGAATCTCTCCCATGCTTCATAGAGAGATTCCCCTTCTTGCATCATGAAGCTTGTAATATCATGCCTCAGCCTTGCGGTTTTCCCCGAAGGAAAATATTTGGCCAAAAATGCCTTTGTCATGTCTGCCCACGTAGAAATGGAACCTGCTTATAAGCCTCCATACCATGACTTTGCATTTCCCTTCAAGGAGAAAGGGAATAACCTCAGCCTGATTGCATCTTTAGAGACCCCATTAAGCTTGATGGTGTCGCAAATCTCAAGGAATTGCGCTAGATGGACATTTGGATCATCATGGTCGGTTCCCTCAAATCTTGACTGCTGCACCATTTGAATTAAAGCTGGTTTCAACTCAAAATTGTTTGCCACAACAGTTGGCCTATCAATTGGAGCTCTAATCCCTTGAGCATTTGGAGGGGCATAAGCTCGCAAGGGTTGATTCCGGTTGTCACCCATCAGAAATTGCTCTTGTCCCTCTCTGTTTTCTTCTTCAGTTTGTACTTCTTCTTCAACCCAACCAAGCAAAAATTCTTGCTTGGCTTCTTCTTCTTCTGTGACTTCTTCTTCAACAAGAAGACTAGGCTCACCTAATCTTTCTTGAAGCAACCTTTCCTTTCTTCTTTTGTTGTTTGCTCTACAAGTCTTCTCTATCTTAGGATTAAAAGGTACTAAATCAGCAAATTTATTCCGTCTCATAAACACTTGAATTTCCTGTAAAGACAACAACTTGACAAAACTATCAAAATAAAAAAAAATGACTAAATTACCATAAATTTTATTAAATTTTGATATCAAAATGCTGTCTCCCTGGCAACGGCGCCAAAAACTTGTTCGCTCTTTTTGCACCGCAAGTATACGGGTCAATTGTAGCAAATAGTTTAAATGAGTAAGGGGTTTATCGATCCCACAGGGAGACGATTTTGATTACCAATATAATATCAAAATGCCGTCTCCCTGGTAACGGCGCCAAAAACTTGTTCGCTCTTTTTGCACCGCAAGTATACGGGTCAATTGTAGCAAATAGTTTAAATGAGTAAGGGGTTTGTCGATCCCACAGGGAGATGATTTTGATTACCAATATAACAAACTTTCTAATATTTAATCAATCAAAACTTTTGGTGAATAGAATGAATATAATTAAATAAATGAAAGAAATGAATAATTTGACTAATGAAAATGAAATGAACTAATTCTTTAAATCTTGATTCAATAACAAACAACCTAGGGTTTAGATTTCAATTGGTTTTCATACAAATGACTCATATATACTTATATCAACATTCAATCAAATGGAATTAAAGGTAACTTTCCCTCAATCAAACAAGATCCTCTTTTAAGGCAAATTGTTAATATCCAATTCTAAACTCACACCTACTGTCGTGGTTGCAAGTAGTTAGGTTGGATTCATTAAATTATATGGAAAGCTATCATAAACACCACCTAGGCATACCCATATGTCTATGAAGTAACAATCCTAAGTTTATCTTCCCCATGAACTAATGCCATACTTCCACTTTCGCTCCATCATATAGCATCTTAAATTGTGTAAAAGGTGGCCAATCAATCACACACATTAAGCACAAAGAAAGTAATTCAATTCCAATATAACTGAATAATTGATAAAGTATATAAGAATTCCACAAGAATCAACCAAAATCCATCTAAACCCTAGAGAAGATAACTTAGCTACTCATAATTAAATAAATGAAAGAACAAATCCAATGAATCAAATAATAAGGCATGCTTGAATTCAACTAAAGAATAAAATAAAAGTGAGTTAAGAAGACTTCTTGAAAAAAATGGAAAATTCTGGAAAATTAAAGGTTGAAATTCGTTCTCTTGATGGCTTCCAAATTGATGTGGACAGTCTCCTTCAACAGCCACTACTCTTCCTTCAACAATCCAGCCCTCCAATTATGAAGAATCTCTCAAGAGAAGTAGATGAAAACTGGAAATTGTCTAAATCCCTAACTAGAATTCTTTTCCAAAGAGAAATTAAAACTGAAAATATTCTTTAGCCTCTCCGATGCCTTTCTCTTCCGTTTCCTCCCCTTTTTATTCTTCAAAACCCCTTGCTCTTTGTTTCCTAACTGCTTCCCTTTGATTTCGGTAAAATCCCATATTTCTAGCCCCTTTCCTTTCATGTTTGTTCATTTTAAAATTTGAAAAATTGGGTTACTGTTCACTGGTGCACAGGCTCGTACACTTTTGCACAGGCTTATGCACTTTCTGAATTTTTCTTCAAAAAATGGCAGTAGCTAAAAATCGAACGCACAACCCTGTGCATTTTGTGTGCGACCTTGTGCTTTCTGGAATTTCTTCATTTTTGTTCCAATTTTGCCCTGAATTCAACAATCTCAACCAAAGCATATTAAAATCATAAGGGAAAGTAAATCAATGGGAATTTAGGATATTTCATTCAAAAAAACCAAGCAAATTATTCTTAAATTAGGGGAGAAATCCTAGGATTATTTAAGTAAATATTTAGCACATCAATATCCATATTTTTTTTTAGCAGGAGAGGGGAGCATCGAACCTCAGTTTATCACTCTTGTCGTATATGCACTTATTATTAAACTATGTCTTGGTGTGCAACATATCTACATACTTGCTAATATATTGAGTTTGAAACTGAGGGAATAATTTCTTAGTCAAGTGGATAGACTTACAACGCTCATGTGGTTGACCCATTAAAAAAATAAATTAATTGATTTTTAATAAATTAATTATTTTTATCTTTAATTTCTCTAAATTTAATTCATTCTCTCTTTCTCTACCTCTTGACTCTCTATCTCCTCTTGACTTAGACTCTTCACCTTCCAAATCCAAATCCCAATCTCCCCTTAATTTGCCTTTCCCTTAATTATCCTTTGCATGCAAATTTAAATTAACTATTTAGTTTTCTTTTTTGTTAGTAATGTCAAAGTTAATTGGATAATAAACTACACTGTCAGTTATATTTAATAATAACTTATCAAAAGTATAGATTGTATTTTATATGGATATATAGTGGGACAGATCCAGAAAAATTTATTAGTGAGGCAATATAATACACACATAATTTTAGTAGTGATATATTTATAATTTTACGGGGACAAAGGGGAACAATCTGAAAGGGACAAATACAAGTTAACTACTGAAATACATAAAGAATTTAATTGTCTAGTGGAGTCAGTTGCCTCTACAACCACAAATATAGGTCAGCCCCTAGACATATACAGGGCTATATATTTGATTGTCTATATTTATGAAGTTTAGATTTTGGTTAGAACATTGTATGTGATGAAACGTGAGAGGAGCTTGCAAATGCATGGTGAGTTTACATGACCCTCTCATCTACTATATTTTTCTTTTGTTTTTCTTTCTATGTTTTAATTTAGTTTGCAATGTACTGCTTTTTTGCTTTTTAGTGTGCTAATTTTGCTATATAGCTTATGTATTTTGAATTGAAGGGTAACATTTTATTTATGTTTTCAATAATTGCGAGTGCTTTTTTATTTACTTCTGATTTTTTCATTTTTTATATAAACAACTATACACATTTCATATTTATATAGATGTTGAATATTAATATGAAACATAAGTAAATTTCGATTTTTAATTAGGTTCTTATCAAGAGTTGAAATAGAGAGTTCAAAAGGTGTCAATAGAGTAACAAATATGCAATTATTGGATTTTTAATAACTTGAGATTTGAATAATCTAATAAAATACTAATGTTAGATTTTTTAGAGATTTGATTCATCTTTTAAATACGCAATAAGTTTCTCTAAAATTAAAAAGAGTCACTACATTATGATTGTTATTTATTGCATATAATTTTTTAAAAATATTGTTGGCATTATTTTTGTCAATGCGAGCGTGCCACATGTGTGAGGTATGCAAATTGTCAATTTCTTGCGCCCTTTAGATTTCCAAATAAAAATGATATGGATTCTCAAGATTCTTTACCACAATTCCCTCGAATTGGACAATGCAATACCTAATTTATTGTCGAGCATGTAACATCCTGACCCTGAGTCTATTGTGAATATTGAGATTGAAGAGAAGTGATCATATTATGAGCAAAAGAGTATAGATGATGATTGTGGAAATTGGAATACTGATTGCCTATCAGTTTAGAAACCGAGCCTTGATTGTATGAAATAAGCTAGAGAATGTTAGGAAAGAATTAAGGGAGATGGATTTGACATAGAAACAAGTGAAATGAAGAGTGTAAGAAGGAAAATAGGAAGTTGAGAACCAAAGATCTAAAAAGAATACGAGTTCGGAAAATAGAGTAGTTAAGTATGAGTCGGTGAATTTTAATCTCTAAATAGATTCATATATTTTATTTGGATAATTTATGTAGCTAAGGATACATTAGAAGTGCATAATTGAACAATTGAATTAAGAATGAGCATAGAAATTACTTAAGTGAAATCGATACGCTATAGCTCGTGACTAACAAATTTTGGTTTTCATAATTTTAAAAAATTTCAGCTTAGGGAAGATTGATGGGGAGATGAGTAAAAATGATATCAGAAGTCTAAATTAGTGATTAAAAATATTATTAGACAATAACAGAGTAATTAGGGATTAAAAATGATAGTCTAATAATAATTCAGATAATGGACATCATTACTTGACAACTCATCAACTAAATTAAAAAAAATAAATAAAAAAAATAGAAAGATTGCAGCTAGATGGCTGGCCAACTAAGGGGGATTAAAGGGTGAATATTGAGCCAAATTTGCATACGAATTAAATAAAAGAAAAAGAAAAGAAAAATATGCAAGAAGTTGTCAGTGATAAACATCATTTTATGTTCATATCACTTAAAAATCTATTAAGAAAGAATAAAGAGTGGATAGTCAAAGGAAGAGAGAAAATGTTAGGGAGAAGTGTAAAGAAGAAAAAAATCTAAGAAAAATCCCAAATCTAGCTCCAACCGAGATAAAAACAATGTTATACTTGCTAGATTTGAGTATGATGTGATTATGTTGGTTTGTTTGTTACTTTTATTGGTTTATTGATAATGGATGAAGTTCAAGAAGGGGAAAAAAATGAAGGAAAGTTATTGATTAGAGAAGCAAGTGGTATTTGAAGATGGACTAGTGAGGAAACATGTAAGATAGAGTACAAGAAAGGATATGGCTAGGATTTGGTGGACAACCAAACTGCTGAAATTTGAGGTTCAGTTTTGAGAATCCTAGAGTCTGAATTTGACCATGGTCGAAATATAAATTATGAAAGTAGAAATAAGGCTACCGTGCATATAGGTCAAACTATGTTACTAGAATTTGGGGCTCAAATTAAGGACTCTAGGATGGGATTTTAACTAGACTCAAAATAGATAAAATGAATCTCAGGATGTTAATTAGTTTTATAGAACTTTTGTAGCAAAATTTTAAAAAATAGTAGAGATTTACAGAACAATTATTAGGGCTATCTTAGTATGCAGGATAATCAGGGTTATAGGGTTTCAGTCTGACTTTTGGAAACCTTATGGACAGAATAAATTAAAGAACAAAACTAATGAATTATTCTATTATGACTTTAATTTCATTTATAAAGAGAATTAAGTCAATTAGAGTTGTATAGACCAAGACACAATAGAAAAATTAAAGTAAGCTTAGTGAACCTAGGCAGTAAAGTCAAGGCAAAACTTGATAAGTCATCTTATGAGATACAAAATTCTAAATAGGTTTAATTTTTGATATTTTGGAGAAAAATGTGTTGAAATTTAAATGCCCCAAGAATCAGGGCTATTGGAATAGTGAAACTCATGTTATGGTAGTAATTAGGAGGCTAAGTTAGGATAAAAATTGATAGAACGATTTTCAAATTTAATGTTCTAATGAATTTTCTTATAGAAAATTAAACCTAATATATATGTATATTGTATGTAAAGGATCCAAAAAAAAAAAAAAAAAACAACTGAAGTGGAAAACTTTGAAGGGGGGGGGGGGGGTGGGTGGGGGTGATGATCCTCATATTGGATAGTAGAAAGAAATTAAAGAAAACAAAGGAAAATGTGAGTGTCTTTTATACTATCATGCATATGGACCCTATTTCATTGTTCTTATTGATTGCTTAAGGCAATGTTCATTAAAAACCTCATTGGTTCATGGCTCTTAAGTCTTGAATACTTGATTTCAATGCTTATTTGAAATTGAATTTGTTATCGAACCCAAATTCTACTTGAATTTAATGTGATTCCTAATTATCAAAATTGTATATAACTTTGGATTCCTAAACAATGCTATTGATCCATTGTTCATATGATTTTTGCTACATGAATTGATATGCTAAAAGTTGAATCGAATCTTTCATAGTGTTAATTGATCATTGTATAAGGTGCCAAAAATGGTACAGTACTATTGTCATGCATGTAGAGATCCCCTTTTTCCAATGTAGGGGACGCCGAACTTTGTGCATAATAAAGTAACCCTTGTTAGGAGGAATTTTGAATGCTCTAGCTTTAAGAACTAACTAATCTTATATATTGGTAATGCTCCGCAAGAAGAGCCTTTATCACTAGTGTAGTGTTGACAATTCCGATTTCATCTAGTGAATCCAAATTTCTATTGAACTCTAGTTCTAGTGTTATTGATATTGCCATTTTTGCTATTGAACCCTAGTGCCAGATTTCTATTATTGCTATCATTGTTATATACACATATATTGAATCCATGATTCCACTGTGAAACCAAATCGAAGTGAACCCACCCCATGTGTTGTTTAGAATGCATTCACTGAGTTTTATTCATTCCTCTTCCCTTATTTTTTTTATAGGACTAGTGGTTAAGCAATGCAGTTCAAGTTTTGTTTCGCTTGAAGCTGAAAATCAATATAAAGAAAAGATATCACATTTTAGTTATTGTATAATTAGTTATAAGGAAACATATGTAATTAAAATTAGTATATTATCTAGATGCTCCATGGTACCTAAGATTTCTAATTTAGTATTGTAAATTATTTAATATATATAATAATGCTAGTGAATAACTTAATATAATTGATAAATAGTATCTGTAATCAATTATAATATGCATATAGAATTGTAATAGGAGATGGTTAATATGATTCAGACTCTGATTTGAGGGAGTATTGATGTAATATGTAACAACCTACACCTACCCTTGAAATTTTTGGGATAATTTGCTTGATTTAGAACTATTAAGGTTAAGTGTGTGCTTTTGTGAAAATTAGTAATCTTAAGTGATTGATGAGCATGTGGCATATTAAATTAATTTTAATATGTGTAATATGAGTTGCTATTGTGAACTAAATGATTTACATGAAGTGCATTTGTACAAAAGAATTTATTTTAAACAAAATGAATTTTCATGCATAAAGACAATTTTTAAGCATAAAATGATTTTATGAATATTTTAAAATAATTTTTAAAATAAATATTTTGCTGGATATATTACAGAAATAATAAGAAAAATATTCTTTTTATTTTAATTATAATCAGCCCAAAATTTAAATAAAAAGCCCAAATACCCAAAAGCCTATTATACTAAAATCCTCCTAATCTAGTTCATTAAGGGTATCAGTGGAAATTGTACCCAAACCCTAATATATAATGAAAAATTCAGCCAGCCTAGGTCTTCCAGTAGCCACCACTGTAGTTTTCATTATTTTGGCAGAAAAATCCTCTCAAAATATTTCTCTCAACTGAAATTAAGAAAACACATTTCCATTTCGTAGTTTCTTGACCGTAATCGTAAATTTTTCTTTTCTTCCAATTTTTAAACTGATTTCTATGAAATAAATTATGGGAAAATTATTTTGAACTAGTTGATTGCTGATTTTTACAGATTTAATTCTGTTTGGGTGAGTTTTTTGGAGAGAAAATCTATTTTCTACTGAAAACACAAATCTTTCCGTGAGATTTCTCCAAAGGTAAATTTTATAACTTAAAATCACAGTTTTTATACCTAAACATCACTAGAGGGGGGGCGATTTGTGCGTTGTTGTTTTCTAAACTAATTTTTAATTTGTTTTGATGAAAAATATTAGATTAAATAATAATTCTGCATATTTCTGCAATGACCGGGAAGTTTCAGAAAATAAAGGAATTAAAGGTTTTTGTGCTAGAACTTAGAAGTTGAAAAATTATATTATCAAATTAATAAGTGGCTATCGATTTGTGTGAGAAAGCATTCTAATATGATATTTGTTTTGTTTAGATGAAAAATAATGATTTGAATCATGTGTCTGTATATTGTTGTAATGAACGAATAGCGCGGAAAGCGCGAAAACTCATGATTTTCACCTAAGCCTTAAAACTTGGAATTTTTTTTTGTATAAATACTATCTATGGCTGCCGAATCATGTAGGGAAATGTTCTAAACTGATATTTGTTGAGATTGAATGAAAAATAATGGTTAGAACAACTTGTTTACATATTTCTGAAATGACCGAAAAATACCGAAAATAAGAAAACTCATGGTTTTGTACTCTATGACCCAAAAGTTGAATTTTTATGTATAAACAATACTATGTGTGGCCAATTCATATGAATTAAAATTCTAAAATGATTTTTGTTGTGTTTACATGAAAAATCTTGATTCAAACCATATTTTTACATATTTCTGAAATAGACGGAATGTGCGAAAAAAAAAGAAAATTTAATTTTTCCTTTGGTGATGCATTCAGCCTACCTTAATATTTTTTTTCCCAATGTTTATAATTTTTATGTGATGTGTTTTGATGATTATTGACATGTTGTTGCGCGATTTTTGCAAGTATACAGGTCGTGCTAAGTAATAGTGTGTGAATAGACTGTCGAATCCACAGGGAAGGGTTGACAAGTATTAATTTTATGATTACTCTATTATTTTGCAAATCAATTATGAGAATTCGTATTTTAAACTAAAGTAAAATTCAAGTAAATAAATCATGAAAATATGAAATAAAATTTAAAGGCCTAGGATTTAGAATTCATCAATTGATTACATATGATTTCTTTATAATCTTTAGATGGATTATTTTTGCTGGAATTAATGATTAGATTTCCTTAAATTATATGATGTTCTCTCTCAAGATACAACATATGTGTTCATATTAACCTTATGTCTACTCTTGTGATCATAAGCAATTAACACAAACCCATTAAGTTTTATGGAAATCCTTTTAAAAATCACAAAGGAGTATTCTTATCTCTAAGCAATACATTCCCTAGGTCAATTATCTTAATGATCTAATATTGTGCTTCCACTATTGTTACTTCACACAATATATCAAATCATGCAATTAATGGCCAGTTAATTATAAGCATTAAGTTCTAAGATAAAAGATTAATTCCAACAATCAAATCCAATCAATTAAATATAAATAGTCATATGCAAATCAAAAGATTACATCTAAATCCTAAAAAATAAAATTAGCTATTCATAATTAAAAGAGAAGAAACAATTAAATTAACAATAAACATAATAACAACTTAAAATTAAATTCAAGAGTAGAGTTTAGAAAGAACTTGTATTGGGATACAATCTTTGATGAACTCAAGCTTCCAAAAATTCCTCCTCTTGATCAAAATAAAAATAAAACAAATCTACTCTAAGAAAGCATATGAAAATCTCTCTACATATTTTTTTTGGATTTTCTTTGATGCCATTTCCCTTTGCCAAGCATGGTATTTATAGACATGTTTGGTGGAAGAATTCAAGTTCCATTAAAATTCTTACATTAAAAATTCAACATTGATGGTTAGGTTGGCCACTAACCATTGAATTCCTTCATCAATATTCAAAAATAGTTAGGTTGGCTACCAACCATTAAATTTTGGCCACCAACTATTGAATTTATTTCTTATGGATTGAAAACTTGAATCATTACTTGCATCATTATTTTTATGACATCACCGTCTGCATCATTTATTTTATTGCATCATTATGATATCATTTTGATATGCAAAAATAAAATAAAAATACTTAAAATATATTATAATTTATTTGTAAATTGCAGAACTATTTATTTCTAAAAATATGTAATAATATTATTGCATTTTTGAGAACTGAGCTAAAATTTTAGTTTAAATAAATAAAATAACTCTAAAAATATAGAGTTATCACACCCCCAAACTTAAGTTTTTGCTTGTCCTCAAGCAAAAAAAAATTCAAAACCTAAACTAATCCACTTTTGTAGGAAATTACGATTGCATTTAGCGTATGCAACAAGCCTTTAAACCCCTAGGTGTCTCGTAGAGGACAAGTTATTGTCTCGTGAGGGCTTCCAGTGGTGATACCCACAAACACCTATAAAACTTTAAACTTTCAAATATTTATTTCAAAAAGGAAATTTAATATTCTCATGCTTAGTTTGAATAATTTTTCAAAGGTTTCAAGAAATTAATATTCACAAACAAGATATCAATAGTATTACAAGTCAAGCTTCTATCTCAGATTCAAAATAATCCTTATCTTAATCATGCTTTGAATAACCATGAATTAAATTAACTACAAAAAAAATTGTAGCACTTTAGATAGGCATATACACACTAATACTTTAAATGCCTCTATCAAAAGATATAAAATAGATGTACAAATCTCATAAGCATGTTAATGCAAACAATCTCCACTAATGGAATTCACAAATCAAGAGAGATCAATAAGTCTTAACTAGGGTTGTAATGGGGCTAACACAAGGTCTTTTGGCTGTACAAAGAAAAGGCTAAATGAACAAAAGTAAGATAATTATGCCAAGTTTATAAAAAATCAATAGCTCAAATAAAGGAATTTTGTTAATGAATGATCCCTTTTATCTTAAGTATCATTCTTCTTTAATGTTTTATTCTTTTAAGCCACCTTCTTCTATTTTTTCTTCTTTTTTTTATTTTTTTATTTTTTTAACAAACATTATTCGAAAGATAAGCAAGAATACTAACTTTTATTTTATTCAATTTTCATGCTTTCCCCCAAACTTATTTTAAGTAGAAGGTGATCTTTTACAATGAATAATACTCTCAGTTATTAGCGATCCTTATTTTCTTTTAAAACTTTAATAATTCCCTTTTCTTTATTAGAATGTAAACTTGACAAAATTATCTCACAAATAGGGTGAAGGATAATAATTAAGGTTAATTAACAAAGAAAGAAAGCTAAAATTAACAAGGCACAAAGGGGTAAAGTAGGGAAAAAATTAAAATAAGGGTGGATATAAGTAACAGGCTAAACAAACAATGCCTAAATCATATCTCTTTTTCAAAATGAATTCAAAATTTCGCCTCAAAAGTTTGCAAAAATATATTCTAAGATAAGTGAGGCAAATGAAGATAAAAAATGTGTAGAAGCCCTCTCTAAGTAAGCATACACAAATTCAATGCAATCAATATAATGCAAAGTGTTGCGCGATTTCTGCAAGTGCACAGATCGTTTACAAGTAATAAAGTGATGAGTGAGTATCGTTCCCACGAGGAAGGGTTTGTCAAGTACCAATTTTTAAGATTACTCTATTATTTAGAAAATCAATTGTGAGATTTTATATTTTAAGCTAAAATGAAATTGAAGCAAATAAATAATGATAAATATGAAAATAAGATTAAAGGTCTAGGATTTAGAATTCATCAATGATCACATATGATTTCTTTATAATCTTTAGACGGATTATTTTTGCTGGAATTAATGATTAGATTTTCCTAAATTGTATGATGTTCTCTCTTAAGATACAATATGTGTGTTCATATTAACCTTACGTCTACTCTCGTGATCATAAGCAATTAACACAAACCCATTAAGTTTTATGGAAATCCTTTTAAAAATCACAAAGGAGTATTCTTATCTCTAAGCAATACATTCCCTAGGTCAATTATCCTAATGAACTAATATTGTGCTTCCACTCTCGCTACTTCACACAATATCTTAAATCATGCAATTAATGGCCATTTAATTACAAGCATTAAGTTCTAAGATAAAAGATTAATTCCAACAATCAACCCAATCAATTAAATATAAATAATCATATACAAATCAAAAGATTACATCTAAATCCTAGAAAATAAAATTAGCTATTCATAATTAAAAGAGAAGAAATAATTAAATTAACAATAAAAATAATAAACATAATAATAACTTATAATTAAATTTAAGAATAGAGTTTAGAGAGAACTTGTTTTGGGATACAATCTTTGATGAACTCAAGCTTCCAAAAACTCCTCCTCTTGATCAAAACAAAAAAATAAAACTAATCTACTCTAAGAAAACATATGAAAATCTCTCTACATATATTTTTTTATGGATTTTCTTTTATGCCATTTTCTTTTGCCAAGCATGGTATTTATAGACATGTTTGGTGGAAGAATTCAAATTTCATTAAAATTCTTACATCAAAAATTCAACATTGATGGTTAGGTTGGCTACCAACCATTGAATTTCGGCCACCAACCATTGAATTTCTTTATCAATATTCAAAATGGTTAGGTTGGCTACCAATCATTGAATTTTGGCCACCAACCATTGAATTTATTTCTCATAGATTGAAAACTTGAATCATTGCTTGCATCATTATTTTTACTGTATCATTTTGATCTGCAAAAATAAAATAAAAATACTTAAAATATGTTATAATTTATTTATAAATTGTAGAACTATTTATTTCTAAAAATATGTAATAATATTATTGCATTCTTGAGAATTGAGCTAAAATTTAAGTTTAAACAAATAAAATAACTCTAAAAATATAGAGTTATCACAAAGCAAAGCAAAACATAATCTTAATAAAAGTTAATTTCTTACCCAAAATAGTTGCTCAACCTAAAATACTTTAATAAATTGTCCATAAATATCAATTATAATCTATCATTGGCCTTTCATCAAATTATTTAACACAAACATATTTTATCAATAAAAGAGTAAAAAATTTTAAATTTATTCATCAAAACACAAGAGAAATAACTGAAAACGAAAAACAAACTAAACCTGCCCCAAACTTGCAATGGACATTATCCTCAATGTCAAAGAAACAAACCAAAAGAAAGAAAATACTCCCTCTTGTAGAAAAGTGGATTCCAAATTGTAAGCAGAATGTGCATTCCACTTCCTTGTTTCCTATAAAACATCATGAAACAACACTAAGAGCAAGCATGAGAAACTAATCACACAAAAAAGAAAACATCAATTTTTTTTCGTATTTATTATTTTTTTTATTTTGGAAACTAGAAAAAGAAAGAAAAAAAAATACAGATACATATCAAGAGCATAAAAAGTACTCTTTACTCTGCCATATTGTATAAACAACTCTTCAGTTAGTTAGCTAGCTAGTTAGGTTTTTTTTTTTTTTTTTTTTTTTTTTTTTTTTTTGAAAAGAAAAATCACATAAATTTAAGATACGTATCAAGAGTACAAAAGTAACTCTTTACTCAGCCATCTTACATTTAGTGAATCGAACATAAAACTTTGCTTGATCAGGTATAACAAAAAACACACACACAAAACAAAAAAAAAATGCAATAAAAAAAAACTAAAAGAGTTAGGGAAGTTATAACCGGAGATTTAGATCTAGTTCTCGCTTTTTACTGCTACTGGCCCTGGGGTGCCAAACAACCTGCGCCATCAATGGATCAAGTTCATATTTAAAGTTTTGCAGTTGATCAATCAATTGATCAATAGTTGAAGCAGAGACTAAGATGCGTCGACTCGCTAGTGCCATAAAACCTTGTTCCACAGCATGATCGAGAAAAGATAACAAACCATTATAAAAACCATCAACATTAAGTAATCCCAATGGCTTCTGAAGAACAGTTAATTATGTCCAAGATGCAATGGTAAAAATATCTTCAAATGTTTCTAAACCACCAGGTAATGCGATAAAAGCATCAGCATTGAGATTTATGTATGCCATTCATTTGTACATGCTATTGACTTGTAACTCATTACCTATAGTTCCACTAGTGATTTGTTTATTTCGAGCCAAAGCTTTTAGAACTATTCCTAGGACTTTACTACCTCTAATATATGCACAACTTGCGACATAACCCCTTAATCCTAAACTACCTCCCTCAAACACCAAATCAATTTTTCGTTCAGCTAAAATCCTTCCAAGTTCATTAGCTGCTATCATGTACTCTCTTTTCTTGCCAGAGTTTGGACTACAAAAGACACAAATAGTTTTGAATTTGCTTGTTGAGGATTCTGCCATTTTCTCTCACAGATCTCTCGAAAGGATTGTGTGCATATTGACAATAATGAATGTGCATTTAAATAAACTAGAAGAGTAAAAAAACAATTCAATAGGATAAAATAATTATTGACAGAAAAAGTATAAAAACAAAAATGATGATAAAAATAAAAATAATCAATACTGTGTGTACAAATGTCAAAAAGAAAACATTGAAAAATTAAAAGCAAATATTAAAAGACTAAAAAGTTATCAACAGTAGAAAAATCTGCAGTGTGTGTACAAAAGTCAGAAAGAAAATATTGAAAAGCTAAAAGGAGACATTGAAAAACTAAAAAAAATTGTCGGCAGTAGAAAAAATTGCAAGAAAATAAAATCTAGCTGCTAAAAAGTCAAAAAAAATACTACAAGATGTAGAAAAAATAATGCATTAAAAAAATAAAAAAAAAGTTAGTGATACACCTGATTATAAACAGTAGTTATGATTTTGGCTCACATCTTCCTCTGGTTTTACGTCCAGTAACGGCTTACACGCCTTCTATGAGTCGAGGATAGGCTTTCCATCTAGTTTTCTTATTAACTGGCAAATAAGGTCTTTTATCATCAAATTCCCTAGACTGTAACGCTGCTTCTCTCCTTTGAATAGTTCCCATAAATCTAAAAGAGTGCGTTGAACTTATCCATAAGGATGCGTCTTAAGAGTCTGTAGGATATTATCCATAAACTCCTTACTCAGTCCATCCTTTATGAATTTAATTTTGTCTTCTCGATTCATAGATGCAAATCCAATATTTCTACAGCGTGTGTTGTAATTCCATCTTGCACACTTGTAGCAAACTCCCATTCTCTTAGCTCTCCTCTTCTTTGAGTAAGAACTTCTCCCTGTACCTGGCAAACATTTAATAAATGAGTCATCAATCTCACCTGCCAATCGTACTTTGGCTTCTATGATCCAATGAATATCCTTAGGAAGATTCAGACGCCTAAATGCCTTCATTCTTTCTAGTTTGCATTCATCAATTTTCCTGAGCACATCTTAGGGAAGAGTTGGAAATCTATTTTTTAGTGCTGCAAGAGATGCTTCCATGTCTAATTAACTTTGTTAAGAAAATGAAAGAGAAAATTTACAATGAAACAACTAAATAGAAATAAAAGAAACCTAATAAAGAGAAAACTTGGGTTTCCTCCTAATAAGCTATTTAATAACTCACAAACAACACTAAAGCAAAATTAAAATAAAATGAAATAAACAAAGGAACAAAAGAAATTAAAAAGAAGTAAGCAAGTTAGAAATTTGGGTTGCCTCCCAAAAGCACTTTATTTATAGTCTTTAGCTTGACTATAGCTAGATCTTCATCACGAAGGATAATACACAAAGTATATAATCTTGATAATTGTGAAAAAAAAAAAGACTTTTGCTAGTTTTAATAAGTTCAGCCAGCTTGATTTGAGCCTGCATGGAAAAAATTTAAGACAAGAATTATTTAATATTTCACAATTAGGTTCATAATTTCCAAAATCTTTCCAACGAGCTCTTTTTCTTGCTCTAAATTTTCTCAAGAAATTGAGATAGGAAGGTAGTGGTGTTGAATCAAGAGTTGGTGAGTGCTTAGTTGATGGTGGTGAGTGCTTCTTCTTTTCTTCCATGTCATCAAATTGATATTCTCTATGGTCTGACATATATGATGTTGTATTCACCAAACAAACTGAAAAAGTTTCCTTTGAGTGCTCTTGTTCAAATACTTCTTTAATTTCCCCATTAATTTCAACTACTCCGCAGATATTATCCATAAGAGAAGAATATTTCTTGGGAAAATTAGGCTCAACTTCTTCCTTTTTTTCTTGCTTGCTTGAAGTATCTACTTGATCAATCATCTCTTCTACATCATTACTCAAAGAAATTGCCAAGCATTGCTCTCTAGAATGTTCTTCAATTTGGCTTGTCAGGTTACCATGGCCTTGAGTATCTAATGGGCTAGCGAATTGTTCCATTTGTACATCAAAATTTGTATTGTGGCTAGTCCATTGACTCATCCTATCTTCCATTTTTTCACATCATTCGTAAGTAGCATTCATAAATTTTTCTGATGCTATTTCATAAGATGGTTTGTGCTCTTTAAATGGTGCATGGTCTTGAAAATCATATTGATAAGGATACCATGAATTGTTACCTTGATCGCATTGGTTTTCCCATGAAAAGCTCGAATAGTCACTCCATCCTGAGTTGTTTATGTTGGAATATGGATAATTCTCATACCTGTTATAATTTGGGAAAAATTGTACCTGCTCTGCATATTGGCACTTAGAATTCAAATGATTACCTCCACACAGATCAAAACTCAAACATGAATTAAATAAACTATTTGTATCAAGTTTATCAATTAAGTTAACCAATGTATCGATTTTAGCATTTAACTTACTAAAACCATCCTCACCATACATGTTTGCTGCTCTATTTAGTATCATTCCTCCATCACACCATTAAAAGTTATGGAAAGCCTTCTCTTTTTTTTTTTTATTCTTTTTTTTTATTGTTCTTTGGTTTTTTTTTAATATAAAAGTTAAAAAAAAATCTGCAAAAATTTAAAAAAAAAATCTGAAGTAATAGAGTATATCAACCTATTGATATTGTCAAAAGTTGCATTCCCTGGCAACGGAGCCAAAAACTTGTTGCACGATTTCTGCAAGTGTACAGGTTGTGCTAAGTAATAGTGTGTGAATAGAGTGTCGAATCCACAGGGAAGGGTTGACAAGTACTAATTTTATGGTTACTCTATTATTTAGAAAATCAATTATGAGAATTCGTATTTTAAACTAAAGTAAAATTCAAGTAAATAAATCATGAAAAAATGAAATAAGATTAAAGGCCTAGGATTTAGAATTCATCAATTGATTACATATGATTTCTTTATAATCTTTAGATGGATTATTTTTGCTGGAATTAATGATTAGATTTCCCTAAATTATATGATGTTCTCTCTCAAGATACAACATGTGTGTTCATATTAACCTTACGTCTACTCTCGTGATCATAAGCAATTAACACAAACCCAATAAGTTTTATGGAAATCCTTTTAAAAATCACAAAGGAGTATTCTTATCTCTAAGCAATACATTCCCTAAGTCAATTATCTTAATGAACTAATATTGTGCTTCCACTCTCGTTACTTCACACAATATCTTAAATCATGCAATTAATGGCCAGTTAATTACAAGCATTAAGTTCTAAGATAAAAGATTAATTCCAACAATCAAATCCAATCAATTAAATATAAATAATCATATGCAAATCAAAAGATTACATCTAAATCCTAAAAAATAAAATTAGCTATTCATAATTAAAAGAGAAGAAACAATTAAATTAACAATAAACATAATAACAACTTAAAATTAAATTCAAGAGTAGAGTTTAGAAAGAACTTGTATTGGGATACAATCTTTCATGAACTCAAGCTTCCAAAAATTCCTACTCTTGATCAAAATAAAAATAAAACAAATCTACTCTAAGAAAGCATATGAAAATCTCTCTACATATTTTTTTTGGATTTTCATTGATGCCATTTCCCTTTGCCATGCATGGTATTTATAGACATGTTTGGTGGAAGAATTCAAGTTCCATTAAAATTCTTATAATTAAAAATTCAACATTGATGGTTAGGTTGGCCACCAACCATTGAATTCCTTCATCAATATTCAAAAATGGTTAGGTTGGCTACCAACCATTAAATTTTGGCCACCAACCATTGAATTTATTTCTCATAGATTGAAAACTTGAATCATTGCTTGCATCATTATTTTTATGACATCACCATCTGCATCATTTATTTTATTGCATCATTGTGATATCATTTTGATATGCAAAAATAAAATAAAAATACTTAAAATATATTATAATTTAAATTGTAGAACTATTTATTTCTAAAAATATGTAATAAAATTATTGCATTTTTGACAACTGAACTAAAATTTAAGTTTAAACAAATAAAATAGCTCTAAAAATATAGAGTTATCACATATATGTATGAATAATAAATGATAAAATTGCATGTTAGTTGAAGGTATGACCGTAGATAAGCTTAAAGGCATTTTGGTATACTTAGGGTATAGTTAAGCTATTTTAACCTTATATTGTGATTAGAATGCAAATGAGATTGCAAAATATAGAACTAGATGTTATGATGACTTGATAATAAATATATGGTTTTGAGTTGATGAAGTGACAGTTGAATAAAAAGGGATTATAAGAGGTAAGCATGACACTTGAAATGTTAATTGTTAATATGACATGTATGAAATGTAAAGTGTATTAAGATAATTGCTAAAGTGAGATGATATTGAGGTAATAATATTGTGATGACCTTAGAAAGGTATTGATATGATTGTATTGTCTTCTCATGTGAGCCTATAAGGCCTAAGTATGCAAGACTTTTAAAGTCAACGTATTATGTGCAAGTGATGAGTACGCCTATATGTGAACTCTAAGTGTATGTGTATGCTATATGTGCATGGGGTAGTTATGGGATAGGAGCATCATGAGTTAATAAATACTAAGTATTAAACTAAATATTATGTCAGAGTTTGAGGAGCTTTAGAAGTGCAAAGGGACTACGTATACTAGGAGCAAAGGAATCCTAAGGTGAGTAAACATCGTATTCATTCTACAAGTGTGAGTAAACACTATGTTCATGTTACAAGTGCAAGTAACATTTTGTTATGTTACAAATATGTGATATCATGTTATGTGAACCTTTGACATTTTTGAAACCCAAGTTCTTTTTATTCTAAAATATTATTATATGATTTCCTTAACAAGCTTGGGTTGCCAACGGACATTTGGTCCAAAACTATTTTGTTTATCTAATGAGAAATTCTTGTAATTATCACTCAAACTTATATTCTTCTAGAACTACACTATCATTGTATCTTTTGTTCCAAAGTTAAGCCCCTATTGTTATTGAGATACATGTTATTATTGCCTTATATGATATTGTTAATTGTGATTACCATTAGCTCTAGCTATGGTACCTTTTACCCTTTATGTAGAATCCTCGTGCCGATGCAGGTAATCATCGAAACATATGCACATGATCTTAACCCGATGGATAGGGGTAGTGTATCCACCTCAGCTAGAAAGGGGCGGTTCTAGCCGTGGAGCTTGATCAGCTTCATGCCTTATAAGTGATAGGAGTTGGAATTTGGTATAAGGCCACCTTTCCTTTATAAGTTTGAGTGATAGAGCAATAGCCTTCACTCTTTATAAGTTATAAGTGTGATTTCTGCAAACTTGCCAAATTAAACCCTTGCTAAATTGTAACTTGATTCATGAATTATAAATCATGAACTATGTGTATAAGCTATGTGCTTCCTTTTCAAAGAAATATGTGACAATGTATGTGCCTTATCGTTTACTCATTGAGATCATCTATCTCACCCCTTTTTCCTTGTGTGGTTCCAAGTGAGCAAATGTGAGGAGGCAAGGTGATGGCTCAAGCATTCTACTTTGCTTGGGGGATTCCTTATCCAAGTTATCAATAATACTAATTTATGAAGTCTTGTCATTAGATGCTCTGGGAATGTTGATTGATGCTCATTTGAGATATATTATTTTCCTTATGGACTTATGTGTAATGTTTAATTATAGACTTTCGCAATCAAAGGTATTCATCTAAAGGTTTTAAATGAGTTATTATAAGAGGTTCGGTATGATCCTAGGCATGATATGTTTATGTGTAACTGGGTTCCACGAGCGTGGGTGACCTTATGTCTCTCCATATTCTAGGACCATCATATCTCTAAGGTTGAGATATGACATGATATTTATGGTTTTAAATGCTTAATATCTTAATGAATTTGATTTTTTTTTTTTGATAGCAGGTAAGGGTTCTACAAGGTTTTTGGTAGTCTTACGCCTATTCATGCCCTAAAACTGTCACATCCTGAAAGTGTGATGTGACAGAGCTAATGAAAATTAAATTAGATGACAATAGAGAGAATGAACTTTAAAATAGAATTGAGGTTGAATTGCATTAACTGAAATTGTGCAAAAATATTCACAGTACGTAGGAATTGAAATTGCAACCGTAACAAGGGTTTAAAATATAAAAGTGCTTGAAGGAAATGAATGAAATTAATTGAAATGAAATTGAATTGCTTGATAGGATGAAATGATTGAATTTGCTATAAAATGACAATTTGCTATTCAATTGCTTTGAGTATTGGGTAGTTTTGCAGGAATTTGTCTGTCCTCTTTAAATGCTTCATGGTGTCTTTTTATAGGAGTTTCAGCAAAGTAATTGTTATAGCAATTGTATTTACCACCACATTGCCAATTCTTTAAAAACCCACTCCCTTGAATCTCCCTTTCACCTCCACTTCTTTAGCTTAGCTCCTTAACTGAACACATAACTATCCACTTTTATTAACTTCCACCTCAAATCCTTAGCTGCCAATTTTTATTTACTGTCCACTTTCATAAATTACTTTATTTAATAAATAGATTGAGCTTTAAAAATGGGCTAGAAGTTTTAATTAGATTAGTGGGTTGATGAAAAAAATCAAATTATGATGTAAATAATTGCTTCCTCATATTTAGATTTTGGTTGTATTGAAACATGACCATGAATCCCACAACATATTATGATTTTATGAATTTAGGAGAGTTTCGTAATGGGCCAATTAAAATACAATTGACTGAAGATGATTTGCAACCTTATTTCAATTGTGTTTGATTGCCTAAAAAGGAAGTTGAAGATCATTTGCATGGCAAAATAAAAGACTTGCTAGAAAAAGATAGTGGATCTTTTATTACTGCAATTGATGTTGATACTAACACACCATATTTTTTGTTCCTTCAAGAGGAAGAAAGCCAATATAAAATCTATGATTGGCTTCATGTTCTGATGAGGACACTCATGATGGGCGATTGATTGGCAATGCATTGTAGTGATGATAGGTTATACTTCAAGATTTTTCCCTAAAATTATGGAAATTAATTAGCAAGTAGCTAGCAATAAACTATTACGGAACAAATAAATGTTCAATTATATAGAAGAGTTTATATTAACCATTGTAGTGTGATTATAGAAAAAGAGAACTATCCTTAGTTATATGCTTTGTCCCATTTATTCTCTTTATATATATATATATATATATATATATATATATATATATATATATATATATATATATATATATATATATATCTTGACATGCTTTGTTTAAGAATTTTACAAATAAATTATAATTTTGCCATATTTTGTGTTAATTTCACCAAAAAAAAAAACCTTTACATCTAGATTAGATTGAGCTCATATGAATGTTGTTATGTTAAATATCAAGTAGTGTTACATATGCGATTTAAAAATAAAAAAAAGGGGTTACATACACATAAAAAGTAGTCTATTTTTTATATATTCCTATTCTTGCTAGAATTTAATTTTGCCATATAATTCTAATAGATTATATAATGCTAATTATTTTATATTTCTGACTAGAGAAATTAAGATAGTGTATGCTTTACATTCGAATATTTTGCTTGAAATTTATCTGATATAAAGAATTCATGATGTTTGCCAAAAATTAAAGAGAATAATTTTTTTTTTTACTATCTCTTTTCAAAATCATGAATTAGAAGGCAATCCTATCATTATCTATACATCATTCATATGGATAAACTACTAATCTGTCTCTAACCTTGGCAAAAAAAAATAAAAAAATAAAAAAATAAAAAAATCTCTCTAAAAAAGGAAAAGAAAATTTTGTAACTTATATGAATCTTATTTTTTTTATAAAGGAATTTTTCCATGCTTTTTTTTTATAAATATATTTGATTCTGACAAAAATTTAAACTTGAGACTTTTCATTTTTGAACAAGATTCTAATTTCACAAAATAAAAGTTGATTGGCCTTTAAATCCATACATTAAACGAGGACGTAGTGAATAATCAAGTAATAGAGCTAAACTATTATAATTTTGAATAATGTTTCAAGTTTTAATTTCCCTAAAGTCTAAACCTTGTAGGGTTGCTAATGTAATAAAATAATTACCCCCTCCATCTCATAAAAATAGGCCTGATTTGATTTTCACAAAAATTAAGAAAAATATAATCAATGTAGTTATATCAATACTACTCCCTCCATTCTACTTCAATTGTCGCTTTAGAAAAAAATTCATGTTCCATTTCAAGTGTCGCTTTTATATAGTATTAATTGAAAAATTTTTAATTTGCACTTATTTATTAAATTCCCCTAATGTTAGCTAATTCACTCATTTTTTTTAGCATTCTTAAAGAAGGGTAATTAGGTAAATTACTATGATTTTTTATAAAATTTATAGTCATTTATCATTATCTTAGTCTGTGTGCTCCATTCTTACACGACACTTGAAGTGGAATAGAGGGAATATTATTTTTCTAATATACCCCTTCACTAATATTAAATACTTCTTTGGTTTAAAAAAAGTTGTTCACTTTTTTCCTCGTACAGATTAAGAAAATATCATTAATTACTTGCCAGTTCATAAATTTTATTATATTTTTCCACTTATACTCATTTATTTCTATTAATTTTTATTAATTTTAAAAATACACGAGTACCGCACCTTTCAATTAATAAGAATAAAATAGATATACCTATATCAATTTTGATAATTATTCAGTTAGGATTCTTTTTTTTTTGTTTATTTTAAGAAAAATCAATTAGGCAAATTTAATACAAAATAACTTAAAATAAATTTCATGAATGGTTTAGATAATTCATGAACAATTATATAATGCATGAACAATTATACAATGCATGAATAAACAAATAATTAAACATTTATTCGAAGCGAAAAAGTAAATCAATAAACTAAAGGAATTAAACTTACAGTTCAAAACCAAAATAGAATATACTTCCTCCAGTCCTTATGGGTTATAGAAAATTCACACATTCTGCAAAATAATTCTAAAGTAATAAATAAAGAAAAAAAAAAAACAAAACCAACATCATAACAAAGAAAATAAACTAAAAGCAAATATCACAAAGAAAAAAACTAATTCATAAAAGAATATAAAAGAAAAGGATTATTTCTTATTTAAATTAGATTTGATGCTTCAAACAAGCAAACCTACGTGTCTGTTTGAATAAGAATCAAAATCCACGTAGTTCGCCCTTCTTGCGAAGGGGTTAGTTTAGCCTAGTTTTTTTATTATGTATCATTTCATTGATTAAAAGGTAGAATGATTGATTAAATCATATTGATTGATTACTCAAAATAATGAAAAAAGATGATAAAATATACAAAGCAAAGAAATAACAAACAAAAAGAACAAACTAAGCAATCCTAAAGAAAAATATCAAAACAAACAAACAATATAAAGCAAAAGGAAAACTAAAAGAAAACAAAACAAAAAAAGGAAATAATAAAAAAGGAAATAAATACCTTACGAGGACGAGGCTTGGGGATGTAGGGTGGACGAAGCGGATGGCTAGATCACAATTCCACCTTATCAGCTCGACAGAAAAACAACCTTCGAATGGCGACTGGGATGGCTTTATTGGGGCTTCCTAGAACTGATTTGAGGGGAGCTACCTCGAAACGACTACCCAAATAAAATTTTAAGCTAAACAGTTCATTCCTTTCGTACCAAACTTATGGAGATGGTTCGCTTGATGCAAAGGCTAATCAAGTAAACCAAGAGGTTAAGAGGTGATAAAAAAGGAGTGGGAGAACCCCTATATATAGGAGAAAGGTTCAGAGAAAGCTTCATATACTTTCGATGTAGGATAGGTGCACAAAATAAAGAAAAATAAAAAAAATAGAAAAAAATGACTACTACTGCAAGGAGCCCTGCGACAACCTCAGGGATATATGCGGTAGCTGCGGAGCAAGTGGCAGTAGCCTCATGAGCTTTGGAGGCAGCTGCAGGGCCTTCTACTGCTGCTAGGCCTAATTTCCCTCGTTTTGTGAGTTTGGCTCGTTTCTCGTCCATTTTTTGCGATTCCAATTGCATTGTGTTCATTATTTAATCCTAGATGATCTAAAGATAGTTCAATGCATAAAGTAATAGGTTTTAGCTCTCCGTTTCTCGATTTTTCAAATTTTGCTTATAGAGATCTATTTACCACACTTAAGCACCTTTAAGGTTTCACATGCAATCTAAAGGGTGCAAAATTAAGGGATCACAGCTGCCTGCTTAGTTTTTTCAATAACTAGAAACTTGTGTTTGGCTACATATATATCCATGGAGGCTGGAGAGAAATAATGTTTTTGTTGAAGAATAGAAATTTAATTCAGAAATTCATAAAAGACTAAAAATACGTTTGGTAGGCCATAATGAGATATAATGTAATATAATTAAATAAATTTTCAATATAAATTTATATTAGAAATTCATTTGATTATGTTACATTACATTTTATTATGTCCTAATGAATGTACTCTAAGTGATTTAGTACCTTAAAATCTTTATCAAATTATAGTTATCTGAATGGAATGGAAAAGGGAAACACTATTCTTCATTATGTAGGTTATGTGGTTCAGCATTTCAAATCAATTGTTAGAGTCAGAGGGAATCTTGAAACCCAAAGTTAAAAGCCAATAAAATTGAAATTTGAGAGAGATTAAGTGAAATTTATTGGCTTTAAAATTTGATTTTTCAAGACTCAAATGAGCCTCCAAATTAGAAAAAAAAATAACATTTTTTATTTGTTTATTAGGATAAATCACCCCTCACATCTCAACATTTTAATGAAAGCTCTCACTAAATTATATTTGAGTTAGTGTACACGTGGACTTAAAAAAAATAAATTAGAAAATATATGTGGGCCTAATCTAAGTTAGGTTTTCCAGGTTGGGTCCATGAGTTCGACAAATCTGATGACTTTTTTCTTAGTGAAGTATGCTATGGGTTTAGACTTAAAATTCAAGCGGATAAAAACTTTTATTTAAAACGGATAGAAAAATTTGATAGCCTGTGGCCTCATGGATGCCCATAAGGTTTTGACCCATACCACATTTCCCACCTATTTTTAACAATTTGAAAAAAGAAAAAAAAAGGCAGAGAACAATATTGATTTAATATTGCAGTTTGGTTATATTGTGTTGACAACTTTCGTTGGCTATCAAATTTCATGATTGAACATCATTCCAGACTTAAGTTATAATACGGTATCAAAGTTATATATATATATATATATATATATATATATATATATATATATATATATATATATATATATATATATATATATATGTAGGATTCTTTGTGTTGGACTAAACTTTGAATAGGATAATAAAAATTCTATCAATTCAGTTATGATTCATGGTCCTTATACTGACAATTAGAATATAAATGTTGGGATATCATTGCATCAATTCTTTAACCGTGTGTTTGGCTACA
Source organism: Reutealis trisperma (assembly GCA_947687605.1). Classification (NCBI taxonomy): domain Eukaryota; kingdom Viridiplantae; phylum Streptophyta; class Magnoliopsida; order Malpighiales; family Euphorbiaceae; genus Reutealis; species Reutealis trisperma. The sequence goes on from CANTUT010000775.1 coordinate 144,725, forward strand.
AGATTAAACTCACACTTACCCTTGTGAGATCTCGCTCGAGCACCGGTCCAATTTGCTAAAGAGAATTGAAATGCTCATTTGAATTTCAACTCACGATGGAACCCTTTGTTTCAGATAGGTTGATTTTCAAAAGAGTCGGTATCTAAATTTTATTTTATTTGGGAAACAGATTAAGAGAAAAATCCAAATTGACTCCAATTAATATATCAAAGAAAATGATCACTAGCCTCAAAACCAAAGAGAATTTGTTGACTAAGTTTTTAGTTTATTTTAAGAAAAATCGGTTTGGCAAATTTAATACAAAATAATTTAAAATAAATTTCATAAATAGTTTACATAATGCATGAACAATTATATAATGCATGAATAAAAAAATAATTAAACATTTATTCAAAGCAATAAAGTAAAGGAATTAAACTTACAATTCAAAACCAAAATAGGAGATATTTCCTTTAGCTCTTATGGGTTCTAGGAAAGTCACACATTCTCCAAATAATTCTAAAGCAATAAATAAAGAAAAAAGAACAAAACCAACATCATAACAAAGAAAACAAACTGAAGTAAATATCACAAAGAAAAGAACTAATTCATAAAAGAATATAAAAGATAAGGATTATTTCTTATTTAAATTGGATTTGATACTTTAAACAAGCAAACCTATGTATCTGTTTGAATGAAAATCAAAATTCATGTAGTTCGCTCCTCTTACGAAGAGGTTAGTTTAGCCTAGCCTTTTTATCATGTTTCATTTCATTGATTGAAAGGTGGATTGATTGATTAAATCAGATTGATTGATTACCAAGTTTTTAATTAGGTTAAGTTTTAATTAACACATAAATGCATCAATTTAAATCATTTACCTAGTTGACTAAATCATATTCTAATCAACATGCTTCAAAATAATGAAAAAAGATGATAGAATATGCAAAGCAAAAAAATAATAAACGAAAAGAACAAACTAAGGAATCCTAAGGAAAAATAACAAAACAAACAAACAAACAATATAAAGAAAAAGAAACACTAAAATAAAACAAAACAAAATAAGAAAATAATAAAAAAAGAAATAAATATCTTACGAGGATGAGGCTTGGGGATGTAGGGCGGATGAAGCGAACAACCATATCACAATTCCATCTTATCAGCTCAGCAGAAAAACAACCTTCAAACGGCGACTCGAACGGCATTATTAGGGCTTTCTCAGAATGATTTGAGAGAAGCTACCTCGAAATGACTACCCAAATAAAATTTTAAACTAAAAAGTTCGTTCCATTTGAACCTAACTTATAGAGATATTTCGCTTGATGCAAAGGCTAATCGAGCAAACCAAAAGGTTAAGAGGTGATAAAAAGGAGAGAAAGATCCCTATATATAGGGGAAAAGTTGGGGGAAAGTTTCATAAACTTCCGATGTAGGATAGGTGCACAAAATAAAGAAAAATAAAAAAAAATAGAAAAGCACAACTGCTGTTGCTAGGAGCCTTACGGCAGCCTCAAGGATATATGCAGTAGCCGTGGAGCAAGTGGCAGTAGCCTCATGAGCTTTGGAGGTAGCTGCAAGGGCTTTTGCGGCTGCTAGGCTTAATTTCGCCCGTTTTGTGAGTTTCTCTTCGTTTCTCGATTTTTCAATTTTGGCTTCTAGAGATTTGTTTACCACACCTAAGCACCTTTAAGGTTTCAAATGCAATATGAAGGGTGCAAAATTAAGGGTTCACATCTGCCTACTTAGTTTTTTCAACAACCAAAAACTTGTGTTTGGCTAGATATATATCCATGGAGGCCGGAAGGAATTAATGTTTTTGTTGAAAAATAGAAATTTAATTCAGAAATTCATAAAAAACTAAAATTACGTTTGGTAGGTCATAATATGATATAATGTATTATAATTAAATGAATTTCTAATATAAATTTATATTAGAAATTCACTTGATTACGTTACATTACATTTCATTATGGCCTAACAAATGTACTCTAAATGATTGACTATCGTAATCTTTATCAAATTGTAGTTATCTGAATGGAATGGAAAAGGGAAACTGATAACTCTATATTTTTAGAGTTATTTTAATTGTTTAAACTTAAATTTTAGCTCAGTTCTCGAGAATGTAATAATATTATTACTTATTTTTAGAAATAAATAGTTCTATAATTTATAAATAAATTATAACATATTTTAAGTATTTTTATTTTATTTTTGCAGATCAAAATGATGTCATGAAAATAATGATACAAGCAATGATTCAAGTTTTCAATCCATGAGAAATAAATTCAATGGTTGGTGGCCAAAATTCAATGGTTGGTAGCCAACCTAACCATTTTTGAATATTGATGAAGGAATTCAATGGTTAGTAGCCAAAATTCAATGGTTGGTAGCCAACCTAATCATTTTTGAATATTGACAAAGGAATTCAATGATTGGTGGCTAACCTAACCATCAATGTTGAATTTTTGATGTAAGAATTTTAATGGAACTTGAATTCTTCCACCAAACATGTCTATAAATACCATGATTGGCAAAGAGAAATGGCATCAAAGAAAATCCATAAAAAAATATGTAGAGAGATTTTCATATGTTTTCTTAGAGTAGATTAGTTTTATTTTTTATTTTGATCAAGAGGAGGAGTTTTTGGAAGCTTGAGTTCATCAAAGATTGTATCCCAAAATAAGTTCTTTCTAAACTCTATTCTTGAATTTAATTATAAGTTATTATTATGTTTATAATTTTTATTGTTAATTTAATTGTTTCTTCTCTTTTAATTGTGAATAGTTAATTTTATTTTCTAGGATTTAGATGTAATCTTTTGATTTGCATATGACTATTTATATTTAATTGATTGGGTTGATTGTTGGAATTAATCTTTTATCTTAGAACTTAATGCTTGTAATTAATTGGCCATTAATTGCATAATTTAAGATATTGTGTGAAGTAGCGAGAGTGGAAGCACAATATTAGTTCATTAGGATAATTGACCTAGGGAATATATTGCTTAGAGATAAGAATACTCCTTTGTGATTTTTAAAAGGATTTCTACAAAACTTAATGGGTTTGTATTAATTGCTTATGATCACGAGAGTAGACGTAAGGTTAATATAAACACACATGTTGTATCTTGAGAGAGAGCATCATATAATTTAGGAAAATCTAATCATTAATTCCAGCAAAAATAATCCATCTAAAGATTATAAAGAAATCATATGTGATCAATTGATGAATTCTAAATCCTAGACTTTTAATCTTATTTTTATATTTATCATCATTTATTTACTTGAATTCACTTTAGCTTAAAACATAAAATCTCATAATTAATTTTCTAAATAATAGAGTAATCTTAAATTTGGTACTTGACAAACCCTTCCTCATGGGATTGACACTTATTTCACTACTATATTACTTGTTCACGACCTGTGCACTTGCATAAATCGCGCAACAAGTTTTTGGCGCCGTTGCCGGAGAAGGCGACTTTTGACAATATCAATAGGTTGATATACTCTATTACTTTAGATTTATTTTGTATATTTTTTAAAATTTTGTAGATTTTTTTTTAACTTTTATAAAAAAAAAAAAAAGGACAAAAAAAAAAGATGGCTTTCCATAACTTATAATGGTGTGATGGAGGAATGATGCTAAATAGAGCAGTAAACATGTATGGTGAGGATGGTTTTAGTAAGTTAAATACTAAAATCGATACATTGGCTAACTTAATTGATAAACTTGATGCTAATACTTTATTTAATTCATGTTTGAGTTGTAATCTATGTGGAGGTAATCACTTGAATTTTGAATGCCAATATGCAGAGCAGGTACAATTTTTTCCAAATTATAATAGGCATGAGCTTTATCCATATTCTAACATAAACAACTTAGGATGGAGTGACTATTCAAACTTTTCATGGGAAAACCAATGCGATCAAGGTAACAATTCATGGTATCCTTATCAATATGATTTTCAAGATCATGCACCATTTGAAGAGCACAAACCATCTTATGAAGTGGCATTGGAAAGATTCATAAATGCTACTCATGAACGATGTGAAAGATTGGAAGATAGGATGGATCAATGGGCTAGCCACAATACAACTGATGATGTACAAATGGAACAGTTCTCTAGTCCATTAGATACTCAAAGCCATGAAAACTTGACAAGCCAAATTGAAGAACATTCTAAAGAGCAATGCTTGGCAAATGTCTTTGAGTGATGATGAGGAAGAGATGATTGATCAAGGAGATACTTCAAGCAAGCAAGAAAAAAAGGAAGAAGTTGAGCCCAATTTGCCCAAGAAATATTCTTCTCTTATGGATAATATCTGCGGAGTGGTTGAAATTGATGGGGAAATTGAAGAAGTATTTGAACAAGAGTACTCAAAGGAAACTTTTTCAGTTTGTTTAGTGAATACAACACCAAATATGCCAGACCATAAAGAATATCAATTTGATAACTTTAAAGAAAAGAAGAAACATTCACCACCATCAACTAAGCACTCACTAACTCTTGATTCAACACCACTACCTTCTTATCTCAATTTCTTGAGAAAATTCAAAGCAAGAAAAAGAGCTCGTTTGAAAGCTTTTGGAAATTATGCGCCTAATTGTAAAATATTAAATAATTTTTGTCTTAACCTTTTTTCATACAGGTTCAAATCAAGTTGGCTTGACTCATTAAAATTGGCAAAAGTCCATCTTTCCACAATTATCGAAATGATATACTTTGTGTATTATCCTCCTTGATGAAGATCTAGCTATAGTCAAGCTAAAGACTATAAATTAAGCGCTTTTGGGAGGCAACCCAAATTTCTAACTTTTTACTTCTTTTTAATTTGTTTTGTTCTTTTATTTGTTTCATTCTATTTTTGCTTTAGTGTTGTTTGTAAGTTATTAAAAAGATTATTAGGAGGAAACCCAAGTTTTCTCTTTACTAGGTTTCTTTTATTTCTGTTTAGTTGTTTCATTTTAAATTTTCTCTTTCATTTTCTTAACTAAGTTAATCAGATATGGAAGCATCTCTTGCACACTAAAAAACAGGTTTCCAACTCTTCCCCAAGATGTACTCAGAAAAATTGATGAACGCAGACTGGAAAGAATGAAGACATTTAGGCATCTGAATCTTCCTGAAGATATTCGTTGGATCATAGAAGCGAAAGTACGATTGGCAGGTAAGCTTGATGACTCATTTATTAAATGTTTGTCAGGTACGGGGAGAAGTTCTTACTTAAAGAAGAGGAGAGCTAAGAGAATGGGAGTCTGCTACAAGTGTGCAAGATGGAATTGCAACACACGTTGTAGAAATATTGGATTTGCATCCATAAATCGAGAAGATAAAATTAAATTCATAAAGGATGGACTGAGTACGGAGTCTATGGATAATATCCTACAGACTCTTGAGACGCATCCTTATGGACAAGTTCAACGCACTCTTTTAGATTTATGGGAACTATTCAAAGAAGAGAAGCAGCGTTACAGTCTAGGAAATCTGACGATAAAAGACCCTGTTTGCCAGTTAATAAGAAAACTGGATGGGAAGCCTATCCTCGACTCATAGAAGGTGTGTAAGCCGTTACTGGACGTAAAACCAGAGGAAGATGTGAGCCAAAATCACAACTACTGTTTATAATCAGGTGTATCACTAACTTTTTTATTTTTTAATGCATTATTTTTTCTACATCTTGTAGTACTTTTTGACTTTTTAGCACTTAAATTTTATTTTCCTGCAGACTTTTCTACTGTCGATAACTTTTTAGTCTTTCAATGTCTACTTTTAGCTTTTCGATATTTTCTTTTTGACTTTTGTACTCACCCTGTAGATTTTTCTATTGTCGATAACTTTTTAGTATTTTAATTTTTGCTTTTAGTTTTTCAAAGTTTTCTTTTTGACATTTGTACACACAACATTGATTATTTTTGTTTTTATTATCATTTTTGTTTTTATATTTTTTCTGTCAGCAATTATTTTATCCCATTGAACTGTTCTTTTACTCTTCTAGTTTCTTTATATGCACATTCATTATTGTCAATATGCACACAACCCTTTTGAGAGATCTGTGAGAGAAAATGGCAGAATCCTCAACACGCAAATTCAAAACTATTTGTGTCTTTTATAGTCCAAACTCTGGCAAGAAAAGAGAGTACTTGATAGCAGCTAATGAACTTGGTAGGATTTTAGCTGAACAAAAAATTGATTTGGTGTTTGAGGGAGGTAGTTTAGGGTTAAGGGGTTGTGTTGCAAGTTCTGCATATATTAGAGGTAGAAAAGTCTTAGGAGTAGTTCTAAAGGCTTTGGCTTGAAATAAACAAATCATTGGTGGAACTATAGAAAATGAGTTACAGGTCAATAGCATGTACGAACGAATAGCATACATGAATCTCAATGTTGATGCTTTTATCGCATTACCTGGTGGTTTAGAAACATTTGAAGATATTTTCAATATTGCATCTTAGACACAATTAACTATTCTTCAGAAGCCATTGGGATTACTTAATGTTGATGGTTTTTATAATGGTTTGTTATCTTTTCTTAATCATGCTGTGGAACAGGGTTTTATGACACCAGTGAGTCGACGCATCTTAGTCTCTGCTTCAACTATTGATCAATTAATTGATCAACTGCAAAACTTTAAATCCGAACCTGATCCATTGATGGCGCAGGTAGTTTGGCACCCTAGGGCCAGTAGCAGTAAAAAGCGAGGACTAGATCTGAATCTCCGGTTATAATGTCCCTAACTCTTGTAGTTTTTTTTTATCGCATTTTTTTTGTTTTGTGTGTGTGTTTTTTTTTGTTGCACTTGATCAAGCGAAATTTTAGGTTCGATTCACTAAATGTAAGATGGCTGAGTAAAGAGTTACTTTTGTACTCTTGATATGCATCTTAAATTTATGTCATTTTCCTTTTCAAAAAAAAAAACTAACTAGCTAGCTAACTAATTAACTAACTCAAGAGTTATTCATACAAGATGGCTGAGTAAAGAGTACTTTTTGTGCTCTTGATACGCATCTATATTTTTTTTTCTTCTTTCTTTTTTTTTTAGTTTCCAAAATAAAAAATTAAAAAAAATAAAAATAAAAAATTGATATTTTCTTTTTGTGTGATTAATTTCTCATGCTTGCTTTTAGTGTTGTTTCAAGATGTTTTACAGGAAGCAAGGAAGTGAAATGCACATCCTGCTTATAATTTGGAATCCACTTTTCTACAAGAGGGAGTATTTTCTTTCTTTTGGTTTGTTTCCTTGACATTAAGGACAATGTCCATTGCAAGTTTGGGGGAGGTTTAGTTTGTTTTTTATTTTCAGTCATTTCTTTTTGTTTTGATGAATAAATTTAAAATTTTTTTACTCTTTTATTGATAAAATATGTTTGTGTTAAATAATTTGATGAAAGGCCAATGATAGATTATAATTGATATTTATGGATAATTTATTAAAGTATTTCAGGTTGAGCAACTATTTTGGGTAAGAAATTAACTTTTATTAAGATTATGTTTTGCTTTGCTTTGCATTATATTAATTGCATTGAATTTGTGTATGCTTACTTAGAGAGGGTTTCTACACATTTTTATCTTCATTTGCCTCACCTATCTTAGAACATGTTTTTGCAAACTTTTGAGGCGAAATTTTGAATTCATTTTGAAAGAGAGATATGATTTAGGCATGTTTAGCCTATTACTTATATCCACCCTTATTTTAATTTTTTCCCTAGTTTACCCATTTGTGCCTTGTTAATTTTAGCCTTCTTTTCTTTGTTAATTAACCTTAATTGTTATCCTTCACTCTGTTTGTGAGATAATTTTGTCAAGTTTACATTTTAATGAAGAAAAGAGAAATATTAAAGTTTTAAAAGAAAATAAGGATCTCTAATAACTAAAAGCATTATTCATTGTAAAAGACCACCTTCTGCTTCAAATAAGTTTGGGGGAAAGCAAGAAAATTGAATAAATAAAATTTAATAATTCTTGCTTGTCTTTAGAATAATGTTGTTGGCAAAAAAAGAAAAAAAAAAAAGAAGAAGAAGAAGAAGAAGAGATGGGCTTAAAAGAAGAAAACATTGAAAAAGAATAGTGCTTAAGATGAAAAAAAGATCCTTCATTAATATTATTCCTTTATTTGAGCTATTGATTTTGTAAACTTGGCATAATTATTTTACTTTTGTTCATTTAGCCTGTTCTTTGTTTAGCCAAAAATACCTAGTGTTAGCCCCATTACAACCCTAGTCAAGACCTATTGATCTCTCTTGATTTGTGAATTCCATTAGTGTTGATTGTTTGCTTTAATATGCTTATGAGATTTGTACATCTATTTTATATCATTTGATAGAGGCATTTAAAGATATTAGTGTGTATATGCTTATTTGAAGTGCAACAATTTCTTTGCAGTTGATTTAATGCATAGTTATTCAAGGCATGATTAAGATGAGGATTATTTTGAACCTGAGATAGAAGCTTGACTTGTAATACTATTGATATGTTGTTTGTAAATATTAATTTCTTGAGACCTTTAAAAAAAAAAATTCAACATAAGTATGACGGGATTAAATTTCTTTTTTTGTGGTATTTGATTATTCTCTGAAATAAATAGTTGAAAATTTAGAGTTTTATAGGTGTTTGTGGGTATCACCACTGGAAGCCCTCACGAAACTATAACTCATCCTCTATGGGACACCTAGGGGTTTAAAGGCTTGTTGCATAAGCTAAATGCAATTGTAATTTCCTACGAAAGTGGACTAGTTTAGGTTTTGAATTTTCTTTTGCTTGAGGACAAGCAAAAACTTAAGTTTGGGGGTGTGATAACTCTATATTTTTAGAGTTATTTTAATTGTTTAAACTTAAATTTGAGCTCAGTTCTTGAGAATGCAATAATATTATTACTTATTTTTGGAAATAAATAGTTCTATAATTTATAAATAAATTATAACATATTTTAAGTATTTTTATTTTATTTTTGCAAATCAAAATGATGTCATTCTATTTTATTTTTATTTTATTTTATTTTATTTTTATTTTATTTTAAGTATTTTTATTTTATTTTCTACATATCCACTGTTCCTTCTTCCACTTTCTCACGAACGAAATGGTATTGAACTCGAATGTGCTTTTGTCTTTGAATGAAAAGCTGGATTCCTTGCAAGATGCAAGGCACTCTGACTGTCACAAAACAAAGAAATCTTTTCCTGTTTGTGCCCGAGTTCTTCCATTATCATTTTCAACCAGATTGCTTCTGTACTGGCTTATGTAGCTACTATATACTCTGCTTCTGTTGTTGATGTAGCTACAACTGACTGCAGTTTTGAAACCCAGCTTACTGCTCCTCCAGTAAGAATAAACACATAACCTGTAGTAGATTTACTTTTATCCAAATCACCTGCATAATCTGAGTTAACATACCCTCTGACAGTAAAATCTAATCCTCCATAACATAATGCAGCATTCGAGGTCCCCTTGATGTATCTCAAGACCCTTTTCACAGCATTCCAATGCTCTCTACCAGGATTCGCCATGTATCTACTAACCACTCCCACTGCATGTGCAATGTCTGGTCTTGTACAAATCATAGCAAACATTAAACTTCCCACTGTTGATGCATACGGTACTCGAGACATCTCCATCCTCTCTGCTTCACTGCTAGGACTCATCTTGGAGGATAACTTGAAATTAACAGGAAGTGGGGTAGAAATTGGCTTACAATCTTGCATGTTAAAGCGTTGCAAGATCTTCTTAAAATAATTCTTTTGAGAAAGCCAAATCTTTCTATTATTTCTGTCTCGGTGAATTTGCATCCCTAGAATCTTGTTTGCCGGTCCCAAGTCCTTCATTTCAAACTCCCTAGCCAATTGAGCCTTTAGTTCTCTAATATGATCTTTGTTGGGGCCTGCTACCAACATGTCATCAACATACAACAGTAGAATGATGAAATCATTACCTCCAAACCTCTTGAAATAGGCACAAGGGTCTGCATTTAATCTGCTGTATCCAAGGCTCATGATGAAGGAATCAAATCTCTTATACCAACACCTCGGCGCTTCTTTGAGACCGTATAGATATTTGTTCAACCTATAAACCAAGTTCTCCTTTCCATGTTCTTCAAATCCTTCTGTTGGAGCATATAAATTTCTTCTTCAAGATCTCCGTGATGAAAAGCAGTTTTCACATCTAACTGCTCTAAGTGTAGGTCGAGAGTAGCATACATTGCTAGAACTACTCGGACTATATTAAGTCAAACTACAGGTGAAAATATCTCATTGAAGTCTATGCCTTCTTTCTGAGCATACCCTTTTACCACCAGTCTTGCACGATACCGTTCTACTTGGTCATCACTATTTCGTTTGATCTTGAAGACCCATTTATTGCCAATAGGCCTTCTTCCTTGTGGTAACTGCACAAGCTCCCAAGTCTTGTTCTTATGAAGAGATTCCATTTCCTCCTGCATTGCTGCCATCCACTGAGATGCATCTGAACTATTCATTGCTTCTTGGAGAGTTGATGGTTCCCCTTCCTCTGTTAGAAGACAGTATGCAACATTACTCTCCATAAAATAATCAGACTGCCAAGCTGGTGTTTTTCTTTCATGAGTTGATCGTCGAACTTCTGTAGTTTCAAACTCAACTGGTTCTCGTTCCTCAATTTCTGGTATTACTTCAGAAGAATCCTTTGAATCATACTCTTTTTCCACCTGTACCATTGTAGTTTCTGGACCTTCATTTGAGTTGCTACTATCACCTTTCTCTTGCAGCTTCCCTTCTGCAAATATCACATCCCTGCTTATGATGACCTTATAGGTAGTGGGATCCCATAGGCGATACCCCTTTACTCCATCAGCATAACTCAAAAATATGCATTTTCTGGATTTTGGATCTAACTTTGTAGTTTCTTGAGTGTTGTACATCACGTACACAGGACTTCCAAATACATGGAGGTTTGAATAATCAGCAGGCTTTCCCGTCCACATTTCTATCGGTGTTTTCAACTCAGTTGCAGTTGATGGTGACCGATTGATCACATAACAGGCGGTGTTGACTGCTTCTGCCCAAAATATTTTTTCTAAACCAATAGCTCCCAACATGGCCCTTGTTCTTTCTAACAGGGTTCTGTTCATCCGCTCTGCCACTCTATTTTGTTGAGGAGTGTATGCCGTAGTAAACTGCCTCTTAATGCCTTCTTGATTACAAAACTCAGCAAACTCATTGCTGGTATATCTCCTCCATTATTTGTCCTCAAACACTTGATCTTTTTCCCAGATTCAAGTTCTACCCGCGCTTTGAATGCTTTGAAAACTGAAAACACATCTCCCTTCCCCTTGATAGGAAATACCCAACATCTCCTGGAATAATCATCTATGAAGGACACAAAGTACTTCGCTCCTCCCAGGGATGTAACTGGTGCTTGCCATACATTAGAGTGAACTAATTCTAGAACTTTCTTGCTTCTAGAATTTGATGTGTTGAATTTTAACCTATGCTGCTTACTTATCACACAATACTCACAAAAAGGTAAAGACACCTTAGTGAGTCCCGGAAGTAGATTCTGTTCTACAAGAATTTTCATTCCCTGCTCAGACATATGCCTAAGTTTCTGATGCCACATTGTTGTAGATCTTTCAGTTGAACTGCTTGAAGCAACAGATGCTTCTCCTTTATGTAGAGTCTCTCCCATCAGTATATACAAATTTGCAGCATTTTCTGTCCTTTCATAAGTACAAGCGCACCACGGATTATTTTCTTAGTCCTATTCTAGGTTTCGATCCTACACCCAAGATCATCTAGTTGTCCTTCAGACAACAAATTCTTTTGCGAGCCCTCTACATGTCGCACGTTTTGAATAGTGTGAATTGTACCATCATACATCTTCAACTTGATGGTTCCAATACCGACAATCTTCAAGGCATGATTATTTACTGTGTACACAGATGCTCCTGAGATAGGTTCATAATGATGGAACCACTCTCTCCGAGAGGTTATATGAAATGAGGCTCCAGAGTCAATGAGCCATACATCAGCAAATCTTTTTCTGCCTTCTGAAGTCATCGCTGCTTCACAACACAAAGCTTCACCTTCATTTGAGGTAGATGCTATATTTCCATGAGGACTGGAATTTTTATTTAAACTCCAGCAATCCTTCTTCAGGTGACCCTTCTTGCCACAATGGTAGCACTTCATGTTCTTCTTACTTCTTGATTTAGACCTACCATGATTTTGGCTCCCACTTGAGCCACGTTCCATTGATCTCCCTCTCATCACCGTTAGCGCCTCCGCTTGCTGTGAACTGGCCAATCTGTCTTGCTTATTTTTGCGCTGATTTTCTTCTTCTAGAATAACAGCTGCAATATTATCGAAAACTAGATTGTCTGTGTTGTTTGTTAGATTGATGATGAGTTGATCATATGAATCTGGTAGACTTTGAAGTAGAAGTTCAGCACGCTCTTGTGACTCTATTTTATAACTCAGTGATGTGAGTTGAGAAAACAGAGTATTTAAGGTGTTAATGTGCTCCATCACTGAAGTAGATTCTGACATCCGTAGAGTGTATAATTTCCTCTTAAGAAAAATCTTGTTGTGAAGTGACTTAGCCTCGTATAATTTTTCGAGATGATCCCAAATCTCTTTTGCTGTTTTCTTCTCCTCAATGCTAGACAATATCTCATCTGCAACTGCCAGATGAAGATTTGCAATAGCATTCCCATCCATCTCATTCCATTTGTTGTTATCTGTGATCTCCGCCAGCCTATTGCTAATGGTCGCCAGGCAATTATCTTTTCTCAAGATAGCCTTCATCTTCAATTTTCACAGTGAGAAATTTCTCCCGTTAAATTTTTCAATCTCAAATTTTGCTGCCATTGCTTCTATCATGAACTTTTGAGCAAATCTAGCTCCCACTATTTCACATAAATAGTAACTGTATACTAGAATAGTGACCGTAGTCTGTGAACAATACACCAGGTAAGTTCCCAAAAAAGAGAGGTGGGTCACAATGGACACACTTAAATATCAAGTATTTCCTTAGCCAGAACTTTTCCTAGACATGTATTTTCACACTACCACACTTATTTCCAACGTACCCGTGAATAGTGCCAAATTGTATAGTACCTCAGAGTACTATTCGCAATAATAATTTTCTAAGAAAAATTTTTCTGATGTGGAAGATCAGTTAAAACTGCAACCACAGAGCATACTCTTATTTTTCAAGAAAAATTAAAACCAATAGCTCTGATACCACTTGTTGTAGAAATTGACACTGGATTAGAGCAAAATCGCAACTAATAATTTGAGAAAAATAGTAATAAAGATTTATGGACATACAGATTTTACGTGAAAAACTCCCAAAGAAATTAGGGTAAAAACCACAGGCAATGATAGAAGAATTTCACTATGAGAATAATAGGCATTACAATCTCTCTATTTATAAAGGAGAAACAATTTTAATTCTCTCTTTATAATAGGAAATTAGTCACTCTAACTCTCTAAATATTTTCTCTCTAACTCTCTAATTTTATTCTCAAAATGGGATGGAATTAGGTCTTGTCTTCATGGCTATTTATAGCTATCCAAGAAATAAAAAATTCAAACCAATTAGTTGTTAATTGGTTGGCTTCCATTTCCTTTTTTTTTTTTGGTGTGCTATTCTATTTCAAAATTTTATGCCTCTTTTGTTGATAATTAACTAAATTTGGTGCATCTGTTGTTGACAGACTGATGGTTATTTTGGTAGCTCACATTTCTTTAACAGCAGTTTTGCTGGTTATCAAATTTCATTATTGAACATCATTCCAGACATAAGTTATAATATGGTATCAAAGTTATATATATATATCTATATCTATATATATATATATATATATATATATATATATATATATATATATATATATATATATATATATATATATATATATATATATATATATATATATATATATATATATATATGTATATCCTTGTAGCATTTGGCGTACCTCTTGGTTAAGGTTACTTATCATCAATGTTGCTGGATTAACAGAAGTATAGCAATGCTTTGTTGTTGGTTAAGATTCTGGTTATTATGATGTGAAGTAGGCGTGGGAGTGAAGCCTTCTTCTCTATATAATTGCTCTTCATTTGCGAGGAAATTCTTTTGCATTCAGTTAATCTGACCTAGACTCAAAACTCAAAATTTAAAATATTTGACTTAATAAGGCCCGATCTGAACTGGTTTGGCCTGTAAGATGAACAGCTCAATCCTGTTATTGCTGCTGCCTCTTGTAAAGAGGCTGGGATGATTCATCTCAAAAAAAAGGGCTATGATGATTCTTAATTTTTAGAACTCAAAATGAGACGTTAAGGAAATATTTGACTGTTGGCAGGTCAATATGTTATAGAGATCTTTATTGCAGCCATGATCGCTTTGGTTTTTTTTTTTTCCTTTTCTTATATATGATCTGAGGCTCTTTCCTCTCTCTCTCAAAATGGGTCACTGTAATTTGTTTCCTTTTTCACTTTGTTTGTGGTTCTCCAAATTTTGGCACAATGTTGAAGCAAAAATTTAGAAACAATGGTTGAGACAGCGTTGTCGTACACAACTATTATTAAGTTTGCTGAGGTAAATGCAAGAGACTGAGTTGATGCACACTCCTTTTTTCATTTGATTAAAACGAAAATATATAGAAGTTTTATTTTTGCTTAATCAGAAGCAGTAAGAAGCGAATTCATTTGAATGGATGTAAAATCAGGCTCAAAGAGAAATGCCCGATATCTTCTCGGGGCAGCTCTTAGTTGCAGCCATGGTGTGGTGGTTTTTCTTTGTTGTCTGAATACAAGGGCATCTCTGATCTGAGTCTCCTCTTTCTTCTTCACATTTCTTTGTTTAGGTTCTCTGTTTCACGTATATGTGTATTTGAGGCCGTGATGATGATTTTTTTTTCCTGTCAAAATCAGAGATTTTGGGGAACATAATGGATTTTGGCGGGGTGACTTGGAGCTTCTATCTGACAAAAGGTGAATATGAGCCTCCATTTATATGCTTGTCCAAAGGTAAAAACTGACTTCAGAAATGTTGGAATGTGAACGATGTATGGACTAGTTTATCCTGTGTTTCTTTATCTTCATTGTCGGTCAGATATTATCATGCACTGCGATTACGATAATGGACTGTGTGTGTGGTAGGACAACAATGACAATGTAAGTTTCTTTGTCTCATGACACATTGTTGTATCACTGTTGATGTTTCAAATATATGAATTAAGTGAACAAGATGCAATTTATTTTTTTGTGGTTTGATTTATTGTAGGATCAATTTGCATTATTATTGCGATTGAGATGTACTTGTGAAGCTGATTGTTAATTTTTGAATCTTTTACTCATGGCTAGGAGATAATTCATATGCTTATTTTGGTTCGAAATTGAATGCAGTAAACTTTTTATTCTGAACTTATAGTCTTGGTTGTCTTTAGTCAGTTAGATAGGCGATGTCCTGCTTTAATATTCAGAAAATCATTTGTAAATCACTTCAATTTTTTCATTCTTGGTCGTTGATGTTCTTTTTACACTTTGAGCCTTAAATTTGACCATAAGGGAGTATGCTTCAAAATTTAAAACAATTGTACCATTGCCAGCTTGTAGTTAATTCCACATGGTTTCCTATTTCTTGATGTGTAATATACGCCCAGCTATAGAAGAGGTTAGCATGTTTAGTGCTCAATCCTTCTTGATTTTCGATGATTTTATGTTGTTCATTTTTCACCCTAATATTTGATAATGATTCTACTAAAGGAAAGGCATGCATGATTATATTGGCCAAAAATTCTTAAATAGTGTAAAGCTATATTTATTTTTTCTTATTTAGGGTAAAGACTTTATTTCCTTTTTATTATGGTTTATTACCTATTTCATTATGATTCAAATGTTCCTAATTAACTAAAATAGGATACATATTAGAATTAGCTATTTGTCAATTTAAGGGTTCAATTAGTTTTTAGGTTAACAATAATATTAGCTGAGTTTTAATTAAGCATTTCTCCAATATTTTTTTTTCTCTATTTGGTTGTATTGTAGCATGACCATGAATCCCCCAACATATTACGATTTTATGAATTTAGGAGAGCTTCATAATTGGCCAATTAAAATACAATTGACTGAAGATGATTTGCAACCTTGTTTCAATTGTGTTCGATTGCCTAAAAAGGAAGTTGAAGATCATTTGCACGGCAAAATAAGAGACTTGCTAGAGAAAGATAGTGGATCATCTATTACTGCTATTAATCTTGATACTAACACATCATATTTTTTGTTCCTTCAAAAGGAAGAAAGCCAATACAAAATCTATGATTGGCTTCATGTTTTGATGAGAAAGACACTCAAGATGGGCGATCGATTGGCAATGCATTGGAGTGATGATAGGTTATACTTCAAGATTTTTTCCTAAAATTAAGGAAATTAATTAACAAGTAGCTAGCAATAATACTATCACGAACAAATAAATGTTTAGTTATAGAGAAGAGTTTATATTAACCATTGTAGTGGTGGTTATAGAAAAAGATAACTATTTATATGCTATGTCCCATTTAATCTCTTTATATATTTATTAAAGAATAATTATATATATATATATATATATATATATATATATATATATATATATATATATATATATATATATATATATATATATATCTTGAGATACTTTGTTTAAGAATTTTACAAATAAATTATAATTTTGGCATAATTTGTGTTAATTTCACAAAAAAAAAAAAAAAAAAAAAAAAAAAAAGGGCCCTTTACTGCTAGATTAGATTGAGCTTATATGAATGTTGTTATGCTAAATATCAAGTAGGGTTACTTATGCCATTGAAAAATTAAAAAAGGTTACGTGTTCATAAAAAGTAGTCTATTTTTTATATATTCTTATTCTTGCTAGAATTTAATTTTGTCATATAATTCAAATAGATTATATAATACTAATTAGTTTATATTTCTTACTAAAGAAATTAAGATAGTGTATGCTTTACATTCTAATATTTTGCTTGAAATTTGTAAGATATAAAAAATTCATGATGTTTGCCAAAAATTAAAGAGAATAATTTTTTTTTTTACTATCTCTATTCATAATCATGAATTAGAAGGCAATCATATCATTAACTATATATTATTCATATGGATAAACCACTAATCTATCTCTAAAAAAGGAAAAGAAAAGTTTGTAACTTATATTAATCTTATTTTTTTTTATAAAAGAATTTTTTCCTTACTTTTTTTTTTTAATTTCTAATTTTTGAACAAGATTCTAATTTCACTAAACTAAAAGTTGATTGGCCATAAAAGAATTACTCCTTCCATCCCATAAAAATAAGTCTGATTTGATTTTTGCAAAAGTTAAGAAAATTATAAATATGCACATTAAATAGAAACACATATTAGGGAACTAATAAATTAATTACTATAATAAAAAGAGAAAAGAGGACTATAATTTAGAACACATAAAAAGAAAAATGAACTTATTAATATGGTATAGATGGAATATTTAAAAACATAAAAGTTTAAAATTATGATTTGTGAAAGCAATAAAAAAAATTATATTATTTGATAATATAATAAAGTCGTAATAAAAACATGTATACAGATATATACATGTATTCATTATGAAACATTGTATTAAATAAACATTGCATTACTATATTAATTTAATAGATAAATAATTAAATTAACTAATTGAAATACTTATCATTTACTGAATTATGAAAGTGTCATTTAGTTAATCAAAATTAATTGATATGAAATTCTTTAATTAAGTGATGTGCCAACAAATTGTGCAATTTTTCGATAAGCTTTAGGTCATATATATATATTTTTATATATGAGAGAGAGAGAGAGAGAGAGTATAAGTGATTATTCCTAGGACCCCTTATAATTAGTAACTTCTTCAGTTTCTCGACAGAGTCATCCTTATTAGATTTTTAATAGAAATTCAACTACATGTTGATTTTTAACATTTAATTGATTTGAAATTAATTTAATTCAATTCAGTTCCTCTAACTTGATAAGGTAGCAAAAATTTGTATATTACTTCTCTTATATTTAGGCATATCTGTTCGCTCTTTTTGCATCGCAAGTATACGGGTCAATAGTAGCAAACAGTTTAAATGAGTAAGGGGTTTGTCGATCCCACAGGGAGACGATTTTGATTACCAATATAACAAACTTTCTAATATTTAATCAATCAAAACTTTTGGTGAATAGAATGAATATAATTAAATAAATGAAAGAAATGAATAATTTGACTAATGAAAATGAAATGAACTAATTCTTTAAATCTTGATTCAATAACAAACAACCTAGGGTTTAGATTTCAATTGGTTTTCATACAAATGGCTCATATATACTTATATCAACATTCAATTAAATGGACTTAAAGGTAACTTTCCCTTAATCAAACAAGATCCTCTTTCAAGGCAAATTGTTAATATCCAATTCTAAACTCACACCTACTGTCGTGATTGCAAGTAGTTAGGTTGGATTCATTAAATTCTATGGAAAGCTATCATAAACACCACCTAGGCATACCCATATGTCTATGAAGTAACAATCCTAAGTTTATCTTCCCCATGAACTAATGCCATACTTCCACTTTCGCTCCATCATATAGCATCTTAAATTGTGTAAAAGGTGGCCAATCAATCACACACATTAAGCACAAAGAAAGTAATTCAATTCCAATATAACTGAATAATTGATAAAGTATATAAGAATTACACAAGAATCAACCAAAATCCATCTAAACCCTAGAGAAGATAACTTAGCTACTCTTAATTAAATAAATGAAAGAACAAATCCAATGAATCAAATAATAAGGCATGCTTGAATTCAACTAAAGAATAAAATAAAAGTGAGTTAAGAAGACTTCTTGAAAAAAATGGAAAATTCTGGAAAATTGAAGGTTGAAATTCGTTCTCTTGATGGCTTCCAAACTGATGTGGACAATCTCCTTCAACAGCCACTACTCCTCCTTCAACAATCCAGCCCTCCAATTCTGAAGAATCTCTCAAGAGAAGTAGATGAAAACTAGAAATTGTCTAAATCCCTAACTAGAATTCTTTTCCAATGAGAAATTAAAACTGAAAATCTTCTTTAGCCTCTTCGATGCCTTTCTCTTCCGTTTCTTCCCCTTTTTATTCTTCAAAACCCCTTGCTCTTTGTTTCCTAACTGCTTCCCTTTGATTTTGGTAAAATCCCATATTTCCAGCCCCTTTCCTTTCATGTTTGTTCCTTTTAAAATTTGAAAAATCGGGTTACTGTTCACTGGTGCATAGGCTCGTACACTTTTGCACAAGCTTGTGCACTTTCTGAATTTTTCTTCAAAAAATGGCAGTAGCTAAAAATCGAACGCACAACCTTGTGCATTTTGTGCGCGACCTTGTGCTTTCTAGAATTTCTTCATTTTTGTTCCAATTTTGCCCTGAATTCAACAATCTCAACCAAAGCATATTAAAATCACAAGGGAAAGTAAATCAAAGGGAATTTAGGATATTTCATTCAAAAAAGCCAAGCAAATTACTCTTAAATTAGGGGAGAAATCCTAGGATTATTTAAGTAAATATTTAGCACATCAATATCCATATTTTTTTTAGCAGGAGAGGGGAGCATCGAACCTCAATTTATCACTCTTATCGTATATGCACTTATTATTAAACTATGTCTTGGTTTGCAACATATCTACATACTTGCTAATATATTGAGTTTGAAACTGAGGGAATAATTTCTTAGTCAAGTGGATAGACTTACAACGCTCAAATGCGTTTATCTTGCATGTGGTTGACCCACTAAAAAAATAAATTAATTGATTTTTAATAAATTAATTATTTTTATCTTTAATTTCTCTAAATTTAATTCATTCTCTCTTTCTCTACCTCTTGACTCTCTATCTTAGTATGAACAATTGAATTAAGAATGAGCATAGAAATTACTTAAGTGAAATCGATACGCTATAGCTCGTGACTAACAAATTTTGGTTTTTAGAATTTTAAAAAATTTTAGCCTAGGGAAGATTGATGGGGAGATGAGTAAAAATGATATCAGAAGTCTAAATTAGTGATTAAAAATATTATTAGACAATAACAGAGTAATTAGGGATTAAAAATGATAGTGTAATAATAATTCGGATAATGGACATCATTACTTGACAACTCATCACCTAAATTAAAAAAAATAAATAAAAATAAAAAAAAAAGAAAGATTGCAGCTAGATGGCTGGCCAACTAAGGGGGATTAAAGGGTGAATATTGAGCCAAATTTGCATACGAATTAAATAAAAGAAAAAGAAAAGAAAAATATACAAGAAGGTGTCAGTGATAAACATCATTTTATGTTCATATCACTTAAAAATCTATTAAGAAAGAATAAAGAGTGGATAGTCAAAGGAAGAGAGAAAATATTAGGGAGAAGAGTAAAGCAGAAAAAAATCTAAGAAAAATTCCAAATCTAGCTCCAACCGAGATAAAAACAATGTTATACTTGCTAGATTTGAGTATGATGTGATTATGTTGGTTTGTTTGTTACTTTTATTGGTTTATTGATAATGGACGAAGTTCGAAAAGGGGAAAAAATGAAGGAAAGTTATTGATTAGAGAAGTAAGTGGTATTTGAAGATGGACTAGTGAGGAAACATGTAAGATAGAGTACAAGAAAGGATATGGCTAGGATTTGGTGGACAACCAAACTGCTGGAATTTAAGGTTCAGTTTTGAGAATCCTAGAGTCTGAATTTGACCATGGTCAAAATATAAATTATGAAAGTGGAAATAAGGCTACCGTGCATGTAGGTCAAACTATGTTACTAGAATTTGGGGCTCAGATTAAGGACTCTAGGATGGGATTTTAACTTGACTCAAAATAGATAAAATGAATCTCAGGATGTTAATTAGTTTTATAGAACTTTTGTAGCAAAATTTTAAAAAATAGTAGAGATTTACAGATCAATTATTAGGGCTATCTTAGTATGCAGGATAATCAGGGTTATAGGGTTTCAGTCTGACTTTTGGAAACCTTATGGACAGAATAAATTAAAGAACAAAACTAATGAATTATTCTATTATGACTTTAATTTCATTTATAAAGAGAATTAAGTCAATTAGAGTTGTATAGACCAAGACACAATAGAAAAATTAAAGTAAGCTTAGTGAACCTAGGCAGTAGAGTCAAGGCAAAACTTGATAAGTCATCTTATGAGATACAAAATTCTAAATAGGTTTAATTTTTGATATTTTGGAGGAAAATGTGTTGAAATTTAAATGCCCTAAGAATCAGGGCTATTGGAATAGTGAAACTCATGTTATGGTAGTAATTAGGAGGCTAAGTTAGGATAAAAATTGATAGAACGATTTTTAAATTTAATGTTCTAATGAATTTTCTTATAGAAAATTAAACCTAATATATATGTATATTGTATGTAAAGGATCCCAAAAAAAAACAACTAAAGTGGAAAACTTTGAAGGGGGGGGGGGGTGTGGGTGGGTAGTGGTTGGTGATGATCCTCATATTGGATAGTAGAAAGAAATTAAAGAAAACAAAGGAAAATGTGAGTGTCTTCTATACTATCATGCATATGGACCCTATTTCATTGTTCTTATTGATTGCTTAAGGCAATGTTCATTAAAAACCTCATTGGTTCATGGCTCTTAAGTCTTGAATACTTGATTTCAATGCTTATTTGAAATTGAATTTGTTATCGGACCCAAATTCTACTTGAATTTAATGTGATTCCTAATTATCAAAATTGTATATAACTCTGGATTCCTAAACAATGCTATTGATCCATTGTTCATAAGATTTTTGCTACATGAATTGATATGCTAAAAGTTGAACCGAATCTTTCATAGTGTTAATTGATCATTGTATAAGGTGCCAAAAATGGTACAGTACTATTGTCATGCATGTAGAGATCCCCTTTTTCCAATGTGGGGGACGCCGGACTTTGTGTTTAATAAAGTGACCCTTGTTAGGAGGAATTTTGAATGCTCTAGCTTCAAGAACTAACTAATCTTATATATTGGTAATGCTCCGCAAGAAGAGCCTTTATCACTAGTGTAGTGTTGACAATTCCGATTTCATTTAGTGAATCCAAATTTCTATTGAACTCTAGTTCTAGTGTTATTGATATTGCCATTTTTGCTATTGAACCCTAGTGCCAAATTTCTATTATTGCTATCATTGTTATATACACATATATTGAATCCATGATTCCACTATGAAACCAAATCGAAGTGAACCAACCCCATGTGTTGTTTAGAATGCATTCACTGAGTTTTATTCATTCCTCTTCCTTTATTTTTTATATAGGACTAATGGTTAAGCAATGCGGTTCAAGTTTTGTTTCGCTTGAAGCTGAAAATCAATATAAAGAAAAGATATCACATTTTACTTATTGTATAATTAGTTATAAGGAAACATATGTAATTAAAATTAGTATAATATCTAGATGCTCCATGGTACCTAAGATTCCTAATTTAGTATTGTAAATTATTTAATATATATAATAATGCTAGTGAATAACTTAATATAATTGATAAATAGTATCTGTAATCAATTATAATATGCATATAGAATTGTAATAGGAGATGGTTAATATGATTCAGACTCTGATTTGAGGGAGTATTGATGTAATATGTAACAACCTACACCTACCCTTGAAATTTTTGGGATAATTTGCTTGATTTAGAACTATTAAGGTTAAGTGTGTGCTTTTGTGAAAATTAGTAATCTTAAGTGATTGATGAGTATGTGGCATATTAAATTAATTTTAATATGCATAATATGAGTTGCTATTGTGAACTAAATGATTTACATGAAGTGCTTTTGCACAAAAGAAATTATTTTAAACAAAATGAATTTTCATGCATAAAGACAATTTTTAAGCATAAAATGATTTTATGAATATTTTAAAATAATTTTTAAAATAAATATTTTGCTGGAAATATTACAGAAATAATAAGAAAAATATTCTTTTTATTTTAATTATAATCAGCCCAAAATTTAAATAAAAAGCCCAAATACCCAAAAGCCTATTATACTAAAATCCTCCTAATCTAGTTCATTAAGGGTATCAGTGGAAATTGTTCCCAAACCCTAATATATAATGAAAAATTCAGCCAGCCTAGGTCTTCCAGTAGCCACCACTTTAGTTTTCATTACTTTGGCAGAAAAATTCTCTCAAAATATTCCTCTCAACTGAAATTAAGAAAACACATTTCCGTTTTGTAGTTTCTTGACCGTAATCGTAAATTTTTCTTTTCTTCCAATTTTTAAACTGATTTCTATGAAATAAATTATGGGAAAATTATTTTGAACTAGATGATTACTGATTTTTACAGATTTAATTATGTTTGGGTGAGTTTTTTGGAGAGAAAATATATTTTCTATTGAAAACACAAATCTTTCCGCGAGATTTCTCCAAAGGTGAATTTTATAACTTAAAATAACAGTTTTTATACCTAAACATCACTAGAGGGGGGGCGATTTGTGCATTGTTGTTTTCTAAACTAATTTTTAATTTGTTTTGATGAAAAATATTAGATTAAATAATAATTTTGCATATTTCTGCAATGACCGGGAAGTTTCAGAAAACAAAGGAATTAAAGGTTTTTGTGCTAGAACTTAGAAGTTGAAAAATTCTATTATCAAATTAATATGTGGCTGTCGATTTGTGTAAGAAAGCATTCTAACATGATATTTGTTTTGTTTAGATGAAAAATAATGATTTGAATCATGTGTCTGTATATTGTTGTAATGAACGAAAAGCGCGGAAAGCGCGAAAACTCATGATTTTCACCTAAGCCTTAAAACTTGGAATTTTTTTTTTGTATAAATACTATCTATGGCTACCGAATCATGTAGGGAAATGTTCTAAACTGATATTTGTTGAGATTGAATGAAAAATAGTGGTTAGAATAACCTGTTTACATATTTCTGAAATGACCAAAAAATACCGAAAATAAGAAAACTCATAGTTTTGTACTCTATGACCCAAAAGTTGAATTTTTATGTATGAACAATACTATGTGTGGCCAATTCATATGAATTAAAATTCTAAAATGATTTTTGTTGTGTTTACATGAAAAATCTTGATTCAAACCTTATTTTTACATATTTCTGAAATAGACGGAAAGTGCGAAAAGAAAGAAAATTTAATTTTTCCTTTGGTGATGCATTCAGCCTACCTTAATATTTTTCCCAATGTTTATATTTTTTATGTGATGTGTTTTGATGATTATTGACATGCTGTTGCGCGATTTCTGCAAGTGTACAGGTCGTGCTAAGTAATAGTGTGTGAATAGAGTGTCGAATCCACAGAGAAGGGTTGACAAGTACTAATTTTATGATTACTCTATTATTTAGAAAATCAATTATGAGAATTCGTATTTTAAACTAAAGTAAAATTCAAGTAAATAAATCATGAAAATATGAAATAAGATTAAAGGCCTAGGATTTAGAATTCATCAATTGATTACATATGATTTCTTTATAATCTTTAGATGGATTATTTTTGCTGGAATTAATGATTAGATTTCCCTAAATTATATGATGTTCTCTCTCAAGATACAATATATGTGTTCATATTAACCTTACGTCTACTCTCGTGATCATAACCAATTAACACAAACCCATTAAGTTTGATGGAAATCCTTTTAAAAATCACAAAGGAGTATTCTTATCTCTAAGCAATACATTCTTTAGGTCAATTATCTTAATGAACTAATATTGTGCTTCCACTCTCGTTACTTCACACAATATCTTAAATCATGCAATTAATGGCCAGTTAATTACAAGTATTAAGTTCTAAGATAAAAGATTAATTCCAACAATCAAATCCAATCAATTAAATATAAATAATCATATGCAAATCAAAATATTACATCTAAATCCTAAAAAATAAAATTAGCTATTCATAATTAAAAGAGAAGAAACAATTAAATTAACAATAAACATAATAACAACTTAAAATTAAATTCAAGAGTAGAGTTTAAAAAGAACTTGTATTGGGATACAATCTTTGATGAACTCAAGCTTCCAAAAATTCCTCCTCTTGATCAAAATAAAAATAAAACAAATCTACTCTAAGAAAGCATATGAAAATCTCTCTACATATTTTTTTTGGATTTTCTTTGATGCCATTTCCCTTTGCCAAGCATGGTATTTATAGACATGTTTGGTGGAAGAATTCAAGTTCCATTAAAATTCTTACATTAAAAATTCAACATTGATGGTTAGGTTGGCCACTAACCATTGAATTCCTTCATTAATATTAAAAAATGGTTAGGTTGGCTACCAACCATTAAATTTTGGCCACCAACTATTGAATTTATTTCTCATGATTGAAAACTTGAATCATTGCTTGCATCATTATTTTTATGACGTCACCGTCTACATCATTTATTTTATTACATCATTGTGATATCATTTTGATATGCAAAAATAAAATAAAAATACTTAAAATATATTATAATTTATTTATAAATTGTAGAACTATTTATTTCTAAAAATATGTAATAATATTATTGCATTTTCGAGAACTGAGCTAAAATTTAAGTTTAAATAAATAAAATAACTCTAAAAATATAAAGTTATCACACCCCCAACCTTAAGTTATTGCTTGTCCTCAAGCAAAAGAAAATTCAAAACCTAAACTAATCTACTTTCGTAGGAAATTACGATTGCATTTAGCGTATGCAACAAGCTTTTAAACCCCTAGGTGTCCCGTAGAAGACGAGTTATAGTCTCGTGAGGGCTTCCAGTGGTGATACCCACAAACACCTATAAAACTTTAAACTTTCAAATATTTATTTCAAAAAGGAAATTTAATATTCTCATGCTTAGTTTGAATAATTTTTCAAAGGTTTCAAGAAATTAATATTCACAAACAATATATCAATAGTATTACAAGTCAAACTTCTATCTCATATTCAAAATAATCCTTATCTTAATCATGCTTTGAATAACCATGAATTAAATTAACTGCAAAAAAAATTGTTGCACTTCAGATAGGCATATACACACTAATACTTTAAATGCCTCTATCAAAAGATATAAAATAGATGTACAAATCCCATAAGCATGTTAATGCAAACAATCTCCACTAATGGAATTCACAAATCAAGAGAGATCAATAAGTCTTAACTAGGGTTGTAATGGGGCTAACACAAGGTCTTTTGGCTGTACAAAGAAAAGGCTAAATGAACAAAAGTAAGATAATTATGCCAAGTTTATAAAAAATCAATAGCTCAAATAAAGGAATTTTGTTAATGAATGATCCCTTTTATCTTAAGTATCATTCTTCTTTAATGTTTTCTTCTTTTAAGCCACCTTCTTCTTCTTCTATTTTTTCTTTTTTTTTTTTATTTTTTTTAACAACATTATTCTAAAGATAAGCAATAATACTAACTTTTATTTTATTCAATTTTCGTGCTTTCCCCCAAACTTATTTTAAGCAGAAGGTGATCTTTTACAATGAATAATACTCTTAGTTATTAGCGATCCTTATTTTCTTTTAAAACTTCAATAATTCCCTTTTCTTTATTAGAATGTAAACTTGACAAAATTATCTCACAAATAGGGTGAAGGATAATAATTAAGGTTAATTAACAAAGAAAGAAAGCTAAAATTAACAAGGCACAAAGGGGTAAAGTAGGGAAAAAATTAAAATAAGGGTGGATATAAGTAACAGGCTAAACAAACAATGCCTAAATCATATCTCTTTTTCAAAATGAATTTAAAATTTTGCCTCAAAAGTTTGCAAAAACATGTTCTAAGATAAGTGAGGCAAATGAAGATAAAAAATGTGTAGAAGCCCTCTCTATGTAAGCATACACAAATTCAATGCAATCAAAATAATGCAAAGCAAAGCAAAACATAATCTTAATAAAAGTTAATTTCTTACCCAAAATAGTTGCTCAACCTGAAATACTTTAATAAATTGTCCATAAATATCAATTATAATCTATCATTGGCCTTTCATCAAATTATTTAACACAAACATATTTTATCAATAAAAGAGTAAAAAATTTTAAATTTATTCATCAAAACACAAAAGAAATAACTGAAAACAAAAAACAAACTAAACCTCTCCCAAACTTGCAATGGACGTTGTCCTCAATGTCAAAGAAACAAACCAAAAGAAAGAAAATACTCCCTCTTGTAGAAAAGTGGATTCCAAATTGTAAGCAGAACGTGCATTCCACTTCCTTGTTTCCTACAAAACATCATGAAACAACACTAAAAGCAAGCATGAGAAACTAATCACACAAAAAAGAAAACATCAATTTTTTTTCGTATTTATTATTTTTTTTTATTTTGGAAACTAGAAAAAGAAAGAAAAAAAATACAGATACTTATCAAGAGCACAAAAAGTACTCTTTACTCTGCCATCTTGTATAAACAACTCTTCAGTTAGTTAGTTAGTTAGCTAGCTAGTTAGGTTTTTTTTTTTTTTTTTGAAAAGAAAAATCACATAAATTTAAGATGCGTATCAAGAGTACAAAAGTAACTCTTTACTCAGCCATCTTACATTTAGTGAATCGAACCTAAAACTTCGCTTGATCAGGTGTAACAAAAAACACACACACAAAACAAAAAAAAATGCAATAAAAAAATACTAAAAGAGTTACGAAAGTTATAACCGGAGATTTAGATCTAGTCCTCGCTTTTTATTGCTACTGGCCCTGGGGTGCCAAACTACCTGCGCCATCAATGGATCAGGTTCATATTTAAAGTTTTGCAGTTAATCAATCAATTGATCAATAGTTGAAGCAGAGACTAAGATGCGTCGACTCGTTGATGTCATAAAATCCTGTTCTACAGCATGATCGAGAAAAGATAACAAACCATTATAAAAACCATCAACATTAAGTAATCCCAATGGCTTCTGAAGAATAGTTAATTGTGTCTAAGATACAATGGTAAAAATATCTTCAAATGTTTTTAAACCACTAGGTAATGCAATAAAAGCATCAGCATTGAGATTCATGGATGCCATTCGTTCGTACATGCTATTGACCTGTAACTCATTACCTATAGTTCCACTAGTGATTTGTTTATTTCGAGCCAAAGCCTTTAGAACTATTCATAGGACTTTACTACCTCTAATATATGCAGAACTTGCGACACAACCCCTTAATCCTAAACTACCTCCCTCAAACACCAAATCAATTTTTTGTTCAGCTAAAATCCTTCCAAGTTCATTAGCTGCTATCAAGTACTCTCTTTTCTTGCTAGAGTTTGGACTACAAAAGACACAAATAGTTTTGAATTTGCATGTTGAGGATTCTGCCATTTTCTCTCACAGATCTCTCGAAAGGATTGTGTGCATATTGACAATAATGAATGTGCATATAAAGAAACTAGAAGAGTAAAAGAACAGTTCAATAGGATAAAATAATTATTGATAGAAAAAGTATAAAAACAAAAATGATGATAAAAATAAAAATAATCAATACTGTGTGTACAAATGTCAAAAAGAAAACATTGAAAAATTAAAAGCAAATATTAAAAGACTAAAAAGTTATCAACAATAGAAAAATCTGCAGTGTTGTACAAAATTCAAAAAGAAAATATTGAAAAGCTAAAAGGAGACATTGAAAAACTAAAAAAAATTATCGGCAGTAGAAAAAATTTTCAAGAAAATAAAATCTAGGTGCTAAAAAGTCAAAAAAAATACTGCAAGATGTAGAAAAAATAATGCATTAAAAAAATAAAAAGAAGTTAGTGATACACCTGATTATAAACAGTAGTTATGATTTTGGCTCACATCTTCCTCTGGTTTTATGTCCAGTAACGGCTTACACGCCTTCTATGAGTCGAGGATAGGCTTTCCATCTAGTTTTCTTATTAACTGGCAAACAGGGTCTTTTATCATCAGATTCCCTAGACTGTAACGCTGCTTCTCTTCTTTGAATAGTTCCCATAAATCTAAAAGAGTGCGTTGAACTTGTCCGCAAGGATGTGTCTCAAGAGTCTATAGGATATTATCCATAGACTCCTTACTCAGTCAATCCTTTATGAATTTAATTTTGTCTTCTCGATTCATGTATGCAAATCCAATATTTCTACAATGTGTGTTGCAATTCCATCTTCCACACTTGTAGCAAACTCCCATTCTCTTAGCTCTCCTCTTCTTTGAGTAAGAACTTCTCCCTGTACCTGGCAAACATTTAATAAATGAGTCATCAATCTCACCTGCCAATCGTACTTTGGCTTCTATGATCTAGTGAATATCCTTAGGAAGATTCAGACGCCTAAATGCCTTCATTCTTTCCAGTCTGCGTTCATCAATTTTTCTGAGCACATCTTGGAGAAGAGTTGGAAATCTGTTTTTTAGTGCTGCAAGAGGTGCTTCCATGTCTAATTAACTTTGTTAAGAAAATGAAAGAGAAAATTTACAATGAAACAACTAAATAGAAATAAAAGAAACCTAATAAAGAGAAAACTTGGGTTTCCTCCTAATAAGCTATTTAATAACTCACAAACAACACTAAAGCAAAATTAAAATAAAATGAAACAAACAAAGGAACAAAAGAAATTAAAAAGAAGTAAGCAAGTTAGAAATTTGGGTTGCCTCCCAAAAGTACTTTATTTATAGTCTTTAGCTTGACTATAGCTAGATCTTCATCATGGAGGATAATACACAAAGCATATCATCTCGATAATTGTGAAAAAAAATAGACTTTTGCTAGTTTTAATAAGTCCAGCCAGCTTGATTTGAGCCTGCATGGAAAAAAGTTAAGACAAGAATTATTTAATGTTTCACAATTAGGCTCATAATTTCCAAAATCTTTCCAACGAGCTCTTTTTCTTGCTCTAAATTTTCTTAAGAAATTGAGATAGGAAGGTAGTGGTGTTGAATCAAGAGTTGGTGAGTGCTCAGTTGATGGTGGTGAGTGCTTCTTCTTTTCTTCCAAGTCATCAAATTGATATTCTCTATGGTCTAACATATATGATGTTGTATTCACCAAACAAACTGAAAAAGTTTCCTTTGAGTGCTCTTGTTCAAATACTTCTTCAATTTCCCCATTAATTTCAACTACTCCGCAGATATTATCCATAAGAGAAGAATATTTCTTGGGAAAATTGGGCTCAACTTCTTCCTTTTTTTCTTGCTTGCTTGAAGTATCTGCTTGATCAATCATCTCTTCTACATCATTACTCAAAGAAATTGCCAAGCATTGCTCTCTAGAATGTTCTTCAATTTGGCTTGTCAGGTTACCATGGCCTTGAGTATCTAATGGGCTAGCGAATTGTTCCATTTGTACATCAAAATTTGTATTGTGGCTAGTCCATTGACTCATCCTATCTTCCATTTTTTCACATCGTTCGTAAGTAGCATTCATAAATTTTTCTGATGCTATTTCATAAGATGGTTTGTGCTCTTTAAATGGTACATGGTCTTGAAAATCATATTGATAAGGATACCATGAATTGTTACCTTGATCGAATTGGTTTTCCCATGAAAAGCTCGAATAGTCACTCCATCCTGAGTTGTTTATGTTGGAATATGGATAATTCTCATACCTGTTATAATTTGGGAAAAATTGTACCTGCTCTGCATATTGGCACTCAGAATTCAAATGATTACCTCCACACATATCACAACTCAAACATGAATTAAATAAACTATTTGTATCAAGTTTATCAATTAAGTTAACCAATGTATCGATTTTAGCATTTAACTTACTAAAACCATCCTCACCATACATGTTTGCTGCTCTATTTAGTATCATTCCTCCATCACACCATTAAAAGTTGTGGAAAGCCTTCTTTTTTTTTTATTCTTTTTTTTTATTGTTCTTTGGTTTTTTTTTAATATAAAAGTTTAAAAAAAATCTGCAAAAATTTAAAAAAAAAATCTAAAGTAATAGAGTATATCAACCTATTGATATTGTCAAAAGTCACCTTCCCCGGCAACGGCGCCAAAAACTTGTTGCGCGATTTCTGCAAGTGTATAGGTCATGCTAAGTAATAGTGTGTGAATAGAGTGTCGAATCCACAAGGAAGGGTTGACAAGTACTAATTTTATGATTACTCTATTATTTAGAAAATCAATTATGAGAATTCGTATTTTAAACTAAAGTAAAATTCAAGTAAATAAATCATGAAAATATGAAATAAGATTAAAGGCCTAGGATTTAGAATTCATCAATTGATTACATATGATTTCTTTATAATCTTTAGATGGATTATTTTTGCTGGAATTAATGATTAGATTTCCCTAAATTATATGATGTTCTCTCTCAAGATACAACATGTGTGTTCATATTAACCTTACGTCTACTCTCGTGATCATAACCAATTAACACAAACCCATTAAGTTTTATGGAAATCCTTTTAAAAATCACAAAGGAGTATTCTTATCTCTAAGCAATACATTCCCTAGGTCAATTATCTTAATGAACTAATATTGTGCTTCCACTCTCGTTACTTCACACAATATCTTAAATCATGCAATTAATGGCCAGTTAATTACAAGCATTAAGTTCTAAGATAAAAGATTAATTCCAACAATCAAATCCAATCAATTAAATATAAATAATCATATGCAAATCAAAATATTACATCTAAATCCTAAAAAATAAAATTAGCTATTCATAATTAAAAGAGAAGAAACAATTAAATTAATAATAAACATAATAACAACTTAAAATTAAATTCAAGAGTAGAGTTTAGAAAGAACTTGTATTGGGATACAATCTTTGATGAACTCAAGCTTCCAAAAATTCCTCCTCTTGATCAAAATAAAAATAAAACAAATCTACTCTAAGAAAGCATATGAAAATCTTTCTACATATTTTTTTTGGATTTTCTTTGATGCCATTTCCCTTTGCCAAGCATGGTATTTATAGACATGTTTGGTGGAAGAATTCAAGTTCCATTAAAATTCTTACATTAAAAATTCAACATTGATGGTTAGGTTGGCCACCAACCATTGAATTCCTTCTTCAATATTCAAAAATGGTTAGGTTGACTACCAACTATTAAATTTTGGCCACCAACCATTGAATTTATTTCTCATGGATTGAAAACTTGAATCATTGCTTGCATCATTACTTTTATGACATCACCGTCTGCATTATTTATTTTATTGCATCATTGTGATATCATTTTGATATGCAAAAATAAAATAAAAATACTTAAAATATATTATAATTTAAATTGTAGAACTATTTATTTCTAAAAATATGTAATAATATTATTGCATTTTCAAGAACTAAACTAAAATTTAAGTTTAAACAAATAAAATAACTCTAAAAATATAGAGTTATCACATGTATGTATGAATAATAAATGATAAAATTGCATGTTAGTTGAAGGTATGACCGTAGATAAGCTTAAAGGCATTTTGGTATACTTAGGGTATAGTTAAGGTATTTTAACCTTATATTGTGATTAGAATGCAAATGAGATTGGGAAATATGGAACTAGATGTTATGATGACTTGATAATAAATATATGGTTTTGAGTTGATGAAGTGACAATTGAATAAAAAGGGATCATAAGAGGTAAGCATGACACTTGAAATGTTAATTGTTAAGATGACATGTATGAAATGTAAAGTATATTAAGATAATTGCTAAAGTGAGATGATATTGAGGTAATAATATTGTGATGACCTTAGAAAGGTATTAATATGATTGTAATGTGTTCTCATGTGAGCCTATAAGGTCTAAGTATGCAAGACTTTTAAAGTCAACGTATTATGTGCAAGTGATGAGTACGCCTATATGTGAACTCTAAGTGTATGTGTATGCTATATGTGCATGGGGTAGTTATGGGATAGGAGCATCATGAGTTAATAAATACTAAGTATTAAACTAAATATTATGTTAGAGTTTGAGGAGCTTTAGAAGTGCAAAAGGACTACGTATACTAAGAGCAAAGGAACCCTAAGGTGAGTAAACATCGTTTTCATTCTACAAGTGTGAGTAAACACTATGTTCATGTTACAAGTGCAAGTAACATTTTGTTATGTTACAAATATGTGATATCATGTTATGTGAGCCTTTGACATTTTTGAAACCCAAGTTCTTTCTATTCTAAAATATTATTATATGATTTCTTTAACAAGCTTGGGTTGCCAAAGGACATTTGGTCCAAAACTATTTTGTTTATCTAATGAGAAATTCTTGTAATTATCACTCAAACTTATATTCTTCTAGAACTACACTATCATTGTATCTTTTGTTCCAAAGTTAAGCCCCTATTGTTATCGAGATACATGTTATTGTTGCCTTATATGATATTGTTAATTGTGATTACCATTAGCTCTAGCTATGGTACCTTTTACCCTTTATGCAGAATCCTCGTGCCGATGCAGGTAATCATTGAAACATATGCACACGATTTTAACTCAATGGATAGGGGTAGTGTATCCACCTCAGCTAGAAAGGGGCGGTTCTAGCCGTGGAGCTTGATCAGCTTCATGCCTTATAAGTGATAGGAGTTGGAATTTGGTATAAGGCCACCTTTCCTTTATAAGTTTGAGTGATAGAGCAATAGCCTTCACTCTTTATAAGTTATAAGTGTGATTTCTGCAAACTTGCCAAATTAAACCCTTGCTAAATTGTAACTTGATTCATGAATTATAAATCATGAACTATGTGTATAAGCTATGTGCTTCCTTTTCAAAGAAATATGTGACAATGTATGTGCCTTATCGTTTACTCATTGAGATCATCTATCTCACCCCTTTTTCCTTGTATGGTTCCAAGTGAGCAAATGTGAGGAGGCAAGGTGATGGCTCAAGCATTCTACTTTGCTTGGGGGATTCCTTATCCAAGTTATCGATAATACTAATTTATGAAGTCTTGTCATTAGATGCTCTGGGAATGTTGATTGATGCTCATTTGAGATATATTATTTTCCTTATGGACTTATGTGTAATGTTTAATTATAGACTTCCGCAATCAAAGGTATTCATCTAAAGGTTTTAAATGAGTTATTATAAGAGGTTCGGTACGATCCTAGGCATGATTTGTTTATGTGTAACTGGGTTCCACGGGCGTGGGTGACCTTATGTCTCTCCATATTCTAGGACCATCATATCTCTAAGGTTGGGATATGACATGATATTTATGGTTTTAAATGCTTAATATCTTAATGAATTTGATTTTTTTTTTTTTGATAGCAGGTAAGGGTTCTACAAGGTTTTTGGTAGTCTTACGCCTATTCATGCCCTATAACTATCACATCCTGAAAGTGTGATGTGACAGAGCTAATGAAAATTAAATTAGATGACAATAGAGAGAATGAACTTCAAAATAGAATTGAGGTTGAATTGCATTAACTGAAATTGTGCAAAAATATTCACAGTACGTAAGAATTGAAATTGCAACTGTAACAAGGGTTTAAAATATAAAAGTGCTTGAAGGAAATGAATGAAATTAATTGAAATAAAATTGAAATGCTTGAAAGGATGAAGTGATTGAATTTGCTATAAAATGACAATTTGCTATTCAATTGCTTTGAGTATTGGGTAGTTTTGCAGGAATTTGTTTGTCCTCTTTAAATGCTTCATGGTGTCTTTTTATAGGAGTTTCAGCAAAGTAATTGTTATAGCAATTGTATTTACCACCACGTTGCCAATTCTTTAAAAACCCACTCCCTTGAATCTCTGTTTCACCTCCACTTCTTTAGCTTAGCTCCTTAACTGAACACATAACT
This sequence comes from Reutealis trisperma, assembly GCA_947687605.1. Lineage (NCBI taxonomy): Eukaryota > Viridiplantae > Streptophyta > Magnoliopsida > Malpighiales > Euphorbiaceae > Reutealis > Reutealis trisperma. The sequence continues at coordinate 179,365 of CANTUT010000775.1, forward strand.
ATCCACTTTTATTAACTTCCACCTCAAATCCTTAGCTGCCAATTTTTATTTACTGTCCACTTTCAGAAATTACTTTATTTAATAAATAGATTGAGCTTTAAAAATGGGCTAGAAGTTTTAATTAGATTAGTGGGTTGATGAAAAAAATCAAATTATGATGTAAATAATTGCTTCCTCATATTTAGATTTTGGTTGTATTGAAACATGACCATGAATCCCACAACATATTATGATTTTATGAATTTAGGAGAGTTTCGTAATGGGCCAATTAAAATACAATTGATTGAAGATGATTTGCAACCTTATTTCAATTGTGTTTGATTGCCTAAAAAGGAAGTTGAAGATCATTTGCATGGCAAAATAAGAGACTTGCTAGAAAAAGATAGTGGATCTTTTATTACTGCAATTGATGTTGATACTAACACACCATATTTTTTTTTCCTTCAAGAGGAAGAAAGCCAATATAAAATCTATGATTGGCTTCATGTTCTGATGAGGACACTCATGATGGGCGATCGATTGGCAATGCATTGTAGTGATGATAGGTTATACTTCAAGATTTTTCCCTAAAATTATGGAAATTAATTAGCAAGTAGCTAGCAATAAACTATTACGGAACAAATAAATGTTCAATTATATAGAAGAGTTTATATTAACCATTGTAGTGTGATTATAGAAAAAGAGAACTATCCTTAGTTATATGCTTTGTCCCATTTAATCTCTTTATATATTTATTAAAAAATAATTATATATATATATATATGTATCTTGACATGCTTTGTTTAAGAATTTTACAAATAAATTATAATTTTGCCATATTTTGTGTTAATTTCACAAAAAAAAAAAAAAAAAAAACCCTTTACATCTAGATTAGATTGAGCTCATATGAATGTTGTTATGTTAAATATCAAGTAGGGTTACATATGCGATTTAAAAATAAAAAAAAAAAAAGGGGTTACATACACATAAAAAGTAGTCTATTTTTTATATATTCCTATTCTTGCTAGAATTTAATTTTGCCATATAATTCTAATAGATTATATAATGCTAATTATTTTATATTTCTGACTAGAGAAATTAAGATAGTGTATGCTTTACATTCGAATATTTTGCTTGAAATTTATCTGATATAAAGAATTCATGATGTTTGCCAAAAATTAAAGAGAATAATTTTTTTTTTTTTTTACTATCTCTTTTCAGAATCATGAATCAGAAGGCAATCCTATCATTATCTATACATTATTCATATGGATAAACTACTAATCTGTCTCTAACCTTGGCAAAAAAAAATAAAAATAAAAATAAAAAAATCTCTCTAAAAAAGGAAAAGAAAATTTTGTAACTTATATGAATCTTATTTTTTTTATAAAGTAATTTTTCCATGCTTTTTTTTATAAATATATTTGATTCTGACAAAAATTTAAACTTGAGACTTTTCATTTTTGAACAAGATTCTAATTTCACAAAAATAAAAGTTGATTGGCCTTTAAATCCATACATTAAACAAGGACGTAGTGAATAATCAAGTAATAGAGCTAAACTATTATAATTTTGAATAATATTTCAAGTTTTAATTTCCCTAAAGTCTAAACCTTGTAGGGTTGCTAATGTAATAAAATAATTACCCCCTCCATCTCATAAAAATAGGCCTAATTTGATTTTCACAAAAATTAAGAAAAATATAATCAATGTAGTTATATCAATACTACTCCCTCCGTTCTACTTCAATTATCGCTTTAGAAAAAAATTCATGTTCCATTTCAAATGTCGCTTTTATATAATATTAATTGAAAAATTTTTAATTTGCACTTATTTATTAAATTCCCCTAATGTTAGCTAATTCACTCTTTTTTTTTTTTAGCATTCTTAAAGAAGGGTAATTAGGTAAATTACTATGATTTTTTATAAAATTTATAGTCATTTATCATTGTCTTAGTCTGTGTGCTCCATTCTTACACGACACTTGAAGCAGAATAGAGGGAATATTATTTTTCTAATATACCCCTTCACTAATATTAAATACTTCTTTGGTTTAAAAAAAGTTGTTCACTTTTTTCCTCGTACAGATTAAGAAAATATCATTAATTGCTTGCCAGTTCATAAATTTTATTATATTTTTCCACTTATACTCATTTATTTCTATCAATTTTTATTAATTTTAAAAATACACGAGTACTGCACCTTTCAATTAATAAGAATAAAATAGATATACCTATATCAATTTTGATAATTATTCAGTTAGGATTCTTTTTTTTGTTTATTTTAAGAAAAATCAGTTAGGCATATTTAATACAAAATAACTTAAAATAAATTTCATGAATGGTTTAGATAATTCATGAACAATTATATAATGCATGAACAATTATACAATGCATGAATAAACAAATAATTAAACATTTATTCGAAGCGAAAAAGTAAAGCAATAAACTAAAGGAATTAAACTTACAGTTCAAAACCAAAATAGAATATACTTTCTCCAGTCCTTATGGGTTATAGAAAATTCACACATTCCGCAAAATAATTCTAAAGTAATAAATAAAGAAAAAAAAAACAAAATCAACATCGTAACAAAGAAAATAAACTAAAAGCAAATATCACAAAGAAAAAAACTAATTCATAAAAGAATATAAAAGAAAAGGATTATTTCTTATTTAAATTAGATTTGATGCTTCAAACAAGCAAACCTACGTATCTGTTTGAATAAAAATCAAAATCCACGTAGTTCGCCCTTCTTGTGAAGGGGTTAGTTTAGCCAAGTTTTTTAATTATGTATCATTTCATTGATTGAAAGGTGGAATGATTGATTAAATCATATTGATTGATTACCAAGTTATTAATTAGGTCACACGTAAATGCATCAATTTGAATCGTTTACCTAGTTGACTAAATCAGATTCTAATCAACACGCCTCAAAATAATGAAAAAAGATGATAAAATATACAAAGCAAAGAAATAACAAACAAAAAGAACAAACTAAGCAATCCTAAGGAAAAATATCAAAACAAACAAACAATATAAAGCAAAAGGAAAACTAAAAGAAAACAAAACAAAAAAAGGAAATAATAAAAAAGGAAATAAATACCTTACGAGGACGAGGCTCAAGGATGTAGGGTGGACGAAACGGATGGCCATATCACAATTCCACCTTATCAGCTCGACAGAAAAACAACCTTCGAATGGCGACTTGGATGGCTTTATTAGGGCTTCCTAGAACTGATTTGAGGGGAGCTACCTCGAAACGACCACCCAAATAAAATTTTAAGCTAAACAGTTCGTTCCTTTCGTACCAAACTTATGGAGATGGTTCGCTTGATGCAAAGGCTAATCAAGTAAACCAAGAGGTTAAGAGGTGATAAAAAAGGAGTGGGAGAACCCCTATATATAGGAGAAAGGTTGGGAGAAAGCTTCATATACTTCCGATGTAGGATAGGTGCATAAAATAAAGAAAAATAGAAAAAAATAGAAAAAAATGACTACTACTGCAAGGAGCCCTGCGGCAACCTCAAGGATATATGAGGTAGCTGTGGAGCAAGTGGCAGTAGCCTCATGAGCTTTGGAGGCAGCTGCAGGGCCTTCTGCTGCTGGTAGGCCTAATTTCCCTCGTTTTGTGAGTTTGGCTCGTTTCTTGTCTTTTTTTTGTGATTCCAATTGCATTGTGTTCATTATTCAATCCTAGATGATCTAAAGATAGTTCAATGCATAAAGTAATAGGTTTCAGCTCTCCGTTTCTCGATTTTTCAAATTTTGCTTCTAGAGATCTATTTACCACACTTAAGCTCCTTTAAGGTTTCACATGCAATCTAAAGGGTGCAAAATTAAGGGTTCACAGCTGCCTGCTTAGTTTTTTCAATAACTAGAAACTTGTGTTTGGCTACATATATATCCATGGAGGCCGGAGGGAAATAATGTTTTTGTTGAAGAATAGAAATTTAATTCATAAATTCATAAAAGACTAAAAATACATTTGGTAGGCCATAATGACATATAATGTAATATAATTAAATAAATTTTCAATATAAATTTATATTAGAAATTCATTTGATTATGTTACATTACATTTTATTACGGCCTAATGAATGTACTCTAAGTGATTTAGTACCTTAAAATCTTTATCAAATTATAGTTATCTAAATGGAATGGAAAAGAGAAACACTATTCTTCATTATGTAGGTTATGTGGTTCAGCATTTCAAATCAAATGTTAGAGTCAAAGGGAATCTTGAAACCCAAAGTTAAAAGCCAATAAAATTAAAATTTGAGAGAGATTAAGTGAAATTTATTGGCTTTAAAATTTGATTTTTCAAGACTCAAATGAACCTCCAAATTAGAAAAAAAAATAACATTTTTTATTTGTTTATTAGGATAAATCACCCCTCACATCTCAACATTTTAATGAAAACTCTCACTAAATTATGTTTGAGTTAGTGTACACGTGGACTTAAAAAAAATAAATTAGAAAATATATGTGGGCCTAATCTAAGTTAGGTTTTCCAGGTTGGGTCCATAAGTTCGACAAATCTGATGACTTTTTTCTTAGTGAAGTATGCTATGGGTTTAGACTTAAAATTCAAGTGGATAAAAACTTTTATTTAAAACGGACAGAAAAATTAGATAGCCTGTGGCCTCATGGATGCCCATAAGGTTTTGACCCATACCACATTTCCCACCTATTTTTAACAATTTGAAAAAAAAAAAAAAAAAAGACAGAGAACAATATTGATTTAATATTGCAGTTTGGTTATATTGTGTTGACAACTTTCGTTGGCTATCAAATTTCATGATTGAACATCATTCCAGACTTAAGTTATAATGTGGTATCATATATATATATATATATATATATATATATATATATATATATATATATAGGATTCTTTGTGTTGGACTAAACTTTGAATAGGATAATAAAAATTATGTCAATTCAGTTATGACTCATGGTCCTTATACTGACAATTAGAATCTAAATGTTGGGTTATCATTGCATCAATTCTTTAACCATGTGTTTGGCTACAAGATTAAACTCACGCTTACCCTTGTGAGGTCTCGCTCGAGTACCGATTCAATTTGCTAAAGAGAATTGAAATGCTCATTTGAATTTGAACTCACGATAGAACCCTTTGTTTTAGATAGGTTGATTTTCAAAAGAGTCGGTATCTAAATTTTATTTTATTTGGGAAACAGATTAAGAGAAAAATCCAAATTGACTCCAATTAATATATCAAAGAAAATGATCACTAGCCTCAAAACCAAAGAGAATTTGTTGACTAAGTTTTTAGTTTATTTTAAGAAAAATCGGTTTGGCAAATTTAATACAAAATAATTTAAAATAAATTTCATAAATAGTTTACATAATGCATGAATAAAAAAATAATTAAACATTTATTCAAAGCAATAAAGTAAAGGAATTAAACTTACAATTCAAAACCAAAATAGCCTTTAGCTCTTATGGGTTCTAGGAAAGTCACACATTCTCCAAAATAATTCTAAAGCAATAAATAAAGAAAAAAGAACAAAACCAACATCATAACAAAGAAAACAAACTGAAGTAAATATCACAAAGAAAAGAACTAATTCATAAAAGAATATAAAAGATAAGGATTATTTCTTATTTAAATTGGATTTGATACTTTAAACAAGCAAGCCTATGTATCTGTTTGAATGAAAATCAAAATTCATGTAGTTCGCTCCTCTTACGAAGAGGTTAGTTTAGCCTAGCCTTTTTATCATGTTTCATTTCATTGATTGAAAGGTGGATTGATTGATTAAATCATATTGATTGATTACCAAGTTATTAATTAGGTTAAGTTTTAATTAACACATAAATGCATCAATTTAAATCGTTTACCTAGTTGACTAAATCATATTCTAATCAACATGCTTCAAAATAATGAAAAAAGATGATAGAATATGCAAAGCAAAAAAATAATAAATGAAAAGAACAAACTAAGCAATCCTAAGGAAAAATAACAAAACAAACAAACAAACAATATAAAGAAAAAGAAACACTAAAATAAAACAAAACAGAACAAGAAAATAAAAAAAAGAAAAGAAATAAATATCTTACGAGGATGAGGCTTGGGGATGTAGGGCAGATGAAGCGAACGACCATATCACAATTCCATCTTATCAGCTCAGCAGAAAAACAACCTTCGAACGGTGACTCGAATGGCATTATTAGGGCTTTCTCGGAATGATTTGAGAGAAGCTACCTCGAAATGACTACCCAAATAAAATTTTAAACTAAAAAGTTCATTCCATTTGAACCAAACTTATAGAGATATTTCGCTTGATGCAAAGGCTAATCGAGCAAACCAAAAGGTTAAGAGGTGATAAAAAGGAGAGAAAGACCCCTATATATAGGGGAAAAGTTGGGGGAAAGTTTCATAAACTTCCGATGTAGGATAGGTGCACAAAATAAAGAAAAATAAAAAAAAAATAGAAAAGCACAACTGCTGTCGCTAGGAGCCCTACGGCAGCCTCAAGGATATATGTAGTAGCCGTGGAGCAAGTGGCAATAGCCTCATGAGCTTTGGAGGTAGCTGCAAGGGCTTCTGCGGCTGCTAGGCTTAATTTCGCCCGTTTTGTGAGTTTCTCTTCATTTCTCGATTTTTCAATTTTGGCTTCTAGAGATTTGTTTACCACACCTAAGCACCTTTAAGGTTTCAAATGCAATATGAAGGGTGCAAAATTAAGGGTTCACATCTGCCTGCTTAGTTTTTTCAATAACCAAAAACTTGTGTTTGGCTAGATATATATCCATGGAGGCCGGAAGGAATTAATGTTTTTGTTGAAAAATAGAAATTTAATTCAGAAATTCATAAAAAACTAAAAATATGTTTGGTAGGTCATAATAAGATATAATGTATTATAATTAAATGAATTTCTAATATAAATTTATATTAGAAATTCACTTGATTACGTTACATTACATTTCATTATGGCCTAACAAATGTACTCTAAATGATTGAGTATCTTAATCTTTATCAAATTGTAGTTATCTGAATGGAATGGAAAAGGGAAACACTATTCTTCATTATGTAGCTTATGTGGCTCAACATTTCAATCATATGTTAGAGTCAGAGGGAATCTTGAAACCCAATGTTAAAAGCCAATAAAATTGAAATATGAGAGAGATTAAGTGAAATTTATTCGCTTTAAAATTTGATTTTTCATGACTCAAATAAGCCTCCAAATTAGAAATAAAAGAAAAAACATTTTTTATTTGTTTATTAGGATAAATCGCCCCTCACATCTCAACGTTTTAATGAAAACTCTCACTAAATTATATTTGAGTTAGTGTACACGTGGACTTAAAAAAAAATAAATTAGAAAATATATATGGACCTAATCTAAGTTAGGCTTTCCAGGTTGGGTCCATGAGTTCACCAAATTTGATGAAGTTTTTCTTAGTGAAGAATGCTATGGGTTTAGACTTCAAATTCAAGCAGATAAAAATGTTTATTTAAAATGGACAGAAAAAAATTAGATAGCTTGTGACCTCGTGGGCCTATCAGGCCATGCCTACAAGGTTTTGATCCAGACCACATTTCCCACCTATTTTTAACAATTTGAAAAAAAAATAAAATAAAATAAGACAGAGAACAATGTTGATTTAATATTGCAGTTTGGTTATATTGGGTTGACAACTTCCGCTGGCATTATGGATCATGAAGAGGTTAGAAGAAAGAATGTTGGTGGCAAGGTGCTTGGGTTCTTTTACTAGGTTGAGCTTTTCTTTTTGAATTGAGGAAATTGTTCTTATGAGGAGTTTTAATTGTACTTTTGAACCTTTTTTATCATAGGAATGGCTGTATGCTTTATATGTTTGACGCATTTTACAAAAGCTAGTGTTTTGTTTGCATGAAATGAAGACTGATGGTTATTTTGGTAGCTCACATTTCTTTAACAGCAGTTTTGCTGGTTATCAAATTTCATTATTGAACATCATTCCAGACATAAGTTATAATATGGTATCAAAGTTATATATATATATATATATATATATATATATATATATATATACATATATATATATATATATATATATATATATATATATATATATATATATATATATATATATTTGTATGTATATCCTTGTAGCATTTGGCGTGCCTGTTGGTATTTTAAGGTTAGTTATCATCAGTGTTGCTGGATTAACAGAGGTATAGCAATGCTTTGTTGTTGGTTAAGATTCTGGTTGTTATGATGTGAAGTAGGCGTGGGAGTGAAGCCTTCTTCTCTGTATAATTGCTCTTCATTTGCGAGGAAATTCTTTTGCATTCAGTTAATCTGACCTAGACTCAAAACTCAAAATTTAAAATATTTGACTTGATAAGGCCCGATCTGAACTGGTTTGGCCTGTAAGATGAACAGCTCAATCCTGTTATTGCTGCTGCCTCTTGTAAAGAGGCTGGGATGATTCATCTCAAAAAAAAGGGCTATGATGATTCTTAATTTTTAGAACTCAAAATGAGACGTTAAGGAAATTTTTGACTGTTGGCAGGTCAATATGTTATAGAGATCTTTATTGCAGCCATGATCGCTTTGGTTTTTTTTTTTTCCTTTTCTTATATATGATCTGAGGCTCTTTCCTCTCTCTCTCAAAATGGGTCACTGTAATTTGTTTCCATTTTCACTTTGTTTGTGGCTCTCCAAATTTTGGCACAATGTTGAAGCAAAAATTTAGAAACAATGGTTGAGACAGCGTTGTCGTACACAACTATTATTAAGTTTGCTGAGGTAAATGCAAGAGACTGAGTTGATGCACACTCCTTTTTTCATTTGATTAAAACGAAAATATATAGAAGTTTTATTTTTGCTTAATCAGAAGCAGTAAGAAGCGAATTCATTTGAATGGATGTAAAATCAGGCTCAAAGAGAAATGCCCGATATCTTCTCGGGGCAGCTCTTAGTTGCAGCCATGGTGTGGTGGTTTTTCTTTGTTGTCTGAATACAAGGGCATCTCTGATCTGAGTCTCCTCTTTCTTCTTCACATTTCTTTGTTTAGGTTCTGTCTGTTTCACGTATATGTGTATTTGAGGCCGTGATGATGATTTTATTTTCCTGTCAAAATCAGAGATTTTGGGGAACGTAATGGATTTTGGCGGGGTGACTTGGAGCTTCTATCTGACAAAAGGCGAATCTGAGGCTCCATTTATATGCTTGTCCAAAGGTAAAAACTGACTTCAGAAATGTTGGAATGTGAACGACGTATGGACTAGTTTATCCTGTGTTTCTTTATCTTCATTGTCGGTCAGATATTATCATGCACTGCGATTACGATAATGGACTGTGTGTGTGGTAGAAGGACAACAATGACAATGTAAGTATCTTTGTCTCATGAGGCATTGTTGTATCACTGTTGATGTTTCAAATATATGAATTAAGTGAACAAGATGCAATTTATTTTTTTGTGGTTTGATTTATTGTAGGATCAATTTGCATTATTATTGCGATTGAGATGTACTTGTGAAGCTGATTGTTAATTTTTGAATCTTTTACTCATGGCTAGGAGATAATTCATATGCTTATTTTGGCTCGAAATTGAATGCAGTAAACTTTTTATTCTGAACTTATAATCTTGGTTGTCTTAAGTCAGTTAGATAGGCGATGTCCTACTTTAATATTCAGAAAATCATTTGTAAATCACTTCAATTTTTTCATTCTTGGTCGTTGATGTTCTTTTTACACTTTGAGCCTTAAATTTGACCATAAGGGAGTATGCTTCAAAATTTAATACAATTGTACCATTGCCAGCTTGTAGTTAATTCCATATGGTTTCCTATTTCTTGATGTGTAATATACGCCCAGCTATAGAAGAGGTTAGCATGTTTAGTGCTCAATCCTTCTTGATTTTTTATGATTTTATGTTGTTCATTTTTCACCCTAATATTTGATAATGATTCTACTAAAGGAAAGGCATGCATGATGATATTAGCCAAAAATTCTTAAATAGTGTAAAGCTATATTTATTTTTTCTTATTTAGGGTAAAGACTTTATTTCCTTTTTATTATGGTTTATTACCTATTTCATTATGATTCAAATGTTCCTAATTAACTAAAATAGGATACATATTAGAATTAGCTATTTGTCTATTTAAGAGTTCAATTAGTTTTTAGGTTAACAATAATATTAGTTGAGTTTTAATTAAGCATTTCTCCAATATTTTTTTTTCTCTATTTGGTTGTATTGTAGCATGACCATGAATCCCCCAACATATTACGATTTTATGAATTTAGGAGAGCTTCATAATTGGCCAATTAAAATACAATTGACTGAAGATGATTTGCAACCTTGCTTCAATTGTGTTCGATTGCCTAAAAAGGAAGTTGAAGATCATTTGCACGGCAAAATAAGAGACTTGCTAGAGAAAGATAGTGGATCATCTATTACTGCAATTGATATTGATACTAACACATCATATTTTTTGTTCCTTCAAAAGGAAGAAAGCCAATACAAAATCTATGATTGGCTTCATGTTTTGATGAGAAAGACACTCAAGATGGGCGATCGATTGGCAATGCATTGGAGTGATGATAGGTTATACTTCAAGATTTTTTCCTAAAATTAAGGAAATTAATTAACAAGTAGCTAGCAATAATACTATCACGAACAAATAAATGTTTAGTTATATAGAAGAGTTTATATTAGCCATTGTAGTGGTGGTTATAGAAAAAGATAACTATTTATATGCTATGTCCCATTTAATCTCTTTATATATTTATTAAAGAATAATTTTTTTTTATATATATCTTGAGATACTTTGTTTAAGAATTTTACAAATAAATATAATTTTGGCATAATTTGTGTTAATTTCACAAATAAAAAAAAAAAAACCCTTTAGTGCTAGATTAGATTGAGCTCATATGAATGTTGTTATGCTAAATATCAAGTAGGGTTACATATGCCATTGAAAAATTAAAAAAGGTTACGTGTTCATAAAAAGTAGTCTATTTTTTATATATTCTTGTTCTTACTAGAATTTAATTTTGTCATATAATTCAAATAGATTATATAATACTAATTAGTTTATATTTCTTACTAAAGAAATTAAGATAGTGTATGCTTTACATTCTAATATTTTGCTTGAAATTTGTAAGATATAAAAAATTCATGATGTTTGCCAAAAATTAAAGAGAATAATTTTTTTTTTTTTTACTATCTCTTTTCAGAATCATGAATTAGAAGGCAATCATATCATTAACTATATATTATTCATATGGATAAACTACTAATCTATCTCTAAAAAAGGAAAAGAAAAGTTTGTAACTTATATTAATCTTATTTTTTTTTTATAAAAGAATTTTTTCCTTACTTTTTTTTTAATTTCTAATTTTTGAACAAGATTCTAATTTCACTAAACTAAAAGTTGATTGGCCATAAAAGAATTACTCCTTCCATCCCATAAAAATAAGTCTGATTTATTTTTGCAAAAGTTAAGAAAATTATAAATATGCACATTAAATAGAAACACATATTAGGGAACTAATAAATTAATTACTATAATAAAAAAAAAAAAAGAGGACTATAATTTAGGACACATAAAAAAGAAAAATGAACTTATTAATATGGTATAGATGGAATTTTTAAAAACATAAAAGTTTAAAATTATGATTTGTGAAAGCAATAAAAAAAATTATATTATTTGATAATATAATAAAGTCGTAATAAAAGCATGTATACTGATATATACATGTATTCATTATGAAACATTGTATTAAATAAACATTGCATTACTATATTAATTTAATAGATAAATAATTAAATTAACTAATTGAAATACTTATCATTTACTGAATTATGAAAGTGTCATTTAATTAATCAAAATTAATTGATATGAAATTCTTTAATTAAGTGACGTGCCAACAAATTGTGCAATTTTTCGATAAGCTCTAGGTCATATATATATATTTATATATGAGAGAGAGAGAGAGTATATGTGATTATTCCTAAGAACCTTTATAATTAGTAACTTCTTCAGTTTCTCTGACAGAGTCATCGTTATTAGATTTTTAATAGAAATTCAACTACATGTAGATTTTTAACATTAATTGATTTGAAATTAATTTAATTCATTTCAGTTCCTCTAACTTGATAAGGTAGCAAAAAGTTGTATATTACTTCTCTTAGATTTAGGCATATCTATATTTTTTTAGCAGGAGAGGAGAATATCGAATATAAGTTTATTGCTCTCATCGTATATACACTTATTATTAAGCTATACCTTAGTGTGCAGCATATCTATATACTTGCTAATATATTGAGTTTGAAACTGAGAGAATAAGTTCTTAGTTAAGTGGATAGACCAACAAGGTTGAAATGCTTTTATCTTGCATATGGTTGATCCACTAAAAAAATAAATTAATTGATTTTTAATAAATTAATTATTTTTATCTTAAATTTTTCTAAATTTAATTCATTCTCTCTCTCACTACCTCTTGACTCACTATCTACCCTTGACTCAGACTCTTCACCTTCCAAATCCAAATCCCAATCTCCCCTTAATTTGCCTTTCCCTTAATTATCCTTTACATGCAAATTTAAATCAACTATTTAGTTTTCTTTTTTGTTAGTAATGTCAAAGTTAATTGGATAATAAACTACACTGTTAGTTACATTTTAATAATAACTTATCAAAAGTATAGATTGTATTTTATATGGATATATAGAGGGAGAGATCCAGAAAAATTTATTAGTGAGGCAATATAATACACACATAATTTTAGTAGGGATATATTTATAATTTTACGGGGACAAAGGGGAACAATCTGGAAGGGACAAATACAAGTTAACTACTAAAATACATAAAGAATTTAATTGTCTAGTGGAGTCAGTTGCCTCTACAACCACATAGATAGGTCGGCCCTTGGACATATACAAGGCTATATATTTGACTGTCCAAATATATGAAGTTTAGATTTTGGTTAGAACATTGTATGTGATGAAACTTGAGAGAAGGAGCTTGCAAATGCATGGTGAGATTACATGAACCTCTCATCTAAGCAATTAGTTTCTCTAAAATTAAAAAGAGTCACTAAATTATGATTGTTATTTATTGCATATAATTTTTTAAAAATATTGTTGGCATTATTTTTGTCAATGTGAGTATGCCACATATGTGAGGTATGTGAACTGTCAATTTCTTGCTGTGAGACCTCGCCCGAGCACCACCCCAGTCCGCTAGAGGGAACCGGGATGCTCATTCGGATTTAGACTCACGATGGAACTCTCGAGTTCGGATTTGGTTGATTTTGAAAAATGATTTTTAGGAGTTGCCACCTTAATTTTATTTAGTTGGAAAAATATTAAGGAAAAAACCCAAATTGACTCCAATTCATTAATTTGCCTAAGGATAAAAATCACTAACCTTTGAACTAGGTTGAGTTCGAGGACTAGGTTTTTTGTTTTAAATAATCTAAATTTGGCTCTTAAGTTTAATTTGACTTGAAAATTGGATTTCATGAATGATAGTTATAAGATGATATTAAAAAAAATGCATGAATATGGCAAAACATGAATGCATGGTGAAAATAAAATATTCACAAATTAATTTAAGAAAAGGGGAAAAGAGGATTGATTGGGATTTGGATTTAGATTCCAAACATCCCTACGTACCCCATTGAATGGGGATCAAAACCCACGTAGTTCATTCTACGATTAAGTGGAGGGGTTTAGGAGTTGATCATATTGATTTTGGTTTGGGTGTATGGAAAATGAGGAAAAAGGTTGATACCTTAACTTTTGGTGGGCGAAAGGTTTTACCAGACCGAAGTTCCATTTTATCAAGACCAGGTGATTGGATAGATTAAAAGATTAATTAATTAATGATTAATTAATTAATATGATGAAAAGGATGGATGGATTAATTAATTAAAAAGATTAGTTAATTAATTTAGATGAAAGGCGAATTGAGAAAAATTATTAATTTGATTTTGGAAAAAAAGTGATTAATTAATTAATTAAAAAGATTAATTAATTTTAATTTAAAAAAAAAGATTTTTAGTTAATTAAAAAAATTAATTAACTTGGTTAGGGTGAGATAATTAATTAATTAAAAAAATTAATTAATTAATTAGAGAGTCATTGGAGGGAGAAGAAGAGAGGAATTTGAAGATAGCAATCTACTCAAATTCAAGAGGTGTGTTGGAATGGGAAGGGAAGGGGGTATTTATAGAAAATGTGGTTGAGGGTAGTTTAGGTAATGAAAATGTGAAAAGACTATGGGGATAGGGTCAGAAAATGGTTGATAACTGGACAAATAGGGGTAAAAGGGTCATTTTACGCATATGGGGCCCACTGGAGCAGAATGGGGCATGCCTTGGCACAGCGCCGCACTAGGCCTTTGCGGCATGTCGCAAAGAGGCAGTGCGGTACCGCACAGACCTGACGCGGTGCCGCACGCCTCTCGTGTGGCATGCCAAGTGGCATGGCACGCTTCCCGAGGTAGTTTCTTTTTTTTTTTTTTAGAGATTGGTTGTTGGTATGGAGTTTGAGAAATTTGGATGCCTGATGACGATGTAAATGAAGTCTAAAAAATTTTCTTTCTAGGGCGCTGCCCCAAACCCTTGCTTGCTAACCGTTTAGCGAGGCCACCGTAATAGCTCCGCGCAATGAGTTAAATTCAGTAAGTGCTAAGGCTGCGGTTGGATGCTGAAAGTGTAAAATTAAGGGTTCACAGTTGCCCCCTCGTCAGAATTAGCTTTGAACAAAAAGTGATTCTGATGATTGTGAATGTTGGGAAGAGGTACCATGTCAGATTTTGGGCTTGTGTGTTCTTATCAGATCCTTTAGGAGGAGGCTCTCTAAGATAAATGAGATTTTATCAATGGCTATTGGTCCAGCCTTGATGTTGGATGCAAGAATGGTCTTGGTGAATTTCAATTAAGGCTATCTGTTCAGTCTTAATGTTAAAGAATAAAGAAGGTCTGGTGAATTTCAATCAAGGCTATCTGTTCGGCCTTAATGTTGAAGATAGAGAAGGTCTGTAGTGAATCAAGGCTATCTGTCTGGCCTTAATATTGGAGATAGAGAAGGTCTGAAGTGAATCTCAATCAAGGCTATCTGTCTGGCCTTAATGTTGGAGATGAAGAATGTTTGAGGCGAATCTCAATCAAGACTATCTGTCCGGCCTTAATGTTGGAGATAGAGAAAGTTTGGTGAATTTCAATCAAAGCTATCTGTTCAGCCTTAATGCTGGAGATGAAGAATGCTTAAGGCAAATCTCAATCAAGGCTATCTGTCCGGCCTTAATGTTGGAGATAGAGAAAGTTTGGTGAATTTCAATCAAGACTATCTATCCGGCCTTAATGTTGGAGATAGAGAAGGTTTGGTGAATTTCAATGAAGGCTATCTATTCCGCCTTAATGTTGGAGATAAAGATGATCTGGGGTAAATATGGATCAAGGCTATCTGTCCAGCCTTAATGTTGGAGGTAAAGATGACTTGGGTGCATCTCAATCAAGGCTATCTGTCCGGCCTTAATGTTGGAGGTAAAGATGACTTGGGCGCATCTCAATCAAGGCTATCTGTCTGGCCTTAATGTTGAAGGTAAAGATGACTTGGGTGAATCTCAATCAAGACTATCTGTCCGGCCTTAATGTTGGAGGTAAAGAAGATTTGGCCTTAATGCTAGAGGTAAAGATGATTTGGGTGAATCTCAATCAAGGCTATCTGTCTAGCCTTAATGTGGGAGATAAAGAAGGTCTGGAATCTCAATCAAGGCTATCTACTCGACCTTAATGTAAAGAAGATTCAGGCAAATCTCAATCAAGGCTATCTGTTTGGCCTTAATGCTAAAGGAAAAGATGATTTTGGACAAGATAATTTAGTGAACAGAGAGCCTTGACCTATAGCTAGTCAGCTCGCAAGATTCTGAGGAAGAGCCTCGATTTATGGCTAGTCGGCTCAAGATTTTGGTTGTGCCAAAGAAACTTGGGCTTCTGAATGTGAAGGGTTGGGCCTTTCGGAAGGCTCAAAGGGACTTTGCTAGGAGTAGAGGGACTCTGGAAGTCACGCTTCGTTGATTAGATCTGGAAAGGTATCATTTAGTTTCAAAGAGACACTGGTCAGTTTTAGGAGGTGTCGGTAAGCTTAGAGGAAGTGTTGGTCAGCTTTAGGAGATGCCGGTGAGGCTATTGGCTCAGCTTATGCATGATGATGTATGATTGCAGATGATTGCATAGGTACTAGGGCACAGATGATGCATGTATGTTTCAGACCTTCTATTTGACTTCTATGCCATACATGATTTGTGGTGATGCTTGTAATGAATGGTTGCATGAATGCATGAGGATGGATTTACACATTTGCTTTGTGAATGCAATTTCTCATGTGACTTTTGTGTTCTGTAGAGTCATGCATTTTTGGACTGAAAAACTTGACAAGGTTGAGAAACTCAACTTGGGTTGGTATGAAAAAATTACCATGATGGCATTATGAGGAGTTCAAGGGGTTGCTTCAGATTTCAGAATCTGATGGCCCGTGGTTTTTGTTTTGGTGCTGCCGAGGAGGAGCTGTGCCTATTGCAAAGAGATAGGAAATATGGCTTGGTTGCGACTCAAAGGCAACTCTAGTGGTGTTAGAGTTCAAAGTCTGACATTTTTTGAATTTTTTAGAGTTTTTGATTTGCCTCAGGATGTTGCAGGCCAGATGATGGTTAGTGATGGTTAAGTGAATTTGACCACTGTGATTGAGAAGTTCCATGATTCTGGTGACCAAGGGATATAAGGGATATAGAGGCTCAGCATGAGGGCCT
Source organism: Reutealis trisperma (assembly GCA_947687605.1). Classification (NCBI taxonomy): domain Eukaryota; kingdom Viridiplantae; phylum Streptophyta; class Magnoliopsida; order Malpighiales; family Euphorbiaceae; genus Reutealis; species Reutealis trisperma. Next base: position 196,121 of record CANTUT010000775.1, read on the forward strand.
TGATTTTCTATTTAAGTATTAGTTATGGGTTTATTGATTGGGGTGATGCCACAGTAGCAGATGGAACAGAGGCATTTTATGGTTAGAGCTGTGCTAGCAAAGACACTGATGAGTCTCAATTGCTTTGTTAAGGATTTAGAGAGATGGACTGTCTTTCCAGTTATTCTCCGGTGAGAAAAATTTGTCTATTCTTACCCTTTCTACTTTGGGTGCTTTGTAGATGTCTGTTTTAGGTTTTGGGTTATTTCGAAAGTGTGGCTAATGGATCATTTTCAGGTGGTGGCCGCTGCTTTTCAGTCTGCATATGCCTTACTAAGACTCAGTCATAGGTCGGATAGCATGGTCACTTACAACTTGCCTCTGGAAGACACATCTTTAGCACTATCAATTGTAAAGTATTTGATATCTCATGACTGGGAGCCATGGGTATCGAGTAGTTTGCCTATTGGGCTTGGCTTGATTGCTTTCCACTAGGGATGAGTGTCTTGAAGCAGGTAAGGTAGACTCAGGGTATGCCTCCAGTTTTTCTTTCTTAGAGTCTGTGCAGATCACAGCTCCTATTATTAGAGCTATCAGGTGATGGCTGGCTGAGGGGTTATCATGCTGTTCATTTTGGGATTTCATTTGGGACCACAGAGAGGTATACCAGGTAGTTGATAAAGGTGGTTTGGCCAATTTGAGAAAGAGTACTAGACTGCCTTGCTGAGAGGAATAAAGGATGAAGCAACTGAGGAAGGAGAGATCGTATGAGGAGCCACTAGTAGTAGGAAAATGATTGCAGCCCAAACAAAAAGGGTGACTTGTTCTTTGAAGAATACTTAGAGATCTACTAGAAGTGCGACTCCACAGGTTACAGCAGTGACTCAAAGAAAGAGATTGTGACAGACTTTGACTCTGATGAGGACACGAGAGATTTGCATCTTAGGAGTTAGAGGAGGATTGGCTAGACCATGACTTCAGACATGACTCTTTTTTTTTTTTTTTAATAATTACAGGTTGATAGAACTACACGAGATAGGATAAGCTATAGATGATAATGAAAGGGCTATCATTTATGATGGGTTTGTATTTTACAAGATTTGATCATCACTAAATGAGACATCTTTTATTTTTATTCTAATTTCTGCCTAAATTGCCTTTTCAGGTTTTCAGCTTAGCGAGCATTCTCTTCTTTTTTTTTTTTTTTTTTAGGCAAAAGAATCAAGTGAATGATGTACTAGTCATAAAGAAAATGAAAATGCGATACAAACAAAATATTTTGTATTATGATTTGGACCACACCCGAATCGAGCTGCCTACGTATCCCTTACATCACTTTTCTGTCGGTTATTTCTTTTAGGGAGAATCAGGTCCACGTAGTTCTGATTACATATGCATGAGAAATAAGAGTGAAATGCAAATGTCATTTTCAGATGATGTATCGTTTCAGCTTATCCAGGTTGGCAAAATGGGAGAATTCATTTCAGCCCACATCCATAAAGATGGTGCCTCTGTCAAATAGGATCTTCTTGCGCTTGCACTGTCTAGCCCAATTTAGCTTGAACTTCCTCTTGGATCATGGATAAGGGCTTCTTGTATTTCTCTTAGAATTGGATTTCCTTCTTGTGAACCCTTGTCTTTCATCTTCTAGTTGAAGTGCTCGGCTAATCTGCATCGATAATCATGGTCTTCATTCTCCATAGCTTCTCCTTGACAGGTTTCTTGTGTAGGTCGGGATCTCGTGAACTATGAAGTTCAGATCATCCCTATCTTGTCTTGTATAGAACAATCCATGAGCTTTTTCACTGCTGCCATGCAAGTGTAATGTATGGGATTTTTGATTTTTTTCCTTTATGCCATAATTAATCCTTTTGCCCTTTTCATTATTTTTTGTATTTTTTCATTTTTTTAAGATGTCCCATTTAAAGATCAATTAGAAAGAAATTAAAGCAAATTAGAAAGTTTAAATTTTTTATTACTGATAATAGTCCCATTATGAGTACATTAAAGGATAAGCCTAGAAGGCGAAATACAAACTCAGAAGGACTAGATCTAACAGACTCAAAAAGAAAATTTTAATAGAAAATAAACTCAAAAGACTGTGACATAGACTCTGACTCAAATGACTCGGACACAGATCTGGAGGACTTGGATAAGGGCACAACAGTGTTGGCACTCTTCCCAAAATACCGGTTATTGGATGAAGCTTGAGATGGTCGGGTGAGCTCGGTGGTTTGGAAAAGGATTGGTAGTGGCACTAGACTTTGGGTTTGGGAGCAATGATGTCTCCACTGTCAATTAGGTCTTGGATTTTATGCTTCAAAACTTGGCATGCATCAGTTTTGTGCCCCAGCCCTTGATGAAAGTTACAGCGCTCTCATTAGCATTATAACCCTTAGGCAAGGGGTCTGGAGAAGGTCGTGGGTCTAAGGGCTTAATCAAATTAGCCTCTAAGGCTTTCTTGTAAACAATGCTAAGGGGCATACCCAGCTCAAAGAAAGTCCTCCTTGTTTCTAACTTCATCGATTGGTGACAGGACACAATATTTACCTCTCCCTCTCTTTGGGTGGTGTTAGTGGTGTTCTTATGATACCTTGAACTAGAGGATTCATCTTTGATTCGTCCTAATTGAATTAAATCCTCAATCTTGGTAGCAGTGGCGATGAGAGCTTTGAAGCTAGGGAGATATTGTGTTTGCAGGTAAGCCTGATATTGGGGAGGAGGTTTTTGATGATGATGTCAATTTGCTCTACTTCAGATGGACGATTCACCATTTAAGCCGTTTTTGTCCTCCACCTTGTAAGGAACACAGTGAAGGATTCTCTTGACCCTTGTTTAGTGGTTTCCAAATCTCAATGGGTGACATCCACCTTGATGTTGTAGTAGTATTGTTTGACAAATGCATTACATATGTCATCCTAAGTCTTCCTGTGATTTTTATCGAGATCTAGTAACCATTTAATAGCAGCTTCGGTCAACAACTACTGGAATAGCTAGGCAAAGAGCTCATCGTCCACACCAAAAGGTCTCATGTCACCCATATACACTTGAGATGAGTTTTGGGACACATGATGCCATTAAACTTGTCCAAGACTGGTATTATGAATTTTGGTGGAACTCGTGCATTTGGGAAGAGAGCTAAGGAGTTGACATCTATCATGTCCTCATGCTTTTTGATGTTTGTGAGCATTTTTTCCATGACCTCAACTTTCTCCATCAATTTCTTAGCTTTGGGAAAGCTAAAGAAATCACCACTTTGAAAATGATTCGTAGTGGGAGAGGGAGCGATTGTGTTTAAGTCCATGGTAAGGGAGGTTAGAGTCTCAGGCACTTTCCCTTTATCGGTGAGTTCGATAATAGGAGTAGTGAAAGTGGGGGCATGGCTAGTCCTAGCTTGGGTATATGCAGGCTCAATACTAGTAGAAGGGGGAATGACATTGGCATTGGTCATTTCTTTGACCTTATTGATGATGGACTGGCGTTGCGAGTTAAGGGCATCAGTAAAGGTGGCAGACTGGGCATTGAGGGCATTGGCGAAAGTTTCAGCTTGGGTCTGAAGAGCGGTGGTGAGTACAGCTTGAAAAGTTTCCTCTTGTTTCTTGAGGAGGCTAATGAAGAAAGCACTCATGGTGTCTTGATCAATGTTGAAGGTATTGGCCATTGGTACCTTGAAACAGATAGAAAAAATGGATAAGAAAACAGATTTGTGAAGGAAAAATGGCATGAATGTAAAGGTGTGTTGGGAAAAGGATTCCCTCCACATGGTTGGCCACTAGGTTTTTATGTTGACAAGGTGAGTGTGTGAGGTGTTTTTGGGGTAACGAACCACCAGTTTGGGTCTTTGAGGTGTTTGACCTTATTGAGCTTCTCATGTTATGTATGCATGATCATGGCATGATGCATGCTAAAAAAGGTTTCATGAACATGCAAAAGTATCAATTATTACGGTACATGGAACCTAAGGTCAAAGGCTAAGGCGACTATATGCACAAGGGTAAAGGGTGGTTTGATTTAAGAGTCCCCGTCCCACTAGAGCATCGATATACCTAACCACATGTGAGGCAAGGAGCCTCGTGTGGGTCCAACATACTGACTGCTCATTACACCACTGAAATGATTGGGGATTCATCGCGAGGTGGAATGCTTTCGCTATCTCCCAACATACTTAAAGAGAGTTATCGAGCCAATGCTACTTCCCATCCAAAAAGTTTCCCTAAAGCTAAGGTTTAGGCAAGGAGCCTTTATTATGCAAAGTGATGCATGAAAGTCAAATTATACTTAATGAGCTAAAAGGAGATTATTTTGGAAAAATTTTCCTTAACCAAATAGTAATCTTCTTATCTTCCTTTTTATTAAAAAAAAGTGGCAACCAGTCCCCAGCGGAGTCACTAGCTGTGAGGCCTCGCCCGAGCACCGGCTCAGTCCGCTAGAGGGAACCGGGATGCTCATTCGGGTTTAAACTCACGATGGAACCCTCGGGTTCGGATTTGGTTAATTTTGAAAAATGATTTTTAAGAGTCGCCACCTTAATTTTATTTAGTTGGGAAAATATTAAGGGAAAAACCTAAATTGACTCCAATTCATTAATTTGCCCAAGGATAAAAATCACTAGCCTTCAAACTAGGTTGAGTTCGGGGACTAGGTTTTTGGTTTTAAATAATCTAAATTTGGCTCTTAAGTTTAATTTGACTTGAAAATTAGATTTCATGAATAACAGTTAGAAGATGATATTAAAGAAAATGCATGAATATGGAAAAACATGAATGCATGGTGAAAATATAATATTCACAAATTAATTTAAAAAAAGGGGAAAAGAGGATTGATTGGGATTTGGATTTGAGGTTTGGATTTAGATTCCAAACATACCTACGTACCCCATTGAATGAGGATCAAAACCCACGTAGTTCGTTCCACGGTTAAGTGGAGGGGTTTAAGAGTTGATCAAATTGATTTTGGTTTGGGTGTGTGGAAAATGAGGAAAAAGGCTGATACCTTGACTTTTGGTGGACGAAGGGTTTTACTAGACCGAAATTCCGTTTTATCGGGACCGGGTGATTGGATGGATTAAAAGATTAATTAATTAATGATTAATTAATTAAAATGATGAAAGGATGGATGGATAAATTAATCAAAAAGATTAATTAATTAATTTAGATGAAAGGTGGATTGAGAAAAATGATTAATTTGATTTTGGAAAAAAGGTGATTAATTAATTAATTAAAAATATTAATTAATTAATTTTAATTTAAAAAAAAAAGAGTTTTAGTTAATTAAAAAATTAATTAACTTGGTTAGGGTGAGATAATTAATTAATTAAAAAGATTAATTAATTAATTAGAGAGTGATTAGAGGGAGAAGAAAAGAGAAATTTGAGAATAACAATATACTCAAATTCAAGAGGTGTGTTAGAATGAGAAGGGAAGGGGGTATTTATAGGAAAAGTGGGTGAGACCATGAGGATAGGGTCAAAAAATGGCTGATAACTAGACAAAGAGGAGTAAAAAGGTCATTTTACGCATGTGGGGCCCACTAGAGCAGAATGGGGCGTGCCCTAGTGCGGCGCCTCACCAGGCCTTTGCGGCATGACGCAAAGAGGCAGTGTGGTACCGCGTAGACCTGACGCGGTGTCGCACGGCTCCCGTGCTGCACGCCACGTGGCACGGCACGCTTCTCAAGGTAATTCCTTTTTTTTTTTTTAAAGAGATTGGTTGTTGGTATGGAGTTTGAGAAATTTGGATGCCTGATGACAATATAAATGAAGTCTAAAAAAATTTCTTTCGGGGGCCCTGCCCGCTAACTAGTTAACGGGACCACCATAATAGCTCCGCACAATGAGTTAAATTCAGCAAGTCCTAAGGCTGCGGTTGGATGCTGAGGGTGTAAAATTAAGGGTTCACACGTGCGCCCTTTAGATTTCCAAATAAAAGTGATATGGATTCTCAAGATTCTTTATCATAATTCCCTCGAATTGGACACTGCAATACCTAATTTATCGTAGAGCATGTAACATCCTGACCCTAAGTCTGTTGTGAATATTGAGATTGAAGAGAAGTGATTACATTAGGAGCAAAAGAGTATCGATGATGATTGTGAAAATCGAAATACTGAATCGGTATCAGTTTAGAAACCAAGCCCTGATTGTATGAAATAAGGTAGAGAATGTTAGGAAAGCATTAAAGGAGATAGATTTGACATAGAAACAAGTGAAATGAAGAGTGTAAGAAGGAAAATAGGAAGTTAGGAACCAAAGATCTAAAAAGAATACGAGTTTGGAAAATAGAGTAGTTAAGTATGAGTCAGTGAATTTCGATCTCTAAATAGATTCTTATATTTTATTTGGAGAATTTATGTAGCTATGGAGACATTAGAAGTGCAGAATTCAACAATTGAATTAGGAATGAGCACAAAAATTACTTAAGTGAAATCGATACGCTGTAGCACATGACTGACAAATTTTGGTTTTTAGAATTTTAAAAAATTTCAGCGTAGGGAAGATTGATAGGGAGATGAGTAAAAAGGATATCAAAAGCCTAAATTACTGATTAAAAATATTATTAGACAATAAGAGAGTAATTAAGGATTAAAAAGGACAGTCTAATAATAATTCGAATAATGGACACATTACTTGACAACTCATCACCTAAACTATAAAAATAAATAAAAATGAAAAAAAATAGAAAGATTGCAGCTAGATGGCTGGGCAATTAAGATTTAAACAATTGCTTCCTCATATTTATATGTCGGTTGTATTGAAACATGACCATGAATCCCCTAATATATTATGATTTTATGAATTTAGGAGAGTTTCATAATTGGCTAATTAAAATACAATTGACTAAAGATGATTTGCAACCTTATTTCAATTGTGTTCGATTGCCTAAAAAGGAAGTTGAAGATCATTTATATGACAAAATAAGAGACTTGCTAGAAAAAGATAGTGGATCTTCTATTACTACAATTGATGTTGATATTAACACATCATATTTTTTGTTCCTTCAAAAGGAAGCAAGCCAATACAAAATCTATGATTGGCTTCATATTTTGATGTGAAAGACACTCAAGTTGGGCGATCGATTGGCAATGCATTGGAGTGATGATAGGTTATACTTTAAGATTTTTCCCTAAAATTAAGGAAATTAATTAACAAGTAGCTAGCAATAATACTATTACATAACAAATAAATGTTTAGTTATATAGAAGAGTTTATATTAAGCACTGTAGTGGTGATTATAGAAAAAGAGAACTATCACTAGTTATATGCTTTGTCCCATTTAATCTCTTTATATATTTATTAAAGAATAATTATATATATATATATATATATATATATATATATATATATATATATATATATATATATATATATATATATATATATATATATATATATATATATATATATATATATATATATCTTGACATACTTTGTTTAAGAATTTTACAAATAAATTATAATTTTGGCATAATTTGTGTTAATTTCATGAAAAAAAGAAAAGAAAAACTTTACTACTAGATTAGATTGAGCTCATATGAATGTTGTAATGTTAAATATCAAGTAGGGTTGCATATGCCATTTTAAAAAAAAAAAAAAAAAAAAAAGGGTTACATACTCATAAAAAGTAGTCTATTTTTTTTTTATATATTCCTGTTCTTGCTAGAATTTAATTTTGTCATATAATTCAAATAGATTATATAATACTAATTAGTTTATATTTCTTTCTAGAGAAATTAAGATAGTGTATGCTTTACATTCTAATATTTTCCTTGAAATTTATCTGATATAAAGAATTCATGATGTTTGCCAAAAATTAAAGAGAATAATTTTTTTTTTTTTTTACTATCTCTTTTCATAATCATGAATTGGAAGGCAATCCTATCATTAACTGTACATTATTCATATGAATAAACTACTAATCTGTCTCTAACCTTGGCAAATAAAAAAAAAATATATGTCTCTAAAAAATGAAAAGAAAATTTTGTAACTTACATCAATCTTATTTTTTTTATAAAAGAATTTTTTCCATGCTTTTTTTTTTCTAAATATATTTGATTTCGATTAAGATTTAAACTCTAGACTTTTCATTTTTGAACAAGATTCTAATTTCACTAAACTAAAAGTTGATTGGCCTTTAAATCCATACATTAAATGAAGAAGTAGCAAATAATCAAGTAATATAACTAAATTATTATAATTTGGAATAATGTTTCAAGTTTTAATTCCTCTAAAGTCTACCCTTGTAGGGTTGCTAATGTAATAAAAGAATTACTCCCTTCATCCTATAAAAATAGGCCTGATTTTATTTTCACAAAAATTAAGAAAAATATAATGAATATATTTAAATCAATACTACTCTATCCGTTCTATTTCAAGTGTCACTTTAGAAAAAAATTTATATTTCATTTCAAGTGTTGTTTTTATAAATTCAAAATAGTATTAATTGAAAAATTCTAAATTTGCCTTTATTAATTAAATTTTCCTAATCTTAGCTAATTTACTCATTCTCTTTTTTAACGTTCTTGAAGAAAGGTAATTAGGTAAATTACTATGATTTTTTTATAAAATTTATAGTTATTTATCATTATGTTGATCTGTGTGCTCCGTTCTTACACGACACTTAAAATGGAACGGAGGGAATAATATTTTTCTAATATACCCCTTCACTAATATTAAATACTTCTTTCATCTCAAAAAAGTTGTCTACTTTTTTCCTCGCATGGATTAAGAAAACATTATTAATTACTTGCCAACTCATAAATTTTATTATATTTTCCACTAATACTCATTTATTATTATCAATTTTTATTAATTTTGAGAATACACAAGTACTGCACTTTTCAATTAATAAGAATAAAATGGATATACATATACGTATATCAATTTTGATAATTATTCAGTTAGGATTCTTTGTACTGGACTAAACTTTGAATAGGATAATAAATTTCTATCAATTCAGTTATGATTCACGGTCCTTATACTGACAATTGGAATATGAATGTTGGGTTATCATTGCATCAATTCTTTAACTGTGTGTTTGGCTACAAGATTAGACTCATGCCTACCCTGCTTAGTTTTTTCAACAACCAGAAACTTGTGTTTGGCTACATATATATCCATGGAGGCCGAGGGAAATAGCGTTTTTGTTGAAGAATAGAAATTTAATTGAGAAATTCATAAAAGACTAAAAATACGTTTGATATACCGTAGTAAGATATAATGTAATATAATTAAATGAATTTCTAATATAAATTTATATTAGAAATTTATTTGATTACATTTCATTACAGCCTAACAAACGTAATCTAAGTGATTTAGTATCTTAAAATCTTTATCAAATTATAATTATTTGAATGGAATGGAAAAGGGAAACACTATTCTTCATTATGTAGCTTATGTGGTTTAGCATTTCAAATCAGATGTTAAAGTCAGAGGGAATCTTGAAACCCAAAGTAAAAAGCCAATAAAATTGAGATTTGAGAGATATTAAGTGAAATTTATTGGCTTTAAAATTTGATTTTTCAGGACTCAAATGAGCCTCTAAATTGGAAAAAAAAATAACATTTTTTTCATTTATTAGGATAAATCTCCCCTCAATTCTCAACATTTTAATGAAAACTCTCACTAAATTATATTTGAGTTAATGTATACATGGACTTAAAAAAAATATGAAGAGCCATTGGTAGTGAGAGGACTGCAGCCCAAGCAAATGGAATGACTCATTCTTTGAAGGAGACTCAGGGATCTACTAGAAGTGTGACACCACAGGTTACAGTAGTGGCTCAAAAAAAAGGAGATTATGACAAACTTTAACTTTGATGAGGACACGAGAGATTTGCATCTCATGAGGTAGAGGAAGATTAGTTAGACCATGACTTCAAACATGACCCCTTCTTTTTTTTTTTTTTTTTTAAATAATTACAAGTTAACAGGACTACACGAAACATGATAAGCTATAGACAACATTGAAAGGGCTATCTTTCATGATGGGTTTGCATTGTGCAAGATTTGATCATCATTAAATGAGACATCTTTTATTTTTACTCTAATTTCTGCCTAAGCCATCCTTTCAGGTTTTTAGCTTAATGAGCATTTTTCTTTTTCTTCTTCTTCTTCTTTTTTTTTTTATTTTATTTAGGCAAAAGAATTAAGTGAATGATGTAGTAGGAACAAAGAAAATGAGAATGCGATGCAAACAAAAGATTTTGTATTATGATTTGGACCGCACCCGAATCGGGCTGCCTACGTATACTTTACATTACTTTTCTATCAATAATTTTTCTCATTTTTTAGGGAGAATTAGGTCCACGTAGTTCTAATTACATATGCATGAAAAATAGAAAATGAAATGCAGATATCATCTTCGAATGATATATCATTTCAGATGATTTGGGTTGCTAGGAGGGGAGAATTTGCTTCTGTCCATATCTGTGAAGATGGTGCCTCTGTCTGATAGGATCTTCTTGCAGATCAGGATCTTATAAACTGTGATACTTGGAGTATCCATAATAGCTCATGATCTTTTTCACTACTGTCATGCAGATGCAATATATGAGATTTTTTATTTTTTTCTTTGTGCCACAATTAGTTGATCCTTTTGCCTTTTTCATTTTTTTTTAAAGATGTCCCATTTAAAGATGAATCAAAAAAAATTAATGTAAATCAAAAGTTCAAACTCTTTATTATTGATAAAAGTCCCATCATGAGTACATTAAAGGATAAGCCTAAAAGGCGAAATACAAACTTAAAAGGACAAGACCTGACAGACTCAAAAAGAAAAATTTAACAGAAAATAAACTCAAAAGACTCTGATGTAGACTTGAAGGACTTGGATAGGAGCACAGCAGTGGCATTCTTCTCAAAATACCAATTATCGGGTAAGGCTTGAGACGGTTGAGTGAGCTTGATTATGCTAGACTTTGGGTTTGGGAGCAATGATATCTCCATTGTCAATGAGGTCTTGAATTTTGTGCTTTAAAGGCTTGCACGCATCAGTTTTGTGCCCTGGCCCTTGATGATAGTCACAGTGCTCATTAGCATTATAACCCTTAGGCAAAGGGTTTGAAGGAGGTCGTGGTTCTAAGGGCTTAACCAGATTAGCCTCTAAGGCTTTCTTGTAAATGATGCTAAGGGGCATGTCCAGGTTAAAGAAAGTCCTCCTTGTTTCTAACTTCATCAGCTGGTGACAAGACACAACATTTACCTCTCCCTCTTTTTAGGTGGTGTTGGTGGTGTAGTTAGTGTTCTTGTGATACCTAGAGGATTCATCCTTGATTCGTCCTGATCAAATCCTTGATCTTGGTTGCGGTGGCAATAAAAGCTTTTAAGTTAGGGAGGTACTATGTTTGCAAATGCATCTGGTACTGGGGAAGGAGGTTCTTGAGAATGATGTTAATTTGCTCTACTTCAGATAGACGGTTCACAATTTGAGCCGCTTTTTCCTCCACCTTGTAAGAAACGCAGTGAAGGATTCTCTTGGCCCTTGTTTAGTGGTTTCCAAATCTCGACGAGTGACATATACCTCAATGTTATAGTGATATTGGTTAACAAAAGTATTACAGATATCATCCCAGGTTTTCTTATGATTCTGGTCAAGGTTTAGTAATCACTTAATAGCAGATCCAGTTAAGGACTGTTGGAATAACTGAGCAAGAAGCTCATTGTCCACACCAAAAGGTCACATGGCCCACATACATCTTAAGGTGAGTTTTGGGACATGTGGTGCCATTGAACTTGACCATGATCAGCATTTTAAATTTTGGTAAAACTCTTGCATTTGGAAAGAGAGCTAAAGAGTCGACATCTATCATGTTCTCATGCTTTTTGATGTTCTTAAGCATTTTTTCCATGACCTCAACTTTCTCCATCAATTTCTTAGCTTCGGGAAATATCTAAAAATCTCCACTTGAAAAGGATTCATAGTGGGAGAGGGAGTGGTTGTGTTTAAGTCTACGGTAAGAGAGGTTGGAGTCTCAGGTGCTTTTCCTTTATCAGTGAGATCGATATAAAAGTAGAGGCATGACTAGTCCCAGCTTGGGCAGATGCAGGCTCAACATGAGCAAGAGGGGGACTGACAGTGGCATTGGTGAAAGTTTTAGCTTGGGTCTAAAGAGCAGTGGTGAGTGCAACTTGAAAAGTTTCCTCTTATTTCTTAAGGAAGCTGGTGAAGAAAGCGCTCATGGCGTCTTGATCGAAGTTAAAGGTATTGGCCAATGGTACCTTTAAATAGAAAACAAATAGAAAGAAGGGTAAGAATACAAAATTTAAAATGGTATGAATGTGAAGGTGTGTCGAGAAAAAGATTCTCTCCACATGGTTAGTCATTAGGTTTATATGTTGACAATGTGAGTGTGTGAGGTTTTTTAGGGTAACAGACCATTGGTTTGGGTTTTTGAGGTGTTTGAGGGTTTACCTTGTCGAATTTTGCATGTTATGTATGCATAATCATAATGTGATGCATGCCGACAAAGGTTTCATGAACATGTAAGGGTATCGATTATTACAATACATGGAACCTAAGGTCAAAGGCTAGGGCAACTATATACACAAGGGTGGAGGGTGGTTCGATATAAGGGTCCCTGTCCCACTAGAGCATTGATATACCTAACCACATGTGAAACAAAGAGCCTTGCATGGGTCCAACAGTACTGATTGCTCATTACAACACTGAAATGATTAGGGATTCATCGCGGGGTGAAATACTTTCGCTATCTCCCAACATACTCAAAGAGAGTTGTTGAGCCAATGCTACTTGCCATCCAAAAGTTTTCATAAAGCTAAAGTTAGGCAATGAGCCTTTATTATGCAAAGTGATGCATGAAAGTCAAATTACACTTAATGAGCCAAATGGAGATTATTTTAGAAAAATTTTTCTTTAACTAAATAGTAATTCTTTTATTTTCCTTTTTATAAAAAAGGGTGGCAACTAGTCCTCAGTGGAGTCGCCAGCTGTGAAGCCTAGCTCGAGCACCAGCCAGGTCTACTAGAGGGAACCGGGATACTCATTTGGGTTTAGACTCACGATGGAACCCTCAGGTTCGGATTTAGTTGATTTTGAAAATGATTTTTAGGAGTCACCACCTTAATTTTATTTAGTTGGGAAAATATTAAGGAAAAAACCCAAATTGACTCCAATTCATTATTTTTTTAATTAATTTACCCAAGGATAAAAATTACTAGCCTTCGAGCTAGGTTGAGTTCGGGGACTAGGTTTTTAGTTTTAAATAATCTTAATTTGACTCTTAAATTTAATTTGACTTGAAAATTAGATTTCATGAATGACATTTATAAGATGATATTAAAGAGAATGCATAGATATGGCATAACATGAATACATAGTGAAAATAAAACATTCACAAATTAAAAAAAAAAAAAAAAGGGAAAAGAGGATTGATTGGGATTTGGATTTAGATTCCAAATATACCTACGTACTCTATTGAATAGGGATCAAAACCCACGTAGTTCATTCCACAATTAAGTGGAGGGGTTTAGAAGTTGATCAGATTAATTTTGATTTGGTTGTTTTGAGAATAAGGGAAAAAGACTGATACCTTTGCTTTTGGTGGGCAGAAGGTTTTACAGGACCAAAGTTTCATTTTATTGGCACCAAGTAATTGGATGGACTGGAGGGATTAATTAATTAATTAATTAAAATGATTAATTAACTAATTAATATGATAAAAATGGTGGATGGATTAATTAATTAAAAAGATTAATTAATTAATTTGGATGAAAGGTGAATGAAGAAAATGGTTAATTTTGGAGGTTTTACAGGACCGAAATTCCATTTTATCGGGACCAAGTGATTGGATGGATTGGAGGGACTAATTAATTAATTAAAAGGATTAATTAATTAATTAATATGATGAAAAGGGTGGATGGATTAATTAATTAAAAAGATTAATTAATTAATTTGGATAAAAGGTGGATTAAGAAAATGATTGATTTTGGAGGATTAATTAATTAATTAAAAGGATCAATTAACTAATTAATATGATGAAAAGGGTGGATGGATTAATTAATTAAAAAGATTAATTAATTAATTTAGATGAGAGGTGGATTAAAAAAAAGGATTAATTTGATTTTAGAGAAAAAATGATTAATTAATTAATTAAAAAGATTAATTAATTAATTAATTGAGTAATTAATTTTGATTTGAAGAAAGGATTTTTAGTTAATTAAAAAGATTAATTAACTTGGATAGGCTGAGAAAATTAATTAATTAATTAGAGAGTGATTGGAGAAAAAATAAGAGAGTAATTAGTAGATAACCATTAATACTAATTGAAAAGGTGGGAAGAAATGAGAAGTGGAGGAGGATATTTATAGGAAAAATGGGTGAAGGTAGTTTAGGTAATGAAAATATGAAAAGACCAAAAGGGTAGAGCTAGAAAAAAAGCTGAAAAATCATATTGAGGGGTATTTTGGAAACTGCAGGCGGCAGTTTAGGCGGCACCACCGAGCCTCTGGGTAGCGGCGGCACCACTGAGCCTCTGGGCGGCATCGGCATGGAGTTTAGAAAATTTGGATATCTAGTGACAATGTAATTGAAGGCTAAAAAAATTTCTTTTGGGGGGCGCTGCCCCGAACCCTCGCCCGCTAATCTGTTAGCGGGACCACTGTAATGGCTCCACGTAACACGTTAAACTCAGCAAGTGTTAAGGCTGCTGTTGGATGATAAGGGTGTAAAATTGAGGGTTCACAAAGTGATGCAGAATAGGATTATAACAAATCAATGATTGCCCTTGTACTTTAATTGGAAGCAAGGTACTAAGAACCTTTTGTAACCTAGGACCTTTCTGAAGGATTATTTTTTATACCATGTTTAACTCCCACTCTCATTTGGCCATTAGCATAAGCTATCATAATAGAAGCCTAAAAATTTATAATCACATCTTTGACATCATTTGTTGTTTTTTCTTAATGACATCTTTGACATCATTTATTCTTTTTTCTTTCTTGGTTATGCTAGAGATCACATAGATCAATCCAACCTTGTTCCTTCTCTTAAGTTTAGACCATTTTGATAAAAAACAAGATGAAAGGTAGAAAAACAAGAAAATATATGCCTATGGACAGTAACTTTTAAAAAGCATGAACTAAAACATGGCAAGTTAAGCAAGCCACTTAGAATTTTTGCATTATACTTAATGAATGTGGCCATTATAAATGCTATAAGAATTTAAAAACAAACAAACTACTTAGGCTATAGTATCTCTTGAGCTATAAAGGGACTTATGAGACATTATGCCAGGGAAAGTACACAACAAGATGTTGAAATTGGCGCAATTAGCATTGTTATTACTCTATGTCTGCCTTCTATTATTTTTAACTTTGGAGTAGCCAATCAAGCTAATAACCTTATGAGGTTTCTCAAGTCTAGGAGGACAACCTGATGCAGTGGATTTTGAGCAGTATGCACACTATATCACCATTGGTCATCAGGTTGGAAGAGCAGTTTTCTACTATTTTGAACAAAGCCACTAATTTTATGGCTGCATGGAGGTAATATAAGGCTGCAATGCGAAAGAAGCACAAATTCACTATTATCATTTTAGGTTTTGTCAGCATGTCTCCAAACATTATAACTTTTAATTATCATAATTGTAGAACCATATTATCTTATATATTATTGGAATTTAATTCATATTATATTATTGCATGCCTCAACCTATTGTAACTAAGTTAAATACAAGAATAAGAAAACTTTACTTTCATCATATAATAAATTGTATTATCATCTCTCTTACAAAACTAAAAGGAAGCATATACAAGTTATACAATCAAGAACTGTATGTACAAGACTAATCCAAGGCTGCTCATGCAATTAATCAATTAATCAAATCAAACAATCATGAATTAGAAGTAGGCATCTGATGACACATATTATTGTTGTTAAACCACTTAATAATGCAATTATGATAGTAGACATGGCAGCACGACAATCACATTGCTTGTGATCTTATGGAAAATTCATCCAAGCAAATTGGACAAGCCAAACCATCTAATGCTTGGATTCTCACTTTCTTCAGCTTCTGAATAGATTCTGCAGTTGTATGGATTGGTGTTGGAGCATTTTTGGTGCTTACTAACTCTACCATTCTCAAATCATAGTCATCATCATCATTGTCCATCAAATTGTAAGCGCGAAGCAGAATTCAGGGAAAAGTGGAGTAGGCAAGTCATCGTAAAACCGTCAAAATGGTCAAAAATAAAAGACTGAAATTCAATGTAATAGTTGAAAAACATAGTAGAGAACAACTCATCTGAAACCAAAGACAACTTTGTGTTTTGGGTTTAAGGAAAGTGAACAGTAGTTTTTGTGCAAAGAGTCATGCTTAAAAAAATCGGCACAAAACTGAGTTAATTTCATCCATAGTCCTCTAACATATTATTAATGAACATTATCATCCTCCAAAAAAAAAATCGTCCCACAAATATCACTGACATATGTGAAAGTGTAGCCAAATGATACTTCCATCCAATTTTTGTCAACTCCATTAACATTGACTAACGTGGCATTCACATTTAGCTTTTTTATTAATTTTTTATGCCATGTCAGTCCTTTTATACTTCTCATTTCCTCTCTCCTCATGTGAACTACCATTACTCTATTTTTCCTACAACAGAAATGGCTTCTCTTGATTTGGATAAAAAAAATGAAGCTCATCAACCATTAAGTCCCAATCTCTTTAGCATAAACATTTCTTTGTATTGCATTCTTCAAATCATTAACTTTAGCATCAAACCCATAAAAAAAACCGACTAAAGTGCAGAAAATTCCCAATAGAGACATAAAGACGTCTTTTATCATCAATTCCTAAAGAAACAAGAAAATTAGGAAGCTGAGTTGATTCACTTGAGCTGAACAAATGACCCAGAGTTGCAGATCATCCCAACCACCATAATTAGCTGAATTAGAGGTGGCAGATGCTTTGATGGAAGAGAGGGTGGTGGGTTTGGAAATACAAAGGTGTTTTGTGTGAGAAATGTCAATGAATCTTTTATTTTCTAAAGAAAGTGATGGAAAGTGAGAGAGAAAAATTGAAGGAGATAATTGGTAATTTTAAAAGCTAATTGGGTTTAGAATAATTAAGGTTTTCATTGGGACATAAAAGTTGTTTGATACTTCTAAGAAACACTAAGGCTATGTTTGGTTTGCAAAATAGAATGCGCAAAGAATATAATAACTATTATCGAGGAATTGAATAGGGTAGGAATAAAATAATTATTCAAATTTTATAATTTGGTTCATAGTATAGAATAATTATTCTATTCACATAAATGATCATAATATTCTTATAAATTAATTTCACTATTAATAATAAATTAAATATAATTTTACCAAATTTTATTTAAGAAATAATTTAAATGCATAATAAATAAAAATTTTATTTGACTTAAAATTTAAAAAATATAAACTGAAAATGAAAATCTGAAAAAAAAAAAAAAAAAAAGGTAATAGTAGTGAATTTGGGCTTGCCAATATTTTTTGAGGGTAAAAATAAAAATACTCTATTTTGTAACCTAAATAATATTAATTCTTTAATTTTTATGGAATATTTATTTCATGAAATTAATATTTTTGTTTAAAATTTTAACCAAAGTTTAGAATAACTATTCCATATGGAATAGTTGTTATATTATTTGACTATTTCATAAACAAAACATAGCTTAAGATTCTAGGTTTTAGAACTATAAGTAGTCCAAACATTAGCAAGATCTCTCCCATGAAATTAGCATTCCAATGGGTGAAAATGGCGGATTAAATCAAATGTAATTAATACCCACATGAAGAAAAGTATGATCCCATTCACGGTTAAAGTAAGAATTGAATTGGATATGAAGCATTTGATTTAAACCTGAAGCAATGTTTTTAAAATTTTATAAGCCTAAAAACCCACTACATGAATTAAGTGGGATGTGAGATCCAACCGAAGTAAGAAAAAAAGTGAGCCCAAAGCCATATTGATCACGGTCTTGCATTTCTATGTAAAAAGAAAAATGGGAAGTGAAATTTGTGAGATGATTATTTTTGGAATTCCATATGGGTATTTTTTCTGCATAAATGGCTCTACTAGTTTGTCACATGCTTGTTTAGCGAACTTTGATGGTGATTCTTGGAGATCGAATGATGGTTGAAGCCTAGATAGCACGAGAGTAGCGGGATCAGAGTGATGAAGAACTAGTAGCTTTGATGATGAGCAAATGGAGGTGGAGTGCTTGCCAACTCGAGAATTCTAAAGTTAGTGCCAGATTTCATTATCTCAATTTCTTACCCACTGAGTTGATTCGCCTACCCACTTTCTTAGATATCTGTGATTGATCAAGTTCCTTGCCTACTCAGCAAAATCTATGGTCCTCGATGCTTGAAACAAAAGAAGCTTATGGCTACAAGATCTTAGTTCTTTCTCAATTCGGGTTCTTCTAATTTTGCCCCTATTTTAGAATTTAATGATAATAATATTAATATTATTAATTGATAGCTAATTGTTGATGGGTTTCATTTTCTTGTGCTGAACAACTTATAATTACCTTGATTTGATGAAATTTTTGCTCTAATTATGGTTCTACATTTTAGTCTTTTACTGATATTTTACTTTATAGAGTTTAATTAATGAGTTTCATTTTGTTGATCTGAATAAAGAGAAGCCATTTTTATTACTGAAAAAATAGAGCAATGGTGGTTCGCATGAGGCAAGAGGAAATAAGAAGTATAGGAGGTTGACATGCGATAAAAAATTAATAAAAAAACTGAATGGAAATGTCACATCAGCTCAACATTAACGGAGTTGATGGGAGAACCATCTAATTACACATTCATATAGTTTAGTGCTATTTGTGGGATGATTTTTTTTGAAGGATGATAATGTGTATTAATTATGTGTTGAAAGACAACGGCTGAAACTAACTCCCCCAAATAGGAAAGGAAAGGAAAGGAAAGTATAGCTCTTAGGCATGCTATTTTAGAAAATATATAAATCAAAATATGTTATTTTTAAAAAATTTTATCTATATATCAATTTTTAGGTCAATTATTTTGCTAACCATAAAATTGAAATTTTAAATATTAATTTTATTATTTTCTGAAAATCAATATTTTAAATAATAATTTTTTATCTAATTTGAGAATTGACAGATAAAGAGAGGAAAATGGTATTTATAATCTCAGTTTTCTTGATTCCATCAAATGGGTGAAGTCCCATCATTGCATAAGGCAGTGAAGGGAGCAATGCTAGGACTTTATCCATCTGACCAAAAATACACAAAATTAGTATTATAAATATTGATTTGTGACAGCATTTGACGACTAGAGAGAAGACTCCTCTTTAAATATAGGCAGTTGACTTTTTTTACTATATTTTTTTGTTTTTATTTAGTGATGAAGAAGGAGAAAAAAAAAAGTAATTTGTAACTTTTAATATTATGAATAATATACATTTTGTTTCATTAATTATTTTTAGCAATTATTTATGTTATAAATAAATATAAATATGGTTGAAAAATAATTTCTGAAGTAATAATATTTTTCAAGTTTACGTAAAAATATTCAAATTTTTGAAGAAATTTTTATGAAAATATGTAATTTTTTTTTTGTTAAATTAGCATATTAAATTGTTTGTAATAATAGAATTTTTAATTTAGTTAATTATTTAATTAATGTTTAAGACTATAATACTAATAATGTTTATTATTATATAATTATTATAATACATTAATTAGGTTAATTAAATTATATTTAATATAATTAATTCAGTTAATTCACTTACATTTAATATAATTAATTAGTAAAACCTACAAACATGTTGATTTTTTTTTATATTTAAGTAAATTTGAAACTTTTCCACATTATATGTTAATTGGTTGTTAATTATATTATCTAATTTTAATATATGTAATAAACTTTAAGTTTACAGTTGAAGGCATCAATCGTAAATTAAATTTTGGTTATAATAATGTCACATGTTAACGATGATTACGAAAGTGAGAAGTATTCATATTGGAAAGAATGTTATGTTGTTTGAGTCACAAGTGGTATTTTTGAGTTGAGGAATCAAATAAATTATTAGAAGATTTACATGCTCTTGGAACTATGATTGTAGCCGATCACTGAGTTTGATAAGGAGAAATATATCTACATATAAAACAACTATTATTCAAACATAGAAGGAGATTAAACAAATATTTTTTTGCCGGTCAAGATATTACATGTTAAAATTTACAAGAGAGCAAACCAATGCAAATGGTAGAGTATTATCTGATACAAAGATCAGCAATGTGTTTAGGTACCATAAGTATGCTTCTGATGATGAAATATCATATGAAGTGGCATAGGATAGGATCCATAATGTGAATTATATATGGTTGTTTAATAGATATTATGTCTTGTATTAAATTACTTGCAATAATAAAAATTTTAATTTTATTAACTTGCCCACTATTCAACAATTATCATATATAATTATATTATACTATGCATTGCTACTATATTGTTTAATCAATAAATAATGCGAACAGGAACTTAGGAATATGATATTAAATATCTAAATATTAACCATACAAATAAATTTTACATGAAGTGTACAATTGTCATAAAAAAAAAAATTAATGGCCTCCATGACCTCTACATCCCTCTTGAATATGAGGTATGTGACATTGAAAGTCATCATCAAGTGACCAATATCACCCACTTGCTTTGAATATATCACCAAGAGTGTAAAATGACATTGTCACATATCATACTTTTGTATAAACAACATTAAATAGATTACATCTTAACAAATACAGTTTATGCATACATTAAAAGTTATTTAAATTAGAACAATGGTCTAATAACATTTAGGCAAGCAATATGGCAAGTATGTTATGAAATCATCATCATCTGTTATGCTAAAATTAGAAATATTGTCATCATAGGGTAAAGAATGAGAATGAGACTCAACACCAAATTACATCTCATTTGACAATATGCATGAATCATGACAATCATGATAATGATCAAGCCGTCAACTCATTATGTTAATCTCTCTTCTTAATTACACAAGGACAAATTCAATATCCTCATTAGTAGCTTGAGGTAGATTTGCTGAGTGCACTTTCAAGATATCTATAAGAAGCTTCCAATCCACACTTAATATCTCATAACCTAGACCATTTAGGTTCATCTGCTAAGATGACATTTTCAAATTCATTTACATTCTTTCTATGTTTGTCAACAAATATATGATTTGTATGACTAAAGTTTAGGCATCGTAATAAGGGGCATTGATAAATTTCCTCATCTTCACATATCAAACACTACCATTCAAATATGTATACCTATCCACCATATTTATCACACTACTTGATTGAGCTGACATAATCCATTTATTTTTTTACTACTTGTGCCTAGAAACATTATCCTTTAAGATATTAAGCCTGTTATTTTTCAATAATTAAATTCATATAATTAGATATGACAAGAAAAAAATTTTAATAATTACACATGTATTAAAATTCAAATGGGATAATCATGAATTAATATGGCTAAGGCAATAATTGAGGTATAAGTTGAAATTGACATTTTATGGACATCTATTACTACTATTTTTGATTGGGCATGTCTTAGTTTTATGGCTAGATTGACCATATAATCTATAAGAATATCTGACTTTATCTTTGACCCTTAAGTCCATTTCATTTATGATCATTGTGGATTTTGGTCTACCCCTATCGCGCAACAACTCATTATTAGGTATCAAAAACAATTGATCTTAGTCTGACCAATAATCAAGATGGCCAAAGCAGCGAAAGTTTGATTCCCAACATTTCTACAAATGTTTCAAGGTGTAAAATGGGGAAATGACCTACTCATAGTCAATACCATTTGTCAGACAGCATGCAACATGGAAGCAAGGTATATTATATTGTTGAAATTTGTTGATGAGCATTCACATTTTCTAGGTCAACAACTTGAATGTAGCCTCCCTTTACCTTCCCTCTATTATTCTGGTGACCAGTGGTGACTTCACGTTTACTGGTTTTTTCTATTATATAGTTAGACTGCATGACCATTTTCCCATCATGTCCATATAATAGTTTGTGCTGACAAAAATGAGTGTACTTGTGTCCTTTAGATAATTCCCTCTTATACACTTGTCTCCAATGGTCGAATACATTAACTAGCTTATTAAAAATTTTATTAACCATGGTGATTATAGGTAAGCATGGGATATCTTTCAAAAAACTATTAACAGTTTCAGTAATGTTCAATGTCATACCTATATCTATGTCTATTATTGTGGGAAAGTGTCCGTTATTTCAATGGTATCTTCTTTAGTCAATCTAATGAAGGCTTTTCCAATGTAATCTCCTTTTGTATGCTGACAAACTTGCTCTTTTGGATCTCATATGATACAATAACAAAAATTAAAAGGAAAAGCCTCATTGATAATTTTCTATCATTATAGGACTCATATAATTGTAATAAATACAATTATAATATGTTTTATGGTACATGATATGCTCACCTACATCATTAATTATTTTTTTTTAGTTTTGTCTTTTTAAAGGTTGTGTTATAGTTGCTGACCAAGTGGTAGATATAATAGCGATTCAGACACATTTTCTATGAATTACTTTTTATTGCTTTGATTATGCCTTTATATTGATCATATATGAGACATAAATCTTGGTTATTTATTACATGCAACCATATACACTATATGAACCAATCCTAATTGTCACTATTCTCTTTTTGGATGACGATAAATGCCACAGGAAGAATGTTACCATCCAATACAAATGCATACAACAAAACTTTCTTGTACTTTCTATATAAAGAAGTACCATTGATAATGAGAGTGGGCTTGCAATGTTTCGTCCCATTAACACATGGGTTGGAGTAATAAAACATGCTTTCAAATACATAGTTGGAGGGATCAAATCAATTGTTAACAATTTACTCTACGACATTGATAATATAATGTGTACTAGGATTGGTTGCTTGTGTTGCTTGTATCCACTGCCGAAGAAGAATAAATGGCTCATCCCAATTGCTAAATATTTTTTCAATTACAATCTAATTGGTCGCCCATATCTTTCTATAACTTAGTTCATGATCTAATTGATATCGCATTTCAACTAATAAGCAAAGGTGAAGAGAAAAGGATGCATAAGGGAGTTTGGCTCCACCTAACTTTTAAAATTTTTAAAATTTCACTTATATATTTTAGATATTTTTTAGTTTGGCCCCTCTAATTTTTAAAATTTTATTTATATATTTTAGATATTTTTTATTTTGGCCTCACAAACTTTAAAACTTTTCAATTTTTTCTATAACTTAAATATTTTTATATAAATTTTATATATATATATAGAGAGAGAGAGAGAAGATGGTTGATAATGATTATCAACAACACTTTTGGAAATTTAAATCAAATATCAATAACATATTTAAATCTTTATGTTAAATAACATATAACATATATTGTTCTTGAAATTAATTACCAAATATCAATAGCTCGCTATACTTTTGAAAGTCCAGTCCATATAATAAATACCTTAATAAATTTGACACTTTTCATTTAAATATAAATAAATTTCAATATGCTTCAACTACAACTTCAAGTGACTAATCATAGTTTCAAATATACTTTCAAATAGATAGTAACACATTTCAAATATGATTCCATATATTGTTAAGATATTTTAAATACTTTCTTTAAATAACTAATAATTTGAAATACAATCCAAATACAATTATAAATACAACCAATGAAATACATTTCAAAACTTCTTTTATCTAGCAATTATCTCATATTATCTCTAAAATACTTTTACCATAGATGAAAGAGGATTTTATCCTTATATTCTCATCAATACTGTAATAATGACAACTCTTCTTGCAGAGCGTTTGCCACTTTAAAACATTATTCATAAAATAATATAATGTCACATCCCACTTTTAGGATGGACAGTTCTAAGGCATGGGTAGCCATAAGGGCACCAAAAACTCATAAAACCCATTACCTGCTATCAAATTAATATGTTATCAAGCAACCAAACTATAATAAACACATCGACACTGCCCAAGATCATAACCTAAATCACATTAACCATCTCATAATACAATTCTATTCATTCTTCTTAATGATCATCAATAATATTTATCGATTAATTCATACATATTTCTCATTCTTACAAAAATAGATTATTTTATTACAAATTAATACAGCTAAAACATCAATTTCTATGGAGCAACTGATAGAATATACATATACTTGCATATAAATAACATAAAAAATATCTTCAAAGAAACTTCTACTCATACATCTATGCCATCTCCAAGCAAGAACCATACTTCAACTTAGTTGATCACTCTTAAATCCCCTATAGAAAAATTTGGGAAAAAGGGAGTGAGTTTATGACTCAGTGAGTAAAATTATGTTACAATAGTTCAAGTGGCTTGGTTTCAAGGTTCGCTAACAAGGAGTCATTTGGCTAACTTATATGTATATATACATATATACATATTAGTTGATAAAGAACATAAATGATATTGATTATCAATAATACTTTTGGAAACTTAAATCAAGTATCAATAACATATTTAAATCTTTATATTGAATATCATAAAATGCATATTATTCTTGAAGTTAACTATCAAATATAAATAGCTTATTATACTTTTAAAAGTTAAGTCTATATAACAATTACTTTAGTAAACTTGAAAATTATCATTTAAATACGAATAATTTGCAAATTCACTTTAAATACAAATTTATTAACTAACCATAGTTTCAAATATACTTTCAAATAAATAGTAAAACAGTTCCAATAAGATTTCATATAACTGATAATACATTTTAAATACTTTCTTTCAATCGCTAATAACTTGAAATTCGATTCAAAAACAATTGTAAATACAACTTATGAAATACGTTTCAAAACTTCTTTTATCTCGTAATCATCTTTAAAATCTTTTGCAATAGATGAGAGAGGATTTTAATCCATATCTTCTCATCAACATTACAATAACAGCAGCTCTTCTTACGGAGCATTTGCCAAAACATCATGTACTTCCTTGTAAAACATTATTCATAAAATACTATCACATCATGTCATATCATTAGCAGAAATATAATCTACAATAATTGGATGCGAATTTGATTCATGCATCTTATCATAATCACATTAATGGCATAGGCTTTTCTTACGAAGCAATACCATGCTTCTCACTCTAGGCAGGCTAGGCCAAGTAGCTAGAATGATACCTCCTCCCAGCTGGAGTCACTACAATGTACACTGCCAGGTGTTCCCCATATCGGATAAGGGGGATCTCAGCTTGAAAATTTGAAAACCAAATAAAATAACTATATAAAACATATAACAATTGCACTTGCATATAAGTTCCCATATAAGGAAAATAATTAAATATCACATCTTCTATAAGAGAATTTAACAAATTTAAATGCTCACATAGGAGCCTGCAAATACTCATATAAAATACTTCAACACTCGTCAATAACAAACTCATTTAACACTTATAAAATCAACTTAAACATATATAACTTTTTAAAATCATAAACATAAACATAAACTCATTTAACACTTATAAACTCATTAATGACTATTTTAGTAAATATTTTAAAACTTTTAAAATCATAATAAACATATACATGTAATTCAATCATATTATCGAAAAGAAATCAAATAATCGTATACTTATTTGTAATAAACATATGGAAGAACTTCTATAGACTTATTATTTAGGATTTCAAAGCAACTAGGAAATTTCATTGAAATAATTTTTCATACAAGGTGGTTTAACAATAATATAATTTTTGATATCAGATTCGCAATAGAAAATGGGATAATAATTACTCACCTTCTTCTCACTATATCCATCTAGTTAGGTGCAACCCATCTCACTTGCACTCAACTCATCTTTCCTCGGCTCAATTCCACCTACACATAAAAGCCCCAAATCACACATTAACTATAGTTCAATCCTTTACTTGTGACTCTTATAATCTAATCTATTCATGAAATCTTAATCAATTAAATCCTCTATAAACTATTCTTATATACTTCCTATAATTCTAATGACAATTCGACAGCATTTCCCTAAAATTGAACTAATCCCCTTGAAAATCGACAATCTTAATTCAACAAGTATCACAAGTTAACTGTCCAACCTGGACCTCCAATACATCAAATGATCCCATCTGCCAATTTCATTATTCATTATCAAACTACCATCCAATCAATTCAACCTAATCAATTCTGATATCACATCTCACTTTAATTTTTCAATTTATTAGCAACATACTCAATACTTATATGAATAATATTTATCTCAATTTAATTATCCAATTTAGCTATTTAATTTGTAATATACTATTTACCTAAATTCTCACAAATAAATTCATAAACCACTATCTATATAGAATTAGGAGTTAAGATTTATACCATACTACTCAATTTAATGAGATGAAGCTTTTGTCCAAAATCATCAACTTCAAGGCTCGCCGGAATCCGGTGGCCGGAAAATCCCAACGATGACCAAATCAAGATCCGAGGATACCAACAGTTAGCGTATGACATAAGGAGTCCAATTATACCCTTCACTTTCTCTCACTCACTGCCGTTCTACTAGAAAATGGTCAAAAAGCCCCAATCTTCCAATTCTCTAATCTCTTTCTCTAGTCATCCTTAGCCAATGAGCCATATATCAAATTGAAGCTCATGACGAGGCTGTTCATAGCCACTAGAATTTCCCTCATCCGCCGCCGGAATTGCCAAAAATCATAGCTCAAACCTTTAGCGCTAGCAAAGAATTTCCTTGCGAGTCTGCCGCCGTTTGCCTTCCTCTCTCGCCGCTGCTAATTCCATTGTGGTCACCGGAGATAGAGGAGCAGCTAGGCAGTGGTGGTGCAGCCCACTGTTGGTCGTAGCTCTCCCATAACCCTCTCTCTCTCTCTCTATCGCCTCTCCTCTCTTCTCTCTCTCCCCGTTTCTACACTATCCAGTTCTTTTCTTTTTTTTTTCTTCTTTTTTTTTCCATTTATTAACATATACATATATAATTTCTTTTTTTCTCATTTTATATACATAAACCCTTAATAATTTATACAAATAGTACTATTATTATTATTATTATTATTATTATTATTATTATTATTATTATTATTATTATTATTATTATAAACCCATAAAAATTACATTTTTATTTCACAATACTTTCAAAATTAAAAATAATAAATTTTTATGAAAATATTTTCTTAAATTATATTTTATTTTACTTCTAAAAATATTTTTATTCCTTAACTTATCAAAAAATAATCAAATTTCTTATTAAAATGGAAATTCATAAATTATGAAAAAACCGAGTTATTACAAATATAAAATCATATAATTAGCAGAAATCTGGTCTATAATAGATGGATTTGAATTTGATCCATGCATCTCAATAGAGCTACAATAATGGTGGAGGCTCTTATTGCGAAGTAATATTACACTTCTTATGCCAGGCAGGCCAGACCAAGTGGCTAGGATAATTCCTCCTCCTAGTTGGAGTCGATACAGTGTACACTACCAAGTGTTCCCAACACCGAATAAGGGGATCTCTGCTTGAAAATTCAAGATTTTAAATAAAAGTAATTTATAAACATATAATATAAAGTATTATAATAGCTTCTAAGTTCCTATACGAGGAATTGCAATGAATCAAAAGCTTTCATATAAGCAATTATAATCTTTCATATAAAAACTTTAATATTTCATAAATAAAAATCTCAACATATACATATACAGAGCTTAACTAAATTTTAAGAACTTATAAAACAAATTCAACCAAATCATAGTAAAATCAATAATATAACTTGTAATTAATATCGATGAACACATGTAACTTTTCAAATAATACATATAAGATTCTTGACAAACACTTTTAAAACTTATAAAATCATAATGAACATATAATAAGTTTCAATAAACACAAGTGATGAGTTATCAAAGACTTATCATTTAAACTTTTAACTGAATAAAAGATAATAATATTCAAATAAGTATTTTGGTATGACTTCATTAATCAAATGAAATAATTATCGATTTTTGGACATATGGAAATTTTCATGAGGAAAGGTTTAACAATGAATATGGTTTTCAATTTTAAATTCACAATAGATAATAGGATAGTAATTACACACCTCTACCAAAGATCTCCTTGAATATCTTCCTTTGACTCATTGAATCCTACATAAAATTCCCAATATAATATATTAATCAATTAATTTATGTTTTTATTAGCTATCATCATAATCTAATTGCATAATTCATTTTTAGAACATAACAATCCTTATCAATTAAATCCTATATACAATTCTACCAAAAATTTGATAGCATCTCCCCTAAAATTGGACTAATCCCCCCTAAAAATCAACAAATATCTCAACTCAAATAAATATCAAAATTAACTATCCAGCTTGAACCTCTAATACAGCAACTAGTCCCATCCACCATTTTGTCTTAATTTAATTTAATTTAATTTATAAATTTCATTAATAAAATTATTAAAACATTTATAAAAATTATCTCATCTTAATATTCGGGTAAGATAACTTAAAAATTCCTATAAAAACACAAATTCACTATATATAAAGAAATTCATTAGTTATGTAATTAATATCTCATATTACATAAATTCGTAATAATACTCGCAGAAATACTTTAAATTAATTTAACCCTATAATCATATATTAACTAATATGTATATTTAAGAAAAATACATAAATAACTTTCTCATTATTTAATCAAACCGGTAATAAAACTATATACAATTATTATTAATAAATTCAAAAAATCCTATAATATTCTTTCATTTGCTTAATAAAATTATTTTAATATTATCTATATAATAATTAACTATATATGTATTTACTAATAATTTAAAGAAAAATTCATATAACTTACTAATACTCAACTATATAATTAAAAGAAAATCATCAATGACTTAATTTCATTTTAAACAATTCTATACAATTTTGTAATGATTTTTATTTGTCAAATTAGCACTACAAACAACTAAATATAGACAAATTAATAATTTCTCAAGCATTTAAATATTAGAATCAACTTAACAGAAAGGTGTTCTAGGCTCACTGGGATCAAATCTTCACAATCTAGCTTCAGAATCAAAATGTACACATGAAGAAAGACTCGCTGGAGTGTCTCTGTCTTCGGCGACATGCCGCCACTGAAGGTGGCAGCCAAAGGTGGAGTTGATGCTGTTTTCTTCAGGAACTCAAATATGCCCACCACTCGCCACCACACTCCTCCATTCTACTGGAAAATGCCTTGAAAGTTTCAGTGGTTTAACTTTCGATCTCCTTCTCCGATCATCCTTAACCAATGAGCCAAGTACCAAATTGAAGCCCATGCTGAAACAATTCCATAGCCACCAAAATCGTGTCTATCCACCGCCAAAATCGCCGAAAATCACGATCCAAATCCTTAGGATTGGTGAAACTTTGCCTTGCGTGTGCGCCGTCTGCATCTACTGCTCCTCACTATTGTTGATCCCCTCGTGGTTGCCAGACACCCAACTCCCATCTGTTGTAGGTGATGCAGCCCACCGCCAGCCAATGGCTATCCAAACAGCCCTGCATCTCTCTCTCTCTGTCTCTCTTTCCCTGCTCTCCCTCTCGTTTCTGTCTGCTGCTTCTTCTTTCTTTTTTTTTTTTTCCTTTTTCTATTTATATACATATATTTTTCTCCCATCTTATATATATAAATTCTTAACAATTTACACAATATATTCTATAATTATTTTTACTATAATTCATATTATTAATAGTATCATCACCATCTTTATTATTATTATTATTATTATTATTATTATTATTATAAACAAAACAACATAGCATATTTTTATTTCATAATACTTTCAAAATTAAAAAAAATCAAATTTATATGAAAATATTTTCTTAAATTATATTTTATTATTTTTTCAGAAATATCTTTATTAAAAATATTTTCATTTTTTTATACTCATTTTTAAATTAACTATATGATATTAAACAAAAATTTTTAATACTTAATTTCTTAAAATATTTTCATTCCTTAAATTTATCATTTTAAACATCTAGTAAAAGAAAAATAATCATATTTCTTATTAAAAATGGAAAATAAAAAATTACGAAAAATCGGATTGTTACAAATTATTATCTCACATATATTTTATTTTAAACATGTCATTTATGATTTATGGTTGTCATTTATGATTTATGGTTTAGGGTGTAATTAATAATTAAAAATAATTATAATTATAATAAATCAATATAATAATTGATAAAAATAAAATTTGCAAATACTATTATTAATTATTATTCTTATTAAAAGTTATTATTATTATTATTATTATTATTATTATTATTAAATATTTATTCTCATTTTATAAAATTTCAAAAATAAATATTACAATAAACAACTCACATAATATTGTAAAATGTAAACTAATCTTCAAAACAAGTGCAATTCTCTCCACCATTACACTTTTCATAAATTAGTAACTCAACCCCTGAGTGTTCTTTATAAGATTTTCTTTTGTGCAATCGATCACTGTAAGGCCTTGCCCAAGTATCAACCCGATCTGCTATAGAGAACTGAGATGCTCATTTGGGTTTAAACTTACGATAGAACCCTTGGATTTGGATTTGGTTGATTTTGAAAATAATTCTGGGAGTCGTCATCCTAATTTATTTTAAATGAAAAAATTAAGGTAAAAACCCAGTTGACTCCAATTCATTAATTTTCAATTAACTTACCTAAAGATAAAATTACCAGTCTCGAACCGGGTGAGTTTGAGGACTTGATTTTTGGTTTTAAATAATCTAACTTTGGTTTTTAAGTTTAATTTGACTTTAGAAAAATTGATTTCATAAATGACATTTATAAGATAATATTAAAGAAAATACATGAATATGGCATAACATGAATGCATGGTGTATGTGGGATTAATAAAACAATTAAAGTAAATATTCACAAATTACATTAATTAAAAAGGGGAAAGAAGATTGATTAGGATTTAGTTTGAGATTTGGATTTAGATTCCAAACGTGCCTTTATATCCCATTGAATGGGGATCAAAACACACGTAGTTCATTCCATAATTAAGTGGAGGGGTTTAAAAGTTGATCGAATTGATTTTGATTTGGGTGTGTTGAGAGTGAGAAAAAAGGCTGATATCTTTGCTTTTGATAGGCAAAAGGTTTTACCTGACCGAAATTTCATTTTATCGGAACCCGATGATTGGATTGATTGGAAGATTAATTAATTAATTAAAATAATTAATTAACTAATTAATGTGATGAAATGGATAGATTGATGGATTAATTAATTAAAATGATTAATTAATTAATTTGGATAAAGGGTGGATTAAGAAAAAGGTTTAATTTGATTTTTGAAAAAAAAAAGAATGATTTTTAAAAAAAGAGTGATTAATTAATTAATTAATTGAGTGATTAATTAAAAAAGAGTTTTAGTTAATTAAAAAGATTAATTAACTTAGTTAGGGTGAGGTAATTAATTAATTAAAAAGATTAATTAATTAATTAGGGAGTGATTGGAGAGAGAAGAAGAGAGAAATTTGAGAATAGCAATCTACTCAAATTCAAGGGGTGAAGAAAAATGAGGAAATAGGGGGCCTATTTATAGGCAAATAGGGTTGAGAGTAGTTTAGGTAGTAAAAATGTGAAAAGAAAATGAGGAGTAGGGCTAGAAAGTACTGAAAATTGGGCTGGATGGGGTAAAAGAGTCATTTTTTATGCAGGAAAGGGGTCCATGCGCGTCAAACATGTGCAGCGCCGTACTAGATGGTTGCAGCATGCCGTAAGTTGTACCTGCAATGCCACACAGACCTGGTGCGGTGCCCAGCTGACATGGCAATTTTTTTTTTTTTTTTAGATATTGGTTGATATGGAGTTTAGGAAATTTGGATGTCTAATAGCAATGTAATTGAAGACTTAAAAAAATTTCTTTCAGGGGTAGCGCCCTGCTAATCAACTAGTGGGACTACCGTAATGGCTCTGCATAGCATATTAAATTTAGTAGATGCTAAGGTTGCAGTTGGATTATAAGGGTGCAAAATTAAGGGTTCACAATCACATACATCAAATGAAAAACCGGAACCAATAACTTTTTTTTTTTTTTACTTTGTATATCCAAAAATGTCTATTTCTTTTCGTACCATAACCCAAATGTTGAGTGCTATGAAGATTTGAAAATTGTAATAAGACAAAAGTTCTTTTAAAGTCATTCATACCTGATGCTCAACAATTAACTCTAATTCAGTTATGCTACGCTAAAAAGTATTGGGATTTCTAATTGTTAGGATATGTTACCTTATGAAATCCCAATTATTAGGCATAGATTTTATTAAATGCAATCTTAATTTCTGTGCTAAAAGTATTTGAAGTACATTTTTATGTATAAATGATGATCAATTTAGCACCCATTCGAAATACATTTCCAATGTGCGTATTTGTAGTATTTTTAGAGTTCTTTTTGTATTCATAAAATTTCTTCTCCTTTATGTAAGCCTAAATTAAACTTCTCTTTGTATTACCCAACTCTAACAATCTTAATTAATGAAATATGAAATAATTAGAAAAATTTAACAACAAATAAACAAAAAGAAAACAAATTGTATTAGTCATCATGGGCGTCATCGGGGTGATCATACTTCAAATATTTTCTTAATTGTTACCACTTTATTAAATCTTCAATTTATAATTTGTTTAATAAATTAAATCTACTGATTAGTAAATAAATTATACAAGATCAAAATTTATAATTTTGAATCCAAATATTATTATTATTATTATTATTATTATTATTATTATTATTATTATTATTATTATTATTATTATTATTATTATTATTATTTTAAACATTCTTACGGTTATAATAACAAATAATGACAACCATAGTAATAATAACATTTTAACATAATAATAACAACCATTTTAATATAATAATGGCAAATAATAATAACATTTTAAACTAACAATTAATAACATAAAAAATAAAAGTATACAAATAATTATAGAAATTACATTAAACTATTAACAGCATACTAAAAATCCAAAAATTGTTGTAGGTAAATTCAATCAAAGGTAAATGCTTATCCCAATTCTCTCCAAAGTTTAAGATACACATCCTCAACATATCCTCTACAGTTTTAATGATTCTCCCAAACTGACCATTTGTTTGAAGGTGGAAAGCCGTAATGAAACCTAATTTAGTGACTAAAAACTCTTGTAACTTCTACTAGAACTTGATGTAAACTAAGCACCTCGATATGAGAAAATCGAAGTTGGAACCCTATGAAGCCTTATGATCTCGTCAAGGTACAATTGTGCATACTTTTCACATCCCACATTTGGGATATGATGGTCCTAGATTATGGGTAACCATAAGAGAACCAAAAACCCATAAAACCCATTACACTAATCACTAAAATATAAATTCAACAGCATAATAGTTATAAATATAACATTTTCCCTCAACCTGCAAATAAAACAACACTTCCAATTCCCACTTTATATCCTCACTATAAGCAACTAATCACAAAGTCTTCCATGCTCAATTTAGTCAATCAATTAGTCAATCATGTTGGGACATTCAATTCAAGTAATTTAGATTTATTTTATACTCATTATATAATTATGATCAACTTTATCATTCAAAGTCATTATATTTTAACTAGTTAACATATATTAAACAAATATATCTATGACAATCCTCAAATATGAAGCTCTAAGAAGTTACCCACAATATTACATATGTATATATAATATTTTAAAAGGAAATCTTTACTTTGAGCAGTGGAATACCTAAGATGAAGAAATTAAGGATCTTCCTATAAAAAAAAGGGATATCAACTAAATGAGTAAACTCATAGAGTGAAAAATATATTACCATACACGTGACTTGGTAATTAAGGTTAGTTGCAATGATGATTTATAAATTCACAAGTCAAATGAATAAATAAGGGTTATTAACATTGTAAGGGCTGCAAAATAAAATAAGTGAATATGTCAAATAGTATGGGCATCAAATAATTTAGCAGAAATCTGTCATATGTCACATAGATGAGAGAAAGTGCTTTCTCATCAAACAATACATAATGAGGTATCTACCAACATATACAAATGCGCAAGATGACCCAAGTCTCATGGCTAGGACACCAATACTCTTCCTAGCTAAAGTCTGGATAATATACACTATCCGATGGGTAATGTATGCATACATTCTAATGTTCCCCACATTAGTCAGGGGATTTCTGCTTTACATTTAAGGTATTGAATAATTGGCAAATTCACAATGGCATATGTTAAATGAACTTTAATATTTCATGTATCATGTGAACATCAATACTTCATGACCAATGGGTTCATGAGTCAATTAATTTAAGTACATTCAAATCTCATGGTTTAAGGTCTCATTGAACAAGGATTATAGATGCAATTAATATGCATAGTAGGATATTTAACATTCACCTTGAATAGCACTTTAGTCACTAAAATAAACAAAACCAACGATTGTGTACTTTTTGTTCCTCCTTTCTTTGGGTCTCATTATTAGGAACTACAAAAATCAATAATGTATGAATTATTTTAATCAAATAGTTCACTTTAATTATTAAACCATCAATATTCTAAACTTTCTTTAAGCCTTAATCTTTAATAACAATAAAACATATGAGAATATTAGATGAATTCATTGTTTCATTCTTGATCTCTCTATACTTGTACTACCATAGTTTTGGCTATACATATCTAAATGATTCAATTCTTTTTCTCACTAAACTAGACACTATAGGGTCTAATATATTCAAAAATGAGTTCAAATATTATACTACACATTTATGGTGTGCGTGTGTGTGTGTGTGTGAGTTTTATCTTAGCCTATTTTAACGCAAGGACAGATTGACATTTCCTCATGCTTTTTTTTTTAAATATCATTTTGTGCATATCCAATGGCAAATTCCTTTTATTGAAACTTTTTAAACATATATATAAACATTTTCTATGTTTTAATCTAAGTCTAATTCTATCGTTAAGGCTCCAAACTCAGCAAGTCAATTTTGGACTACCAATTGTTGGGATAGCCTGAGCAATATGTCTTTAGATGCCTATTAACCATAACAAATAATATTATATTGACTTGAAATTTTTATGAAAAATAGGCAACATATATGTGGATCTGAATACCAAATTTTGTGAAAATCCAAGATCATTTACCCCTTAAATTAAATGGATTATAGTAGCCTAATTAATTTAGCCCTAGTTTGTATTGTTTTCTGGCAACTTGTGCTCTTCATTCGCTTTGACATAACAAACAAACTCCAAATGACTTGAAATTTTTATGATATATATAAGATGCATAAATCTACAACTTTTATGTTTTGTCCTAGCTCAAATTAAAATGTTAGGGTCTCAAATTCAAATGCTTAGTTGAATAAAACCTTTCTATTCCCAACCAAGTTCCACCAATTTCTTTGTTTTCCAACTATAATTTAATCACTAACCCCCATTTAGATGAACTCATTTATATAGATTAAAACAAAGAAAATCAACTTTCTCACTTTTCCTAGAGATAACAAAACTATACACCAAGAAAAAGGCAGCAAATATAGCTTAATAACAATTAGAATTCACTTAAGGAACCATGAATGAAACTTACCTTGACTTGCTTCAATACTTGCTTTCCACTTCTATGGCTGCCCACACTCTCCAAGCCTTTGAAGTTCTTCCTTTGTATTTTACGTGAGAAGAAAATAGAAGAAATGTTGAGAAACAAAGGAAAATCTTAACTTTTATAATCAAAGAAATTGGAAACTTGTTATTCTCTTATTGGTCCATTTTATTATTATTTTTATTCATTTATTATTTTTTTGTTTTGCCATTTAAGTGTTGCCAACCAAAGTGTGTAGAGAATGCCACAAAAAATATCTCCACTATTTTCTTTCATTTGCGTATTATTATTATTATTATTAATTCCACATATTCTACAAATTTTCTAATTACACATCAATATATATGTATACACATATAGATATATACTAATTACTCAACATTTCTAGAATGCTCCAAAATTAAAATCCACTTATATATTTATTATTTTAATTAATTAATTATGTTTTTAATTTTATCATTGTTGTTACTATTTATTTATTTATTTAGTTGACATTAGAACTTCGATTCTGTCTACCAATCTACTCACATTTGAAATTTGATTACTCATTATGATTTATTCAATAAACTCCATTATCCTTTTCCTTAATTTCTACTATACTCTTTACTTGATTTCCACTAACTCACTAACTTTAATTTTTTATCTTAATTTAAATTCTTATATTTTAGGAATATTGAATCTATTAACAATTAATTAATCCATACTGATATTTATCCATGTTATCAATTTTTAATTAACGATAACCTAATTATGAAAATTATATTGTTGATTCACTAGGTTTAGTATTTTTAAATCCTAGGGCATTACACTCTCTTCCCCTTAATAAAACTCATCCTTGAATTTTAAAATAATGGCACTTACTTTTAGTCTTGGAATAAGTAAGGGTGTCTATGTTGTATATCTTATTTATTTTCCCAAGTATACTCTTCTATGCAATTATTCCGTCAACATTGACCATGCTATTTCATTGTTCCTTAACTATTTTACTTGTTTATCTAAAATAGCAACTAAAAGTTATTCATATGATAATTCCTGATCCATTTCAAAATTTTAGGGTATTATATTCTCCCTCCTTTATTAAAAATTCGTCCCTGAATTTTTTTATATAACATATAGTAGTCATTCATCTATCTTCTCTCTACAATCATATAAATCATAAACTCTATCACTTCAATTTTATATATCTAGTTTCTTCCTAATATTTCACTCATAATTAGCTAATCTTATCCTTAGCTCATTTTAAACCTTGTCAATAAAATCATTTCGTATGTATTAATAATATACTTATTTATGTACTTATTTATATGTGCTCATAACAAACTTTTATGTATTTATACCTATATCACACATTAAATTCATATTATCTATTCATTCCAACTTATTCTTTATCAATTTTGCTTGCTCACCTCCAATAATTCCTTATATAATACTTATCACATTCGGAGTAAACATTTCATGCATAAGGTCCATCAATAAATTTCAATACTCTAACTCCTATAACTAATCACCTTCAATCTCACATCATAGTCAAATTTAATCTAAATAAAACTGTCACATCATCATTAGACACCTATTTCTTTTACTGACTAATGGTAAACACTCTACTTGGCCTCCTAATTTTTAATGCTTATCTTGATCCTTATACATGATCTTGTTCTCTATCTTACCTCTAGAACCTTTCATATCTGATCTATTCACCTTAATTTATTATTTACTAATCTACTCCACTTTTTACTTTTTACTTTTTACTATTTCCTCACTCATCATAACTATACATATACATAACTAATCACATTCAATCATATAACATATCTATCCTTATTCTTTAATAAGTACAATAATTAGCTTGATCTTAAGTATCTTATTAACAAATTATATTATATACCATTCTTAAATAGTAATCCTTTGAATTTGATTCCATGTCTCCAAATATACTATACATAACTATTAACTCTCAATACAAATTATGTGTAATAATCCTTTAACAATATAAACCTTAACATAATCACTTCAACTTCTAATGTCACATCTTATCAATTATATGTAAATATTTTTCATATAATAATCAATTCTTAATCCTTAATAACTTCAATTAAGTAATTGCATGACTATAGTCTCTACACAACCATGTCTTAATCCATTCTCATATTAAACCTCATTTAACAATTACTCTTTTAATATCTTATGAATATATACTCACCATACTTTATGTACCTACTTATTTATAAGTGATGTGTATTTGTCAACTCACATCAAGTTTTTCATTAGTAAACCATAGTTTTTCATTAGTAAACTATCTAATGCATCACATTGCTAGTTAACATACACATATTAACAATCCATCATCTTAATACTCCAAAGTATAATCTTATTATCATTTCCAAAATCTTTCTTATGTCCTATATATTAACCATCTCAATACAACAAAATATCCCTTTATCATGAATATATCAAATATTGTAAGAATATTCAATTGTTAGAATATAATAATCCATTAATATGATTTATCTTTCCACTCATGAAGTACTATTCATTGGTATTTCACAATTCCTATTTCCCTTAAACACTACGTCATCCATTTTTATATATGCATAACTTCTTTCTAATTATACTCATCTATATGTATCCACATACTTCTACACGTATAAATTTAATTTTTTTTAATAGTTCTCTTACCACATAGTGTCCCATTGTATACTAACTTATCACACTTGCTAACAACTATGCATCATTACTTATAATTTTACATATTAATATTCACATACTCACAACTGTTTCTCTATTTCAACCTTATAATACTATTTCACATACCATCTTATATACATTAACTATCACTAAAACCTTACTCCTCACTAGCATCTTCTTGGTCCTTGTCATCATTTTCACTCTCATCCATTTTGATCTCTTTATCAACATGTGGATTGGATCATAATGAAGTAGGAAGTATTCGATATCTCATAGGACACCTTCCTCAAGGATGATCAATACAAGAGCACACTTCACACATACCAACTGACGCATCATAAGAATTTCCCTGTGCCTGAATCCCTCTTGCAAGTTCTTAATTATTTGCTTCAACTCCTCATTCTCTTATATCAAGACCACACAAACTCTTCTCATGCCTTCTAATCTCTCTCCAGGGCTTTTATATGAGTTGACTCACTTCTTTGGATTGGCTTATTAAAACTAAAAGATCCCTCACTCTTTGTAAGTTCATTTCTTTCCATTTTAACCTCTCTTGTTATACCTTGTGGTTTATTACTCCCAAATTTAGTTTCTCATAGGGAGAAAGCAGCAGTGGAAGGGGAATCTATAGTCTTACATTATAAATCAATCAAACCATGATAATTGCCTTTAGTATCCCTCCTTGGCAGCATCTGCCTTTAATATCCCTCCTTGGTAGCATCTACACATAATAATTCACAAATTTCTATCATAATGCCAACAAACAAATATATATATAAAGGAGTCAATACACACACACACACAATGCAAAACTCATTTAAAGATATACTTCAATGACGAGAAGGATTCCTATTCTCTATGGTACTACTTATGCCATGTTCTCATATAACATATAATAGTCTATTCTAAACTGAACTTATGCTCTAATACCAACTTTGTCATATCCCACTTTTAAGATATGACAGTCTTAGGGCATGGGTAATCATAAAGGAACTAAAAAATAATCACTCAAATATAAATTTGATAGTACAATAGCTATAAATATAACATTTCCCTAAGGACTTCAACTTGCAAATAAAAAACCACTTCCAATTCCCACCTTATATCCTCACTACAAGCAACTAATCACAAAGTCTTCCATGCTCAATTTAGTTAATCAATTAGTCAATCATGTTGGAACATTCAATTCAAGTAATTTAGATTTATTTTATACTTATTGTATAATTATGATCAACTTTATCATTCAAAGTCATTATATATTCACTAATTAACATATATTACACAAATATATCTATAACTATCCTTAAACATGGAGCTCTAAGAAGTTACCTACAATATTATGTATGTATATATAATATTTTAAAAGAAAATCTTTACTTTCAGCTATAGAATCCCCAAGATGAAGAAATTAAGGATGTAGCCCTACACTAGTTATCTTCCTATAAAAAAAAAAAAAAGAGATATCAACTAAATGAGTAAACTCAGTGAGTAAAAAATATACTATCATACATGTGACTTGGTAATTAAGGTTAGTTGTAACAATGATTTATAAATTCATAAGCCAAATGAACAAATAAGGGTTATTGACATTATAGGGGTTGCAAAATAAAATAAGTGAACATGTTAAATAGTATAGGCATCAAATAATTTAGCAGAAATCTATCACATATCATGTAAATGAGAGCAAGTACTTTCCTATCGAATAATAAATAATGGCATATCTGCCAACATATATAACTGCGCATGACAAGCCAAGTCTCATAGCTAAGACACTAATATCCTTCCTAGCTAGAGTCCAGATGATACCCTATCAGATGGGTAATATATGCATACATTCTAATGTTTCCCACATCAATCAAGGGATTTTTGCTTTGCATTTAAGGTATTGAACAATTGGCAAATTCACAATGGCATATGTTAAATAAACTTTAATACTTTATATATTAAGTGAACATAAATCCTTCATAAACAATGGGTTCATGAGTCAATTAATTTAAGTACATTCAAATCTCATGGTTTAGGGTCTCATTGAATAAAGATTATAGATTCAATGAACATGCATAGTAGAATATTTAACACTCACCTTGAATAACACTTTAGTAACTAAAATAAACAAAAATGATGATTGTGTACTTCTTGTTCCTCCTCTCTTTAAGTTTTGTTATTAGGAGCTACAATAATCAATAATGTGTGAATTATTTTAATCAAATATATCACTTTAATTATTAAATCATCAATATTCTAAACTTCCTTTAAATCTTAATCTTTAATAATAATAAAACACATAAGAATATTAGATTAATTTCTTGCTTCATTCTTGATCTCCCTATATTT
Organism: Reutealis trisperma; assembly: GCA_947687605.1. Classification (NCBI taxonomy): domain Eukaryota; kingdom Viridiplantae; phylum Streptophyta; class Magnoliopsida; order Malpighiales; family Euphorbiaceae; genus Reutealis; species Reutealis trisperma. The sequence goes on from CANTUT010000775.1 coordinate 236,853, forward strand.
GTACTGCCATAATTTTGGTTATATATATCCAAATAATTCAATTCTTTTTTTCACTGAAACTAGACATTAGAGGTCTAATATATTCAAAAATGAGTTCAAATATTATATTACACAATTTGTGGTGAGTTTTTTTAAACTCAACCCTATTTCAATGTAAGGACAAATTGACCTTTCCTCATTATTTTGATTATATCTCATTCCGTACATATCCAACTGCAAATTCCTTTAATGGGCACTTTCTAAACATAAATATGAACATCTTCACTCTAAGGCTAATTCTATCTCTAAGGCTCTGAACTGAGCTACTTAATTTCGGACTACTAACTACTAGGACAGCCTGAGCAGTATGTATTTAGCTACCTATTTACCATAAAAAATAATATTATATTGACTTAAAAATTTTATGAAAACTAGGTAACATATATGTAGATCTAAATACCAAATTTCGTGAAAATCCAAAATAATTCACCCCTTCAATTAAATTGATTACAATAGCCTAATTAATCCAGCCCTAGTTTGTACTGTTTTCTAGCAACTTATGCTCTTTATTCAAGTTAACATATCAAACGAACTCCAAATGACTTAAAATGTTTATGGTATATATAAGACACATAAATCTACAACTTTTATGTTTTGTCCTAACTCAAAGTTAGATGTTAGGGTCTCAAAATAATAGACTCAAATTTCTATCTATATCAAAGCCTAGCTTGGTTGAATAAAAGCTTTCTATTCCTAGCCAAGTTCCATCAATTTCTTTGTTTTCCAACTTTAATTTAATCACTAACCCTCCTTTAGATGAGCTCATTTATATAAATTAAAACAAAAAAAAAATAACTTTCTCACTTTCCCTAGAGATAGCCGAACTATGTACCAAGAAAAAGGAAGCAAATACAGCTTAGTAACCAATAGAATTCACTTAAGGAAACATAAATCAAACTTACTTTGACTTGTTTCAATATTTTCTTTCCATTTCTATGGCTGTCCACATTCCCCAAGTTTTTGAAGTTCTTCCTTTGTATTTTACATGAGAAGAAAATAGAAGAAATATTGAGAAATTTAGGAAAAGCTTGACTTTTATAGTCAAAGAAATTGGAAACTTGTTATTCTCTTTTTGGTCCTTCATTTTATTATTATTTTTATTTATTTATTTATTATTTGTTTTTTGCCATTTAAGTGTTGCCAACCTAGGTGTGTAGAGAATTCCACCAAAAATATCTTCACTATTTTCTTTCATTTGCATATTATTATCATTATTATTATTATTAATTCCACATATTCTACAAATTTTCTAATCACACGTCAATATATATGTATACCCATATAGATATCTACTAATTACTCAACAATTCTAAAATGCTATAAAATTAAAATCCACTTATATATTTATTATTTTAATTAATCAATTATTTTTTTTATTTTATCATTATTGTTTTTATTGTTATTATTATTTTTAGTTGACATTAGAACTTCTACTCTATCTACCAATTTGCTCACATTTGAAATTTGATTACTCATTATTATTTATTCAATAAACTCCATTATCCTTTTCCTTAATTTCTACTATACTCTTTACTTGATTTCCACTAATTCGCTAACTCTAATTTTCTATCTTAATTCAAATTCTCATATTTTAGTAATATTCAATCTATTAACAATTAATTAATCTATATCAATATTTATATATATTATCAAATTTTAATTAACCAATAACCTAATTATGAAAATTATAATATTAATTCATTTGGTTTAGGATTTTTAAATACTAGGGTGTTACAATTTATATGATATTTAATTGATGGAATTTCCATGGAATAATCAAACTAATCCAACTTTAAGGACAAATATTTGAAACTTTTTTTTCTCCCTTATCTTTATATTTTCAATTTTTATCCTTGATTGATCCAAATCCAACTTGCCTATGTCCTTTCTAATATTATATAATTTTTATCCAATATTCTATAGTCCTCTTGTATTTTGGAATAAAAATAATAAGAGGTGAAGATGTAATCATATAAGAACCAATGGCCAAAAGTCTACATGTACAAAGACTTAGCCTATATAAACAAATGATTTATTTTTCTATACACATGACCATGTGAAATGAATGAGTGAGTTTCCAAATTTGAATTTGGCATAAAAAGGGAAAATTTCCAAATCAAAAATTATATCTTAATTAAAACTTGCCTTTAGAAGTTGCTAAAATTCATCAAATCCAAGTTTTTCATTAAACCCATACCAATACAGCCATAATCATTTGTTCTTCTTTTTCAACTCGACTATTAAATTTCATTTCTCAAGCCTCCGTTTTTTAGTAATATTAATCTCCGGTTGCACTATCTCCATTTATCAAGAACCAAATTATATGTTTCAACTTCTACTTCATTCTTTTGCATCATTTTGCTATGGCTATTAGGTTTGGGCTTCTTCAATTTAGAATTGTTTGAAACAAAATCTATTTCAAGAAAGCCATTGATGTTAGTTTGAAGATATAGATCTTCAAAAACACCTTCTTCATAGATGAAAAACATGGATTCTTTAAAATTTTCTTCATCTGAAAGATTTCCCAGAAAATTCAAGTGATTTCTCATAGGAAGGACTGCCTTTTCCTAGGGATTGGGAAAAAAAAAAAAAACAAAAGTAACAAAAAAAATAATTGGAATATATTGAAAAGCATAAAAAATTGAAAAACAATTAGCAAAAAATAAAAAAATTTAAAAGGAGCATATAAATGTTAATATTTCAAAGAAGGGGTAAAGGGTGTAAATTTCCTTTTAAAATTAAGTTGTTATACTGTGCAGCTTGGTTCACAGTGTGCATCCTGGACCATGTGCATAACACAACAGTGATAGATTTTTTTTATATAAAAAAAAGAAATAAAAACAAAAGTACAATAATTACTGTGCGCAAACCCTAGCTTCACGAAAATCACAAAGCACCTACTCAAAATCAATTTATGGCAAAAATAAACAAAAACGCATATCAAAACATGACTTTTGCAACTGAATATTCAATGGAAACTCTTCTAAATCTATCTTTGTCAATCTCTCTTTCTCTCTATCTTTCAATTTGTTTCAGATTCATATTTATATATTTAAAAAAATAATAATTTCAATAAAATATAGTTATATATCACATATTCTTAGTTATATAATATATAAACTATAATTATATCACATGTTATAAACAAATAGTTTCATCACTAAAAACTATAAAAATCAACAATAAAACTATAGATTTATAAGTTAAACACTATAGGTTCATTAGTTATAAACAGTAAGTTTATCAAACGTATACTATGGGTTCACAAATTATCGTCTAGAAATTCATAAATTAAAAAAAATTACGTTAAGAACATATTCATCAATAAAAATCATATATTTCATCATTTATAAACTAGAAATTCATCACTATTAAATTATAGTTTCTACAATAATCATGTTTACTATTTATAAGCAACATAATTATTAAATATTGCTTATAGTTTTATCAAATATATGTTTTAGATTCATCATTTATGAATTGCAGAAATTATTCTTCAATGAACCTGTTATCATTGTTAAATGAAGTTGTAACTTCTCAGAAATGGACTTCTACCTTGTCCAAAATAACGAATTTGTCATTATATTTTAATGAACTTTTAGTTATTCTCAAATGAACCTATAACTTATATAAAATGAATTTGCTACTTTTATGAAGATATTTCATCATTCATAAACTAGAAATAAATTATTAATAACAGATGAATCTATAAGTAATAAACTTAAAATTTATATTTAATGAACTTCACATTAATAATATATAAATATACAGTTTATAAGTAATAAACATAAAAGTTTATATTTAATAAACTCACATAATAAGATATAATATACACTTTATAAATAATGGATGTAAAGTTTGTATTTAATAAACTTGACATTAATAACAGATAAATATACATTTTATAAGTAATGATTATAACTCTTATATTTAATGAAACTGACACTAATAACATGTGAACATATACTTTATAAGTAATAAACCTAAAGTTTAGGTTTAATAAACTTGACACTAATAATATATGAATATACATTTTATATTTACTATTAAATTATATTTATATTTAAAAGTATACAATATCATATCCCAAAAATTTTAAAATGTTATAATTATTCAAATGTAAAAAAATAAATTATTTATATCTCAAAGCAAAAATACAAAATTTTATTCGTATAAATAAATTATATTACAACTTGAGTTATTAAATATTTTATAATAATTATTTTAAACAGTTAAAAAAGATTTTTGGTATGTGAAAAATATTAAAAATGAAAACAAAAATCACTAATAAATTTGATGTTACAAGAGAGATGTAAAATTTATATATTTAATTGTAATGATATAAGTATATTTAATTATAATTATAATGATTATTTGATGAGAAAAATTGATATAGTTAATTATAATAATTTAATTGCAATTATTGTAAATAAATAAAAAAGAAAAAAAGCAATGATTTTAATAAATCACGCGATGCACGTGTTCTCTGTGCAATTGTATCTTTTTTTTTTTTAAACAACTATTGCATGTATATTATACTGGTTGAACCACCCTACTATGTGAACCCAGGTCTATATGATAATTCGGGCCTTAGGGTTAGAATTAATTGGACCTTCGTAAAAACCACTTAGAGCCCATTTGCAACTTAAGCTATTTACTTTCTACAATAAAAACTAGAGGAAATTATGTGACTTACGTTTTTTTTTTTTTTAGCTTTTTGTACTTTTTAACCCCCAATTTTAACTTTTTATTTTTTTACTTTTTGCTTTTTTCTTTTCTATGCTTTTTGTTAGTTTTGTTTTAATATTATTACGCTTTTTCTTATTTATGCCATATTTTTGCTTTTTTTGCCTATTCATTTGGTTTTTTCTTTCTATTTTTTCTTTTTTTATATATCTCATTCATGGAATGCTATTGTTAATTAGTTTAGTAATTCAAAATTTTTTATATTTATGCTATTAATTAATAATATAATAATCACATATTTGCATGATAAAATAAGAAATTATTTTTTAATTTAAAGCAATATCTAATATGCTAATCTACTAAATAATTATAAATTTTGTGTAGAAAATTTTTGCTCCAAGCTAGAGTTTCTTGTACTAAATGAAAAATAAGGTTGAGGGTGTCAAGTCTACCAAAAAAAGTGAAAGAATTTATTTCTAGTATATACGTATGATATATCTAAAATATGCCAAAAATGTACTCGTGATATACTTAAAATAAACCTAAAATATACTCTTTACTGTAAAAATTGAAAATCATTTGTTAATTTTTTTTAGTCTCTTAAAAATTTAATTTAACTCTTAAATTCTTTAAAAAATATTCATATATTCTAATTAATATTGTCGTCCATACTTGATAATGAATCACATTTTAAAAAAAAAGGAGTGTTGATGATATTTTTTCAAAGAAAAAAGTTTGAGTGTATAAAGTGTCTAAATAATACGTAAGTATTTATATACTTAAAATATACTTGAAATATACTCGTTATATATTTGATATACTTAAAATATACTCATTATATACTTAAGGTATATTGTCTATTGTGAAAATCATTTGTTATTTTTTTAAAAATATAATTTTTTTATCTAATATATAGTTGATGTATTCTTGTTATATACTTATATTTTTGTAATACTCAATATCCAAAAATACTTGAAGATATATATCAAATAAATACAAGTTAATCAAATTTAGTAAAATATATACTTATGATATACCTATAATATACTCTAGATATACTGTTTCCTAGGTTTGCTAAAAAATATCTTTATTTCATTGGTTTCTATAAGTTTCAGATCTGAAACTTAATTTTTATATTTTAAAACTTTCAAGTTCCTAAAAAAAACTACATAATCTCCTCACTTTTAAAGATTTTTAATGTAATAATAATTAAAAGATCACAAAATTTTAATGAAACATATCTATAAAATTCAAATTACCTTTCAAACTATTGAGGAAGTGAACATTTTATTAATTAGGCTAATTGAATTTTTAAAAAACTATAGATTTAAATCAATTTTGTTTAAAACTTAATAATAGCTTATAAAAATTAATTTTGATAATGATTCTTACTATAAATAAATTTGAAAATTAAAATATTTAAGATTTTCCTAATTATCTGTGGTAATTATCAACATCAATATCATAGCCTAATGGCCTGCAAAACAAACAAATAAATATAAAGATTTGATAATGAAGTAAAAAATAATAATAAAAATAACAACAAAAATAGCAAAAACAAAAAAGGATTTCCATAAGACAAATCAAAGCAAAAAATGTAGAGAAAATTAAAAAAAGATATATATATATATATATATATATATATATATATATATATATATATATATATATATATATATATATATATATATATATATATATTTGTCTATTGTATTTTTAAAGTAAATTTAATATGATTTTAATTTAAAAAAAAACTGATAATAATAACAATAGTTTTATTATGTGTCATTGTTTTATGAATTTTAACCATCTAACTAATGATTTTTTGGTGAAAAATTAAAGAGCATAAAAAAATAAAAAAAAAGATATTTAAATATTTTTGTAATAATTTAAAAATAGATATATAATTATAAGTTGATTTCTTTTTTTAAGTATTTCTGCATAACTCCCTGAAAACTATCTCAAATTTCAATCGTCGAAAGCTTTTTTCCTTGTGATCGATTCGTATCCAACCACTATCGTGGGACCTTGTAAATACTCATACTATGGAGCGTGAAGCAACCAATAATTCCCATAATATTTGAGAAAAAAAAAAACTCATTATTATTATTATTATTATTATTTTTTGATTTGTGTTAATTCAAGTGTAGCTTCACGTCCGCGTCTTCTCCTTGTTCTCCTTCTTCTGTTTTCTCGCTCTCTCCGTTTCACAGTGTGAGCTAGGGTTGGAGTGGCGCCGTCTCACTCTTCTCGATCTTTCCCTATATTCTTTACATCAGTTTCGTTAGACTTTCAGGTTTGTATTATCGCTGTTATTTAGGGTTTTTTTTTTTTTATTCCAATCGATTTGGATATCTGATCTTCCAATCTTATTTTGATTTCAATTTCTGTTCTCAATGTATAATATCGATGATCTGTTATCTGTTCATTATTTGCTTTTTTTTTTTGGTTTTTATCAGATTGTTTATTAATGGCGGTTAGTTTGATTTATTGTTAATTTTTCTTTTGGAGTAGAATGCTTAATTTTGAGTGTTAGTGTTGATTTGTTTACTTTACGGTGATATGGTGATTTGATACTGTTTTGCTAAATAGTATTAGTCTAATTCAAGTGATTGCGAGTGATTTGGATAGTTAAGTCAACAGTCCGTGGTAGTGGTTTGATAATATATGGTATTTGGGATTATGTTTGGAGATTGTAATCACTAAATTGAGATTTTTTTTGAAAGCTTAAGTTTAGTATATTAATCTATATTAGTTGGTTTTGGATCTTAGTAAGAACGCGGAGAAATAAGCTTTTACATATTCAGTTTGTCGAAAATAATAATTGAAAAATCCAACAGAGCAGGAATGGTAATCGAATATAATTAGTGGCAGAGGGAGAGCAAAGGGGATTTGTGGAGCTTCCTGAATAAGAAACCATAGCATTCAAATTTTTCTGCTTTTATATATTTATTTTTTTTAACTCATGCCCTTTTCAAAGTTGCTTTTTTTTTTTTTTCCTGTTAGGTTGAGTTGAAGAGCTATATCTTATATAGACCTTGTGAGATACAATTTTTTATGAATCTGATTATTTCGTATTTGATACTTTCAGATAAACTATGGCAATGGAGGTTACCCAAGTCCTTTTGAATGCACAATCGATAGATGGAAATGTGCGGAAACATGCAGAGGAAAGCTTGAAACAATTTCAGGAGCAAAATCTACCTCTTTTTCTGTTATCACTGTCTGGAGAGCTAGCTAATGATGATAAGCCTGTTGATAGTCGTAAATTAGCCGGTCTCATACTAAAGAACGCCTTGGATGCCAAGGAACAACATAGAAAATTTGAGCTTGTTCAGAGATGGTTGTCACTGGATGCTGCTATGAAGAGTCAGATAAAGGTGTGTTTGCTTAAGACCCTGTCTTCCCCAATATCCGATGCTCGGTCAACTGCCTCTCAAGTAATTGCTAAGATTGCTGGCATTGAGCTGCCTCAGAAACAGTGGCCTGAGTTGATAGGGTCGCTTTTATCTAATATTCACCAGCTACCGGCTCATGTTAAGCAAGCAACACTAGAGACTCTTGGATATTTGTGCGAGGAAATCTCTCCTGATGTTGTGGATCAAGATCACGTAAATAAAATTCTTACTGCTGTAGTTCAAGGTATGAATGCATCTGAATCAAATAATGATGTGAGGCTCGCTGCTACTCGAGCACTGTACAATGCTCTAGGCTTTGCTCAAGCAAATTTTAGCAATGATATGGAGCGCGATTATATAATGAGAGTTGTATGCGAGGCTACTTTGTCTCCAGAAGTGAAGATGAGGCAAGCTGCTTTTGAATGCTTGGTCTCCATTTCATCAATGTACTATGAGAAATTAACTCCTTATATGCAAGACATCTTTAACATTACAGCAAAGGCTGTGAGGGAAGATGAGGAACCTGTGGCTCTTCAGGCAATTGAGTTTTGGAGTTCGATTTGTGATGAGGAGATAGACATCTTGGAAGAATATGGTGGTGATTTCACTGGGGATTCTGATATCCCTTGTTTTTATTTTATCAAGCAGGCACTCCCTGCTCTTGTCCCAATGTTGTTGGATACCCTCCTTAAGCAAGAGGAGGATCAGGATCAGGATGAAGGGGCTTGGAACATTGCAATGGCAGGGGGCACATGCCTTGGTTTGGTTGCAAGGACTGTGGGGGATGATATTGTGACACTTGTTATGCCATTCATTGAAGAAAATATAACAAAACCAGATTGGAGGCAGAGGGAGGCGGCAACATATGCTTTTGGCTCAATCTTGGAGGGACCTTCCCCTGACAAGTTGACACCTCTTGTTAATGTTGCATTAAATTTCATGCTCACTGCTTTAACAAAGGACCCAAATAACCATGTGAAGGACACTACTGCTTGGACTTTGGGACGAATATTTGAATTCCTTCATGGTTCAACTATGGATACACCCATAATTACTCAAGCAAATTGCCAACAGATCATAACAGTTTTGCTCCAAAGCATGAAGGATGTTCCAAATGTGGCTGAGAAGGCATGTGGAGCCCTCTATTTCCTTGCTCAAGGCTTTGAAGAGTCAGGCCCTTCATCTCCCCTGACACCTTATTTCCAGGAAATTGTGCATGCTCTTCTAACTGTTACTCACAGAGAAGATGCTGGGGAGTCCCGGTTGAGGACTGCTGCATATGAAACGCTGAATGAAGTTGTGAGGTGCTCAACTGATGAAACATCACCCTTGGTGTTGCAGCTCGTACCTGTCATCATGACAGAGCTTCATACGACTCTTGAAGGGCAGAAGCTTGCATCTGATGAGAGGGAGAAACAGGGCGAATTGCAAGGCCTTCTTTGTGGGTGCTTACAGGTCATCATTCAGAAGTTAGGTTCAACAGAGCCTACTAAGATGGTGTTCATGCAATATGCAGACCAAATAATGGGGCTTTTCCTGAGGGTTTTTGCTTGCAGAAGTGCAACTGTGCATGAGGAGGCAATGCTAGCAATTGGAGCCCTTGCCTATGCATCTGGTTCTGACTTTGCAAAATATATGCCAGAGTTCTATAAATATTTGGAAATGGGTCTTCAGAATTTTGAAGAGTACCAAGTTTGTGCTGTTACAGTTGGTGTTGTGGGGGATATCAGCAGGGCATTAGAGGATAAAATTTTGCCTTATTGTGATGGGATCATGACGCAACTTCTCAAAGATCTATCAAGTAATCAGCTGCATAGATCTGTGAAGCCTCCCATATTCTCGTGTTTTGGTGACATTGCCTTAGCAATAGGAGAGAATTTTGAGAAGTACTTGATGTATGCCATGCCCATGCTCCAAAGTGCCGCGGAGTTGTCTGCTCATACAGCTGGTGCTGATGATGAAATGATTGAATACACAAATTCATTGAGAAATGGAATTTTGGAAGCTTATTCAGGAATTCTTCAAGGGTTTAAGAACTCTCCTAAAACGCAACTTTTGATTCCTCATGCACCCCATATACTCCAGTTCTTGGATAGCATATACGTGGAGAAAGACATGTAAGTTCTGCTACATCTCCCCCCACTTTCTCTTTCTCTCTCTTTTTCCTTTCTCTTCAAAATGCATTTTTTTAGGCTTTGGTTTATGACTCAAAGTTACCTATTCTTTTGCAGGGATGATGCAGTTATGAAAACTGCTATTGGGGTCCTTGGAGATTTAGCAGATACACTGGGAAGTAATGCTGGTTCTTTGATACAGCAATCTGTTTCTGTGAAAGACTTTTTAAATGAATGTTTATCTTCTGAAGATCATATGATTAAGGAATCTGCTGAATGGGCCAAGTTGGCCATCAGTCGTGCCATTTCTGTTTGAGGTTGTTGCTACTCAGCATTTTTTTCCTTTACAAGTCCCTGCATGCATTTGGGTGTATTGAGTCGGGGTCCGGGTTGCATTTGTGTCAGGTCATCTGCTGTCTACAGATAACTGAAGTTATCAGTCTTCGGGTCATCACTAACTCTTGCATCAGCATCATGTTTCAGTCGGAGGCATTGGGTAGTGATTGCTTTACAGACATGGGTGAAGGCGTTCGTTTAAAAGGTCTAAAAAATGTTGGCCATAGAATACAGAATCGGTGCAAGTGAGGGAGAGGTAACATTGATTTGCTGAATAGATACAGGTCGGGCAGCATTTTGTCAGCTGCTGTTTGTTGGTCCTTATAACGGTTGATACCTCTCCTTACCAGACTACCCATGCCGTCTTGGTGGTTGTCTCTGAAGTGCCTCTAGGTTGTGGGAGTGGAGGACTGCAGCGAATCGGTTGAAGTTTTGTGACACTTGAAGGCCACCCAAGTGCCACATTTTAGAAGACCCTCAATTAATTACTCATTTTTCACCCCTTGTCATTTTTCATTTAATTATGTCTGTATCAGTTCATCATTATGTCTGTCATGGTCAGGTTGTATTTTTAACTGTTACACTCTTTTGGTATACTCGGTTGGGGTCTTCAAAATATTATTGAGGGAATAGCATCTTGCATTGCATCATTCATTTTTCTTTTAATTGTTTTTATAGATCCCAAGTCAGTTGCTATGAGTCATTAAATCACATACTCTTTGCCTTTTTTCCCCCGTTTTCTAAAATACAAAGTCTCCTCTTTTTGTTTTTTCAGAATGTGTAATATTTTGGTTAATTTGGGATTGTAGAGAGTGGTTATATATTAAAATGTCATGAACTGTGGTGACATTACAAGGGATTGAATGAAGATTTGAGTCTCACATGGAGCAATAGGCATTGCAGTTGTATTTTGTTGCATGCTTCATCTATGGTTCATTGATAAAAGATTTTCCTCCAGTCAATTTGGTATCTTGTGCGTGGGTGTTTTGAGGGTATAGGCTATGTTAGCAGTTGCTTTGAATTTGTTCAATTATGGAAATTTTACGCTCCTTTTTTATTCCTTAAATTTTGTTCGAATCGTGTACAACTGGGACCTTCTCCTGGGTAATTGAAAGGCTGTAAATTTCTATCAATTTGTTTCTCCCTACGTCTTTCTGTTGAATCCTTGCTGGAAAATAATCTATTTCCCATCCGACTTTGCTTGTGATAAAGATATCTTTCCACCAGACGCTTCAGTTGTATATTTACAACTTCGTTAAAGATAACTTTCCGTGAGACACTTTAGTTGGCATATTTACAGCTTTGATGAGATTCAACCGTGGTTGATACTATTATCGATCCCATGTCCTTTTTGCAGAAACATTGAAAATTTACATGTTTGAGTCTGCATTTGGTTAGGAACAAGTCTGGTCAAGTCAGGAAAAAGGCAAAAGTTACAAGACTGGACGGGAAGGATTTGATCCGTAAGAGCTTAAAGGATGGTTAATATCAGTGAAGTTTTTGTCAAATGTAAAGTGCAATTTCATTTCACGAAGGAGATGAATACCTCAGCTTTATACGAAGAAAATTTTTGAATCGCCAATGCTTTGTGGTGGTAATAAATCGCAATACTTGAAACTATGCTATGGCCAAATTAGCAAAGCCTATAAAAGGGCACTAACGTGCCATTGCGCCAAAATTACTGATCATCAAATTTACTATTTATCAGCGAAGCAACAAGGAGAGAAGACAAACAAAACATTTTTCTCCTATTTTTCTATCCTCTCCCCCTAAACATAAGCATTAATGAGAACAAGAACAACTAGGTTCCTGGACACCACCAGAAGCCAGCTTATAGCTGCATTCCCATGTATCTGTGGGCGCTGCCTGTGCATGAGGAATATGACGAGGATGTTTCTCTCTCTTGTCTCCCCTTATCTGCTTCAATGCATGCTTAAGGGCAGGCAACAAAGCCTCCATGCATTCAGCAACCGCATTAGGATTCCCAGGCATATTAATGATCTGAATATATAGTAACAGAAGAACCTCATTCAGGAATAGTAAATAACAAACTGCATCTGCTTACAGGGAAGAACTGACATGGTTTTGTAAAATATCATATTTTGACAACCACTGGACTAGTCACCAATTTCTCCTTCACAAAATACCATTTTCTGTGCAAATGTATGGGGGAGGATAGGGATAGCATAACCAGTGTCATCAGATAAAAGTGATTTTAATTTAGTAAATTCATACTACAATACAGTGCATCAAAGTAAATTTCCTTCTATCATTTTTGCTAGAGTTTGCAACTTATGAGATTGAATTTATTTTAAAATGACAATTTCTAGTACTTAAAACTCGTACCACCTTCTGATGTGTGCGAGGCAGAATGCTAATCTATAGTATATTCTAAATTCACAAACAAATAATCAGATCCCTACACTTTGGGATGCAGTTATTCTACTAAAATGAAGGGTATAAGTATGCCATATTAAGAAAGTTGATCGTCTTACCAGTGTTGACCCTCTTATTCCTGCTGCAGCGCGTGACAACATAGCAAACGGTGTCACCTGTTTTAGCAGAACAAAAAGGAAAAAAATTTCTTAGCAGAATTTCTGATAACTTAGAAGGCAGCAGTTAGCTTACGCTAAATTTCTTTAACATATAACTCAGAAACTGAAGATTTGTTAAGATAAGATGTATATAGGTTCTGCTTGCTAAGTATGAACTAGAGAGAAGAAACTGAAAGTCTATATGGTACATTCATGAATCAGCAGGGCCCACAACAATACAATTATTTATAAAAACATAGACCATATCAAGGCCAATGTTTTCTTCGGACTCAATCTGTTATTGATCTTCCCTTTTTGTCCCCAGAGAAAGAAAAGACACAGTTCAAGATCATTATACTGGCATTAGAATAAATGGTGAGCAACAAATGTAAGAGTTAGAGAGCAAGCTGGGTAGAATTTTCTCACCAAAGTGCTTTGACAGCAACAGGTGAAATAAAAACCATATCACCGTATATGGCTATGTTTTATTTCTCATACATCATGCTGCTTGGAATGTTAAAATAAGTGTTTCCAAAAACTTGCGTCACCGCAATTAACAGGTCAGGATCTCGTAATGGAATGCATAAAGATAAATGGAAATTCACAAAAGGGACAAAGAAAAACACACACACACCATAAGGTTTGACCTGATATACACGATTCTTTTTCCATCTAAATTCAGCACTGTAATCCTTGAGTTTTATAGAATTCAAAATTTTAGTCCCATAGACCAAAACAATAAGATTTTTACCACCACTGCACTGTTTTTGGACTTAGCTTTAGCCAATAATATACCAATTATTTGGAGTTTGAAAAGGAGGGCAAACCCCAGCAGTTTGTTGGAATCAATGAAAATATGCATAATGAATATATGATCAAGTTCTTGTTTAACCTTTAACACTTTCTGTGCAAACACAAAGTTTCTCCTAAAAAATGCAGGTGCTATAACTAGATTGATGTTTTGACTGACGCATTATCTCTTTGCTACTACTCATTTACAGACTGAAACTCTGTACATGCCAAAGCACATGAGCATTGGCATTGACAGAGATATTAAATGCAAATGCAAAAGAAGCTAGACACATGCAGACAACTGAAGTTTCGAGCATTCAACTTAAAATACCATTTCCAATTCTGTTGTACATTTAGATTGGCACAAAGTCATGATTAGAATAGCACAAAGTCATGATTAGAATCTTTCTATGATAATTCATATTCCTGCAAAAATGCCCATTGTAATGGCATCATCTTATCATATGCCCATTTCCAAAATTCTGTTTAATTAGCCAAAGATCTACAGATACAATGACAATAACATACATAAACAAACATAAAGTAGGGTACAAAACATTGTTTGCTACCTTCAAACTCTCTTGCATCATGACATAAAGAAGGCCAGGTGTTTCCTTCTCAATCAACTCCTTGGTTGCTTCAGGAGTCACATCTCTTGGAGTGAAGCCAGTGCCACCTTTGTCAAGAAAATAAATTCAGGGAAAGGGAAAAATTTAAGACAATAAAAAAAATTAAGTGAAAAAATTATATTAAATTTCAGATAGAGACAAGCTACAGAATTGAAGAGCCTCACCCAGGGTAAGGATGAGATCCATTCCTTCTATATCACTCCATCTCTGCAGAACATCTTTGATTTTGCCTACATCATCTGGGACAACCGCTGCTGAAACTACTCTTGCTCCTCCTAGCTTTTCTGATGAGGAATTTACCACAGAAACTGCTCTAGGTCCACTGCAAATTTCAAAAATTCTAGAGGCTATTATAACATAGAGCTTAGATTCATAAACAGAAAAGTTAACAAATTGAATCAATTTAAGTAAAGGATCTCCAGCTCCACAATGCAGGTAAGAGGAAAAACAACAATAGCCAATATAGTTTCGGCTATTTCAAAAAGTAAGTTAGCTGAAAAATTTAGGGTTTGTTATAAGCCATGCTTTGACCTTTTTGCTAGGAGACTCCAAGTGAATTGGGTCAGAGCAATCTATATCATATTTCCGGCACTGCCTAACAGAACATGCTTCAGGAGGATAAGAGATATTACTTAATTTAGTGACACACATCAGAAGAGGTTTGAGGCTTGTGATTTGAGGTCAACATTTCAGGAATATACTGATTAAGATAATCAAACCCATAATCTATTTAAAGTCAGAAAGCAGGTAGAAGAGAAAAAAAAGATGCATATTGAAAATTTACGACTTCTGATAGGACTTCTAACTAAAAGCCATCAGCATGACCTGCTGAGCAGTCATCTAATTTTGTTGCAAAGTATGTAGTACTTCTCATGTTTCACTTTGACAAGGAGCAATATCAGCTTTGCTCTTTGGCTTTAGCATCCATCATGTGACCTTTCTGAAATAATGATTCAAAGAGGTGTATCCAGATGCATTAAGTTAACATGTATGATTTGCCATCCTTCAAAACAGAAGTATGATTTGCAGATATAAAATTAATAAGTGCTTGGACAGCAAAATATGCAGACTTTAGCTACAGTTGTCTGAATCCAAGTCCAAGCCAACATGTGTCAAAATGTATCCACATTGATGCATTATTTATCCAGTATCCATGTTTAACAACTCATATGTAAAGATCCTAACATTCCATTGAAAATATTAAATACAGCATAATTCTAAATCTCGTGTTAACAGTGCAATCATTTTGCACTGAGGATGGCACCACTTGGATGCAGGAAACAATTGGCTACAAGAAGCAATCACAGATGTAGAAAAATGAATGACCTTAACACATGTCAGTACTAAGACCACGGTTCAATATCCAGAGCAATAATGGTGCCACATAAACATAGCCTTCATGGATTAACAATCACAAGCATCATGATTGTGATTTTCTTTTTCCTTTGGACTAGCGTGCGTCCAATGCTTAGACTTGCAAGATTTGAATACATTTATGATGTACATACAATACATTTTTTTTTTTAAAACTTTGATGACCCTTGTTCAAAGTTGAAAGCTATTTTAGTATGACTTCTTATCGAAGTATTTTTCAACCAGCATCATGTGTTTAGAATTTAACCAACCACATTACTGAAGGTATAATACACATAAAAAATAATAAATATGATGAATTCTGTTGCAGCTATTTATAAGGGAAAAACAAATGCTGAGAAATAAGCAGGTTTGGAGAATGCAACATAACAGTCAATACACAATGGCCATAACAGTTGATAACAGCTGTAACAGCTTTTATGTTGCTTATTTGGAAATGGGTGTTATGTGATGCCCTGTCAAATGACCCTAGCTTCAATTCAATTTCATAATGGCTGTTTTATTAATCCATGACTAACACGTTTAATGCATTGAGCGCACTAACATAGTATACTGTTGTAGAGCATTCACCATTCTCATATCTGACCATGATAAGAAGGATCATCAACTCTGTTGCATTGCTTTAACATCCACGAAGTGAACCCTTTCAGAAACACTAAATCAAAGAGACATATTGGGATGCATATATTCGGATAATAAACCTTCCTATCCTCCATTCAACAAATAAATGGCAAATAAGTAGTGTAAAAACAAATTAGAATAACTATTGGAAAAACTTCTTCTGTAATAAACAATAGATCATCTAAGAAAAAACAGTAATGATTCACTTTTGGACAAACAAGACTCTTTCTTTAATATTTTAATGTAAAAAGAATTTGGTAACTTCTGAGTATAAGAGTAATCAACCGTAAGCACCGATAATAACATACAGATTGTATTAATCGCATAAAATGATGAGGAAAGCAGAAACATGACTAAAAAGCTTCAGTGCAAACAATACCAAAGTGTTGGATAAAATAGCATGGAATAAGTCTTAACATACCTTCGATCAGGGCCAGCCCCTGATGCAACAGTATCACTGACTGTTAGAACAGCTACCTTGAACTCAGCATGCTCAGTTGTTTTTCCAGCTGTGTTTCTTTGTCCTGAAGATAAACTACTCTCAGCGATAAGGGTACTGCTTAAATCAGAAATTATGACAGCAGGGACGGAGGTTCCAGCAGGAATTACGTTGCCTGTTGCTGGCAACTCCAGCAGAACATTAGCTGATTTCATACTTAAGAGTCGGCTGCTCATTTGATGACCAGTGCTCTCAGCAACAAAGCTGGTGGGGACCAAAAAAAAAAATAAATTAATACAATTATGAGACTCCTTAAGCAAACAAATGAAGGCGGAAAAAAAGAGCAGGTTGTAGTAGGATCCAATGCATCACCAAGAAGGAAACATCACTAAACAACTTACCCTGGATTGCCTGACCCATCATTAGCCTTCCATCTAATAATGGCACGATGAAATTCTGGTCGCATTGGATCTGTCTTTATGGGCTGTTGAAGACGAGCCTGCAATCTGTACAAAGGACAGAATACTCACCAGTCAAACGTAGATATGTCTAGATTTCATCACCACATTGCGATTGAACTAGCTATGAGAAAGAGAGAACAACGTTTTAGAAGTCTCAGCAACCTCAGAAGATGAGGATTTGTCCATCCAGCAAGATGGTGGATAGCAGGGACCACGAAGAGATGGAAACAAACTAGACAGCTCACTGGATTTCCGGGTAAGCCAAATGCAAGAATTTTTTCTGACAGAATATTCTCTGCTGGTTTTAAATTTATCTCTGCAAATGTCAAAGGTTTCCCCGGTTTCATGAGAACCTGAAGAGCAAACAAAATATTAAGATGATATTCAGTTATAACTGAAGCTTAAACATATTAGTTCCAACTACAAACATATGTGACTATTGAATCTCAATAAGAAAATCAAATTTATGAAACATAACTGTTGGAGTACAAATATGCATGTACACATACACACACTCATTACCTTGTTGAAATGTATTGTGCCTCTCCTTTCAAGCAATGGCTTGACAAAATCCTTGTCTCCCATGGAAACACCCCCCGAAGTTAGAAGAATATGAATTCCAGAAGAAAAGGCTTTATCAAGTATCCTCTCAAGTTCTTCTTCATCATCTCCAACAATTCCCAGATCAAGAACCTTACACTGCTTCTGTACTGCAGCTGCTAGTAACATAGCACGGTTGGAGTCCCTAATCTGCACAATATCTAAATTGGATAAATTTTCAAGTTTTAAAAGTATAAACCATGAGGAAAATATTACACAATTTCAAAGAAAATTCAAGGGAATAGCCAAAGCACAAGTCAATGACGTTAATGATGAAACTTTGTATTTTATCACAAGACAATTTTTTGTATTGCATACAGTAGGTTTTGTACAGCAAAATTAAAATCCAGATATAGAGTGGCACTAAACAAAATCCTGTATATGATTTAGAAAAATAACCCAACTGCAAAAATCATGAAACCCATGAATGTATTTTTTATCCAATCCCATAGGTCCACTTTTGAACTACAGCTAATACATGTTTGATTGCAGTCAAAAAATTTTATTTCAAGTCATTGATAACTTCAAGGCCTAGGCCATAAAGTTGAGCATATTGAAAACTACGGTTTGTTCAAGTTGTGAAAACAAATAGAAATCGATGTTCAAAGCACTTTCATCAGACCAGAGAATAGTCTTGATGTTAGTCTCATTCTATGGGATGCCAAGAAGCATATTTAAGCCTCAAATGCTTAACCCTAAGGTGCGTTAGGTCATCAGACTAAAAGGAAGAAGGAGAGATGGAGGGAAATGGAGAAAAAAGAGAGAGTGCTCAATGTATTCTTCTTTTCCTAGAAAAAATGAAACTTGCATAAATTGTTACAGCTTATAACCTCCAACTCAGAATAATGTTAGAATTGAACATTTTTAAAGCATTATAATTGTGACAAATTTCTACCTTGGTAGGCCATTAAAAAGAAAATCAAAGAAACAAAGATTTTGCTGAGCCAAAGTCTTCACCATGGATTTTACATCTGAATTCAACATCATAAACATATCTTTCCCATTATGCACCTTGCTTATGGAGTTGAAGTTTTCTAACACATACAATACCTGGCCACGACTTAGACTAGGAGTTGTTCGTTCCACAAGTTCATCTCCTGTGGAAAGCACAGCAATTGTGGGTGTAGGGTATACCTGAAGCATTAAGCTATCCCTTAGACATTTCCCAAGTTCATGAAGCATAAAGAGAGAAGAAAAAAACAATACCTTCACCATGACAACACCAACAGTAGCAAGTAGGCCAATTTCTGAATCACCTATTTTTTCACCAGATTTTAATACTGTGGCACCTTTCTCAATGTCACATCCCTGGAAACATAGACTTATATAAGCTTTAAAAATAAGGCAGTAAATGCAAGTTTAACAAGCAAGCAAATGCGGTAGATTTTTTATTGTGTATGGTGAAAAAAAAAAGCATTGTAACTTGACCACACAGAATGTAACATGCTGCTTTTTAACATCTTGGTCATTACAAATTTTGTAAGTCTGATTAGAGAAAATAAGTAATAAACATTTAAGGGTAAACAAACAGGCCCTGCCAGTATAATCCTGCAACAACAGTTGTTACGAAGAATTCACTAATCAAAACTTTAAAAAGATCCCTAAGCAATGTAGCCAATGCATAAAAATTTTACAGTTTTGATTATCAACAGGATTTAGTAAATGGAACACCATCATATTTGATGTCTTCCCACTGTTTGTAAATGGAACACCATCCAATTCAGTAACTTCTATGGCCACCTTGCCTTTTGATTGAGAAATTGTAAAAAGTACTTCAAATATTCATTTTAAAGTACAACTCTTTTCAACCAATACAAAAACAAGAACCCTTCAGTTGACCTCATGATCATAATCCATCAGTTTGCTTTCAAACCATTAAAAGTTCAAAGGTTAAGGTTCCTTCATGTTATACATATAGTTTTAGACTTCAGTAAGTTGTTTCAAAATCTCAACTATCAAATTAAATTACATTTTACAGGTAGTTGTTTTCCCAAATTGTGGTAAATAACTCCAATATTGAGTCTGTAACAAAATTATTAAAAGGAAAATGAGGGAAGGGAGCATGAAATTATACCACAGGGCGAATATCAACACCTTTGCTAGTTTTGACTAATATTCGTACTCGTTTCAATCCACTTGAACCATCTTCAACTTTTTCAGTATCCTCAACCTGAACAACTGCATCAGCACCATCAGGTATAGGTCCTGGGAAAAAACAAAAAGAGCGGAGAGGCAAAGTTACACCCAGAAAAATAAACTTGCCCAGCTAACTTCCAAGCTAACAGTTGAAGTTTTCTATTCACTATTCAGGTCATTTACCAATCTAAAACTAAACAAAAGAAGAATGGAACGACAAATTGATGAGCAGGAACGCCAGCTCAATTGAGTTACACTGAGTAGCAATTGCAATGAACAATATCATGATTTGAAACACGAAAAGAAGAAGAAGAAGAGAAGTGATTATTAACCTCCAGTAGTTACATAAGCAACAGTCCCAGAAGTAACAGTGACGCCAAGCCCATCATTTCCAGCTCTTGATTCAGTAATCACCGGATACTCACCAGGTCCATCTGAAGCAACTACTGCATAACCATCCTACAATAACCATATCATATTACTAGAAATTCAATTCATATAGTAAAAAATTTAGAAAGGGGTTTTGGGGTCCATTTTCATTACCTTGATTGAAGCTGGGTATGGAGGCAAAGGATCAGGAGCACGAATATCCTCAGCCAGGACTTTGCCCAGAGCATCTTGAAGTGGCACAGTGATTGGTGGCAGCCGCTGAGCCACTTTCAGAACCCTCTCGAGAGCTTTTTCCACTGATATCAATGTTGGTTTGGTGCTACAATCGATGGTGGGTCTGTCACTGTACTGTCCTTCATTTTGCGCCATTTCAGGATAAAGCGAAGAGGTTTTACAATGGAATAGTGATGAAAAGTACAAGACAAAGCCGTGCAGGAGAAAGAAATTTCGGCAGATTATATTGTGGAGCAGTGTTCATATTGCAATATTGACCAGGCTCATAGTATATATACAGAAGATTAAGCAGAAATAAAGAAATAAAGATGTATAATTTTTTCTGATTTTGTTACAGTGTTTTGCTCCTTTTTTATATTTTTTTTTTATTATTTGATTTTTTAAGATATATTTTAAAAAATTATAAATTGATTATAAAATTTTTTAAATTAAGTACTAATTATTTTTTAATTTTTAATACTTTGAATATAAATGGACCACAAAATTTTTTAAATTAAGTATTAATCATTTTATTATTTTTTTTATTTGTTTCAACACTTAGAATTAAAAATATAATAATTATTTTTATTTTTTCCATCTAATAATTATTATAATTTTTATCATTAATATTATAATTGAAAATATATTTTATCATTAACTATAATTCAAAAATAATGTATATGTAGTTCAATATTAATATATATATAGTTTAATACTAATGTACATGCAGTTCAATACTAATGTACATGTAATACATAACTAATATTGATATTAAATATTATGTATATTTGTTTTTGTATCTATATGCATTAGTGTTGAAAAATAAAACTAATGTATATGCAATTAAAAACTACTGTATCTAAATTCTAACCAACAATCTAACATTGACCTAGAGTTTATGACCAATGTACATATAGTTCAATACTAATGTACATGCATTTCAATATTAATGTACATATAGTTGAATACTAATGTACATGTAATACATAACTAATATTGATATTGAACATTATGTACATTTATTTTTTAATCTATATGCATTGTTGTTGAAAAAGATGACTAATGCACTTGCAATTAAAAATTACTATATCTGAATTATATCCAACATTGTACCTAAAGTTCATGACTAATATATATGTAGTTCAATACTAATGTACATGCAGTTCAATACCAATAAATATGCATTTAAATAATAATGTATCTGTAATTAGAGAGTCATATATATGCAGTTAAATTACAATGTATCTTTAATATAAGACTGATATGCATAGACTAATTGTTTCAGAATATTTTTATCATTAATATTGTAATTGAAGATATATTTCATCATTAATTAACAGTTCAAAAGTAACGTATATCCAATTCAACATCAATGTACATGCATTTTACGTAATAATATACGTGTAGTTGGAGAGTCATGTATATGCAGTTAAATTACAATGTATCTATAATATAAAACTAATGTACATATGCTAATTATTATCAAAATATTTTTTTATCATTAATATTGTAATTGAATATATATTTTATTATTAACTGACAATTCAAAAGTAATATACATGTAATTCAACATCAATTTAGCTGCATTTTGAGCAACAATGTACTTGTTAATTTAAAAAAAATATAATAACTCAATTTATATATTTAATTATAAATTATAAATTATATATTTATTAGAATTATAATAATTATTAGATAGGAGAAACAAAAATAATTTAATTATAATAATTCAATTTTAAGTATTGAAATAAATAAAAAATAAAAAAATAATTAGCATTTTAAATTAAAAAAAAAAGAAAAAATGGTGAAAAACAAAAAAAAAGCAAAAAAAAAAAGGAATAGAATATTGAAAAAATCTCGTGTTTTTATAATATTGAAAAATCATATGTTTTTATCTTTTGATAGATATTGACATGTATATTGTAAATCGAATTCATGATATATCATAAACATGAGTTCATTATATACCAATTGGAAATTTCAAGGTGGGCTCTCTTCAACTTTGGGCTCTTGTTTCTAAAAAATTCTTATATGAACCAAAGCCATTCTACATGAACTGTTGGGCCTTATGGGCTAGACCTCATCAAATTAAGAAAAAAAAAATATTTGTGAAGCCTAGATCTCCCCTGTCCCAAATTAAGAAAATTCAAACTCGATCCAATCACATGCTCAAAAATGGCATATTAGAAAAACAAAATTCATTTCATTCGTCATCCTAATATGATTAATCCACATTATCGTCCTAAAAAAATCATCCTACAAATATTATTCAACTATCTTAAGGCATAACCAAATGATACTTCTATTTAATTTCTATCAATTTTCCTAAAAGAACCTTGACGTGGCAGTTCCATTCAGTTTGAAAATTAATTTTTTAATCTGCATGTATTCTTTTTAGCTAAAGCTCTCTTTCTCCTCATGTGAATAGCAACTGTTTATCTATTCTCTCTCTCATACTTGACAAAAATTCTTTGAGTATTTGGGACAATTTTTATAAGCATTTGGGATTGGGATTAAAAAGCTAACCAAATAGAAAATGTTGCATGATAGAAATTTTCTTCAACACTTCTGATTTATACATCTTAAGCAACCCACTATTCACCTTGTTCCAATTGGGCACTCCATTGATACCATCCAGCAATGGCAAAGGCTCAGCAAACAACGCCTTTTTAACCTTCTTAATAAATGCTCATTCTGTCTCAAAAAGATTATCCATATTCTTTTTTAGAATGTCCCAAAATATTTATTCACTCTAAAAATAGATATTAGTATTTATTAATTTTATCCTTATTCATTAAACAGTGTAATATTTATATATTCTCCAAATTTAAAAAAAAAAGAAAAGAAAAAGTAGTAATAAATGAATATAAGTAAGGTGTAAGTGGAAAAATATAATAAAATTTATGAGTTGGCAAGTAATTAATGATATTTTCTTAAACTGTGTAAGAAAAAAAAGTAAACAATCTTCTTGACATGGAGGAAGTACAATGAAAGGGAGATACATGTACTCACTAAAAAACTTTTCCAAAATATCCTCATTATGGATTGATTTGGGCTTCATATACCTGTGATCAATCAACTGCAATGAACCAAATATAAGCAAGAAATGATAATAATTGAGGCCCCACATACCATGTGAGCCTGCAAGCTCCAAATAGTAAACCAATTGCAATTTCCTCATTAGCTCAAGGTACTTCACAAAAAATCAAGCAACCACTCCCATCCTTGCCAGACAGTATAAACTTCATAAAAAATTGGTTTTGTTACCAATACCATAATCAATCCGGCTTGAATTGCCAAAACTATCATTGAAATAAGGAACAATCTCGATTGTTGTAGATTTAAAATGGTCCAGTAAGAATTGGAGCATAAGAGATTTGCTGCTTTCCACCAAACGGATATGCCAAGTTTATACAGGATATTTCCATAGTGAGCCTATTGTTGAACTAGAGGAGTTTCCTCAATCCATGGAATTAAGGTTTCGAGAATGGACACTATAGTCTTTACAATAGGTGATTCATGGCAAAGATCAGAGATTTTGAGGCCACAGATGAATTCAGAGATAACGGATCAGATTCTTGAAAGTGGCGAATATCATTAAGAGATTGAATTTTCTTAGAGGGTGATTGGAAGTTGTAAGGAGGGGAAATGGTAGAGACTTTTTGGATTGAGGAACAAGAGTGAGGATTATTGCTTGGGAGTTGTTAGGAGGAAGATTGATGGTAGCTGCTCATATTAGGTGGCAAGTAGGGGGCGAAGACATTTCTGGAGAGTTTTGTAAGCATTTGGGATTGGGACAATGTAGAAGTAGTAAGAGAGAGAGAGAATGAGAAGAATTTTTGTCAAGTATGAGAGAGAGAATGGAGAAGTTGTTGATCTTCATGTAAGGAGAGAGAGTTTAAGCTGAAAAGAAAACACATGGATAAAAAAATTAATTTTTAAACTTAATAGGACTGCCATGCCAACATTCTGTTAAAGGAATTGATGGAAATTAGATGGGAGTATCATCTGATTATATATTAGGATAGTTGAATGATATTTATGAGATTTTTTTTTCTGGAGGATGATAATATGCAATAATAATATGTTGGAGGATGATAGATGAAATTAACTCGAAAAAACACCATCAAAAGAAAAAAAATAGAAAACTAAAAGCTAAAAAAAATCATCCTGAAAAACGAATCTATAAATTAAAAAAAAAAAAGGGTTTTTTCTTTTGATAAAAAAGAAAATGGCTTTTTTCTTTTAAAAAAAGGAAGATCAACACGTCAAAATAAAATTTGAAATATACATATATATATATATATATATATATTGTAATTTTTATTTTGATGTGTCGATCTTCCTTTATTTAAAAGAAAAAAGCCATTTTCTATATATATATATATATATAGAAAATGGCTTTTTTCTTTTAAATAAAGGAAGATCGACACATCAAAATAAAAATTACAATATATATATATATATATATATATATATATATATATATATATATATATATATATAAAAGTAAAGCTAGTACTAGCATGAAATTTCTGACTTCAATCAAGTTTTTCTAATTTTAATGGGTAATGGCGTACCTCAGTTTCATCTCTTGCAGTAGAGGCTGAGCCGTTAAGGTTCAGCATGCTTGCAGCCATTAATAAAGGGTGGAAAGACTGTGTCTTCGAAATAGATTGCAAGCTTCTTGCTGGTTTTTGTAACAAAGATCTTTTTGATGTGCCTTTAGATATAAGAGTACATGTTTCTTTTATTCATGCTGTTAAACAATCCTTTAATTTTTTTAATATTTCCTAGATTAGGAGGGAGTGTAATAGCATAGTAAATTGGATAGTATCAAAGCAAGCTATAGGTAGCTTACCATCCAATTTAATTTGAAATCCCAAGCTTGCAACAGTAGGTTGGTAATAGATAGTTTTTGATTTTTATTTTTTTTTCCAATTTCCTTCGTTTAATAATTTTGCTATCCTTCTTACAGTCTTAAGCAAATCTTCCATAGACTTCAAATAATGGAAATAATCATCTGCCTAATTGCCTCTCTCCCTTGGTTACTAACTACTGAGGTACACCTCTCCACCACGTGGATTTTATGTTCATGTCTTTTTTTTTCTAAAAAAAAGAAAACTGTCGATAGAGTGATGTGCTCATAAGTTTATATTGTGATACTTGATAGTATTATAGATAGCTTGGTCAACTTATGGACAAAAAATTGAAGACTTTGCTGCGCGAATGCAATATATTGTCACCTCACTAAATTCATTTCTAATAAATGAGTTATTAAATAAATGAAAGTGTTCTTTTTAAACTGCATCAAAGATTACAAGCAGGCCTCCCTTGAGTTAAAATTCGACATGCAATTATGGATTTTATTATTAGCGCATGAAATGGTTGAATATATATATATATATATATATATATATATATATATATATATATATATATATATATATATATATATATATATATATATATATATATATATATATATATATATATAATTCTAATTAGAATTATATATTCTAATAAATATTAGAATAGATAATTGCATATTAATTATAACGGATAAATTTATTATGATGGAAAATATAATTGGATAATGTAATGGATATTGGTGAATAGAATGAATATTTTATGAATATAATAATCAAAAAATTCTATGGAATCATGAAAGACGGAATTTGGTGTATATGTTTGTAAACACTACATTCTATAAGTAATATATATTTATGCTTTTGAAGTTTCTTATAATTATATATTTAATCTTTACTTTCTATTTATAAAGTTTAGATTATTATGTGATAGTATATATTTTTGTTATAATTTTAAAACTATTACGTTTCTTGCGCTAGCTTCCCTTACTGGTATCAAAGCCTTTGCTCATTTTGATCTATGTGTTTGTTTTCAGTGAAACCTGTGAATTCTTAATTTTGCACATATTAATCCAGCCGCACTTTATCACTTGCTAAGTTTAACGTACTGAGCATATTCACGCCCGTGGTATTCCTTTTTGAGCCAAAATGTCTATTTAGCCATTTTCAGCCCAATTTTTAGCCTTTTTTGACCATACCCTTTTGGGTCTTTTTACTTTTTCAATTCCTAAATTACCTCAACTACTTTTTTCTATAAATACTCCCCTCTATTCTTCTATTTCCTTCAACTCTTGAATTTGAGTAGATTGCTATTCTCAAATTTCTCTCTTCTTTTCCCTCTAACCACTCTTTAATTAAATGATTAATTTTTTTAATTAATTAGTTATCTCACCCTAACCTAGTTAATTGATCTTTTTAATTAACTAAAACTTTTTTCGTTAAAAATAATCACTCAATTAATTAATTAATTAATTAATCACTTTTTTTTTCAAAATCAAATTGATCTTTTTTTAATCCACCCTTACCCAAATTAATTAATTAATTATTTTAATTAATTAATCCATCCATTCAGTTCATCACATTAATTATTTAATTAATCATTTTAATTAATTAATTAATTAATCTCTCAATCAATTCAATCACCCGGTCTCGATAAAACGAAATTTTAGTCCGGTAAAACTCTCCGCCTCATTAAAAGCAAATGTATTAGCATTTTCTTCTCATCTGCAAACCTAAATCAAATCAATCAATCCAATCAACCCCTAAACTCCTCCATTTAATCATAAAACGAACTATGTAGGTTTTGACTCCCATTCAATGGGATACATAAGCAATTTTGAAATCCAAATCTAAACCTCAAATCCAAATTCTAATTAATCTCCTTTCCCCTTTTATTTTCCAATGTAATTAGTGTATTCAATTCATTTAATATTTTGGAGTAAATGGCTAATTCTGTGATTCCTCTAAAATTTATAAGGACTATGGGAACACTCTCCTTGGCTTGTGGATGTTTATTTCTTAAATTTTCTCAGGCATTTTATAATTATGCCATGCTTATACGTTTTAATTATTATCTCATAATCGCAATTCATTAGACCAATTTTTAAGTCAAATTAAATTTAAGAGCCAAATTTAGGTTGTTTAACCAAAAACCTAGTCTCCAAGTTCAACTTGGTTTGAAAACTAGTGATTTTTATCCTTGGGTAAATTAATCACAAAATTAATGAATTGGAGTTACAAATTGGGTTTTTCCTTATTTTTTCTATTTAAAAATAAATTAGGGTGGTGACTCCCGAAAACATTTTTCAAATCACGAATCAATTTTTGGAACAATAGTTATTCCAATCATGCGCACCAAACTCGTTTCATGACCTCCCCATGTGAAGGAAGGGCGTTCAGGGGAGGTCTCAAAACACCTAAGTCGCATAGTTTAGTCTAGGATAGGCGTTGGTGGATTAGGAGTAAATCGTTGACACTGATCTTAAAACTATGGATAGAATTTTTGAAAGTTTGGGCAATTTTACTAGTAGTTCATCTATTACAATAAATAATTCAAAAAAAAAATAAAAAATAAAGAAATATTATTGTTAGAAAATTTTGCGTGTGTGTGTGTGCAAGTTTGAAGGCAGATAACTCTTTAGAACCTTCCTAGTTGTGAAATAAAATATGAGTTTCTAAATTTTTGTCTTCTCTTCTTAAGTTTCTTAAGGTATTAATAAATGTTCATATGAGATTATTAATAATTTCATGGTTGCCATAATAAGTGGATCCTTTATAAATCATTATTATCTAACTAATGATCCTATAAATGGATTTATATATTCTAAGAGGCCTAGTCTTATTAGAAGGCTTATAAATGCTTAGATTGAGATAGGGCATAGATGAATGTATGGTATCCTTACATTATGGTATCAGAGCCTGAACGTATGAACATTGATTAATATCTTAATTAATGATAGAAGAGAAATTTCTCTTGCCATGGAAACTTCTTCAACTAGTTCATCTATTATTCCTACACCTATATCCTTACCTTCCTCTTCTAGCTTTAGAAAATCTATTAGTAAAAAGATAGACTTTCTTTATGAAATAAATTATCTTTCTCAAACTTGCAAGATACAAGGTACTTCTCTTTGCTTCTTAAACTCATATGATACCTTTTCTAAATGCAAGTCTTTTGGACACATAGTATTAGAACTTTGAGCAAAAAGACTCTTAAATAAATTAAAGAATATGTACAATCTTCAACCTTTGATCAGTGTCCTATAAAGGCAACTAGTGAAGAACAGTTTATTGATCTCTAAATTTTCCATGAATTTTTGTCTCAATGGTTAGCAAATGGATTTACTTGTATCCATTTTGGAGCCATTGGTTTTAGATGCACTTATCATGGAAGAAAAGATTTACTTGTACCAGCAAGAATTTCTTTGCTAGATATAAGGTATCTCTATTACTAAGATGATGTTATTAGCACTATAGAAACTACCTTGAATGCTAGCATAGTGATATTCATTATTTTTCCTAATTTCAACTTGGCCCTTAATGATCCCCATGTCCTCTCAGCTCTAGAGGTTCATATCTAAATTATGGTAGCACCTTAGGTAGCTAATGCAACAACAACTACTCTTCATTATCAATTGATTTATAGAATTCAGAATCATGTTATAGATTTAAGCCTTCCATTTCCAAATAAGGCTATTCACATCATAGCAAATTTAGATAATACTCCTACTTGTCTTCATATTCCTAAACAAATCACTCGAGATTATTTGCTAAAACTACTATCAGGAAAATAGGTCACTAATTATGAAAAGTTTCATGAAAACTCGGGGCCTATCCAATCTACTCAGCCTATTTTTGTTTTTAAAAAAAATAAGTCTGTTGAGATTGTTTTTGATCGAAAATCCATATTTGAAGCTCCTGCCTCACAATATGTCTTTCCAACTCAATTCATAATATCTTTTTGGCCTTAAAAAGAAAATGTTCCTGTTGTCGCCTTTAATAGACAAGGAAGACCAATTTATGCTTTTAAAGGGACAATCATTATTATTAGGATAAATGTGATTGTGATAATTGTTACAGATCCTCTGTGAAAGAAGGTGATCCATATAAGCAAAAACAGAAAAAGAAATATGTTCCTACTAGATGCACAAGTCAAATTTTTTGAAAAAAAAGATGATGATGAAGGTTCTACTGCCTTATTCATTGACCAGTTTGCTCATTTGTTATCTCCCCATTACATTCCTCCTGCTACTTCAGGATATTGTAAACTATCTCTTCCCTCAGATGAAGATAATTGGTTTCATCCTAAGAAGGCCATTGAAAAGGCTTCTTTGCCTTGCTACAAGCAAGCTCCCAAGATTTTTCATAAAGAAGCAACCTTTAATTTTGCTCTAGCATGCTATATGTACCAACCATTCACATCCCAGTATGAAGAAAAGTTTCCATCTTTAGCAGATTCCATAAATCCAAATACAAATGTAAGGACCACCCTTTACATTAAAAACCCAAACGAAAATCTCTCTCAGTAGGACCAGTAGAAGCAGTGTTCAACTGGCAGACTGACAATGCTCAAGCATAAAATAGAGTCCTAAAAAGAATTGAATCTTGTGTTGAGCAAATATCTCATCAAGTCAACAATCTTGATGCCAAAATGACTAGTTAGTCTAAAGTGGCTCACAATTATTTTCTTTCTCTCCAGTCACAACTGGAAGTTAAAACGGAGGAGATAAAAGCCATGATGAAAGAAAAGAAGCTAACAAGAAAGTTCTATTAGAAAGAAGTTGAAATTGAAAGTCTTAAAGAATAGATAACAGCCATGGAAAAAGGAATGAAAGAAGACAGTTCTCAACCTTTCACAAAAATAAAAAAATAAAAAAAAATAAAAAAAACAACATAAAAGCTAAAATACTTTGCTTATTCCTTTACCAGCAGACCTTGAACATTTTGGCTATATAGCTGAAAAGGTCAAAAGAAAAAATAAGCCAACATCATCCAAACCTACCTTTAACCCAAAACCTTCCCTATCTTCTTCTAATAATTCTATGACATCAGAACAAAAACCACCTCAAGCTAAAGAATCCCGTGCACCTGATCCAAAAAGGGACCCAAGGAAAACCTTAGTCACTCCAATAAACATATAAAAAAAAAACCCCTATCTCACTTCATGATGAACCCTTGGATTGATTTCATTGATCAATGTTTGGATTTAACCAATGAACCAAATTGGCTGTTATGATTTCTGAAGACTTCACCTCAGATGATTCATTTTCAAGTTCTCTAGCTAAAGGATCAGAGTTAGGAGAAATTGAATCAGAATTTGAACCACAGCTTTAAGAATTTTTCATGGCAGAACCAAAATCATCTGCTGGTAATAATCCTTGTATAACAAAATATTATGAGGATACTGGAGACATTGATCATGAGCCCATAAACACTCAATTAGAACTTATTGGCTAGACATATACTTCCAATAGTTATTGGCATCCAAAAATAAATACTGGATCATCCCAGTATTTCACCCTGGATGATATTATGCCCGAACAATACTTTTACAGAATCAAGGAATTCATAGCATGGCTCAAAGTTCAAATTGCTAATCTTGATGTTTCTGTAAGACAAGCTATCAAAGATTTTATTCATAGATGTGTCGATAAACTCTAGGACTAATGGATGAATCTTAGAGATATTGCAAAATCTTAATTAATGTTCACTTCTGTTACTGAATTTATTTGTCAAGCTCATATGGAATTTGTGGGAATTCCTATTGATGATGTTGAAAACATCAGAAAATATTTCTTTAAGATGAAGTGTTGTTCTTTCCAAAAGAAAGATTTTGATTGGCATTTTTATAATATGTCTAAAAAGTTCTATAAACTAAAAGGCAATAATAATTCAGACCTTAAGCAAGCTTTTGTAACCTCTTTGCCAGAACCACTTATCATTGCAAGTTATGCAACCCTTCAAGATTGTGGCTAATCTTTGTTAGATTTAACACTTGGTCAAATCTACCAAGTGATGATGTGATCGCTGAATAAGATCTTTGACACTCATAAACTTCTTAAGCAAACTCTTAAATGTTACAAAGATCCAATGTTGAAGAATGCTTATCATCCTGATGTTTATGTTAAATGTAAAGATAAGAACTGTGAATGTTCTTCAAAGAAGAAAAAGCATTTCTTCATATCAAAAATCCATCATGGAAAAACAGGAAAATCAAAGAAAGGTCATAGATTCTTCAAGAAGCATAAATACAAAGGAAAGAAGTATGACAAATGTTACTTGTGTGGAAGAAGAGGGCACTATGCAAAAAATTGCCCAAATAAACCAAGGCAAGCAGCCACACTCATTCAACATTTTCAACAAATTATAACAGTTGATCTTGAAGAAGCTGATGTTGAGTTACTATTCTCCAAAGATGAAAAAGACTCTCTAGAAACCTTGTTTATCATTGAAGATTATTCTTCAACTTTTGAAGATGAACATTACAGTCCAATCTATTCTGCAGAAACATGTTCTTTGGCTAGTCAAAAATCAATGCATCCAGTTCTATTAGTCTATGTACATGTGTATCCTAAAAAATAAGCAAGACCTATCAAAGCAATTGCATTCATGGATATTGGTGCTCGTAAGATAATGATGAATCCTATTATTCTTCCATATGAATATTAGAAGCCACATAAAGAAT
Source organism: Reutealis trisperma (assembly GCA_947687605.1). Classification (NCBI taxonomy): domain Eukaryota; kingdom Viridiplantae; phylum Streptophyta; class Magnoliopsida; order Malpighiales; family Euphorbiaceae; genus Reutealis; species Reutealis trisperma. Next base: position 269,168 of record CANTUT010000775.1, read on the forward strand.
ATTTTTGAGCAGCTGATGGCAATTTTTTTATAATAGAATGCATCACCAAAAATCCTGTTAAAATTCAATTTTTTTTATAGGATGTCATATTTGGGATCATTACCTTAGATGTTCATTTCCAAACAAGGACCTTGTTCTTTGTTTTAATATCTTCTAGAAATTAAAAAGTCTTCACATCTTTCCAGATGGAATTCATTATTAGAAATATTTTTAGCCATACACTAATATTCCATCTTTGTTTCTTACTTAAACCCATTTAATCCAAAGTATTGAATTAATTCAAAAAGAATTAGTACAAAGTTGTTGTGCTGATTCTCATATTGATTTCAAACATCCATCACCCTCATGGAAAAATTTAGAATTCTTCATTTCAGCAAAATGAAGATGTCAATCTAACAAAGGCAACTCATCCAGGAATCACTCCTACAAACTTATAACTGGCTGTAGAATATTGTTCTCAATTATTATCTCAAGGCTTAATTGAGCTAACAAAATCAGATTGGGCATGCCAAGCATTTTATGTCAATAAGAGGGCATAATAAATAAAAAATAAGAAAGGCTAGTGATTGACTATCAGCCTTTAAATTATTTTCTCAAAGATGATAAACTCCATCTTCCAAAGATTTCATCTCTATTCACTTATTTGTCATATGCAAAGATCTTCTCAAAGTTTAATCTTAAAGCAGGATTTTGGCAATTAGGAATTAAGCTTGAGGACCGTTATAAAACAACTTTTTGTATTCCAAACCACCATTAGCAGTGGACAGTCATGCCTTTTGGTCTCAAGGTTGCTCCATCCTTATTTCAGAAAGTAATGGTCAAAATCTATGGGCCTCTTTTTCACAGCTCATTGATTTACATTGATGATGTTCTATTATTTTCTGAACATGAAGAAAGTTATTTGCATTTACTAAACAATTTCATGGAAATTACCTAGAAGTATGAGGTGATGTTATCAGCCTCGAAGATGCATCTGGCAAAAAAGGAAATTCTATTCCTTGGAATGGTCTTTAAAGATCGTAAATACCATCTTGACCCTCACATTGCCTCTGAATTATCAAAGTTCCTTTATGAGAATCTTTCTCATAAGTAGTTCCAGCAATTTTTGGGAATTGCAAATTATCTCAGAGATTTCATTCCTCACTTTACTGAAAAAGCAAACTCTTTGAGATGAATGCTAAAGAAAAATGCTCTTGCCTAGACAGATAAATAGACAAAGACAGTATAAAATTTGAAAAAAGAACTGTAAGATCTACCACCTCTATAGATTCCATCCATAGGAAAAAGATTTTTATAGATAGATGCTAGTGATAAGTACTGGAAGCAATAATTTTAGAAAAACGTGATGGAAAGAAACAAATTTGTGCTTATGCCAGTCGAAAATTCAAAGATTTTGAACTCAATTATCATTCCACTTTTAAAAAAATTTTAGCTGTCAAAAATGGAATTAAAAAATTTAAATTTCACCTCATTGGTCATCATTTCACTGTCCTGATGGACTGTTCTTCTTTTCAAAAACATTACAGTTCAAGGGAAAGATTCTCCCTCATCCATAATCACTAAGATGGAAATAATGCTTTTCAGGCTATAAATTTAACGTTGAACACATTAAGGGAGATAAGAATCTGATTCCAGATTTCTTGTCTAGACCAGAAAACTTCTTTGTTTCTCTTATTAGCATAGTGAAAATAATTTCACTTATTTTCATGGCATCCTCTTCCTTAATTCCATCCTCATCAAATATGGAATTTCCTTTCATCCATCATTAAACATCTCTAAAAAGGCTCTTCATGACCTAGCTCATTAATAAACTTTTTTCTATCAATCTCTTCTTATTCAAAAATATTCACCCTACTCAAACCAGTCAATTCAAAAATCTAACAAGTTTGGTCATCCTCCATTGAAAATGGACACCATAGGTCATTATTAGGAACCATACTGAGCTCAAAGCCTCACCAAAATATTTTATCTATAAATCATTCCTCTATTTAATGAGTAAGGATTGCAGACAACATCCTGAAGACTTTGTACAATTTAGCACTTTATGTATGGCTTGAACAATGCCTCTATCCAAGAATTGTGGTCTCCTTCCTCTCTAGATGCACCATGGATGTCTTACCCTCCAGAGTATTGTAAGAAAATTATGGACCTACAAGAAGAATGGAACAATCAATACAAGAGACAAATTTATTATGTAGACAAGTCATTAATCCACTCGATTATAATTTTGACCTAGCTGACAAGCTTTGGACTCATCTAATAGTGGATTCTCAAGATCCATATGACTTGACTTTTAGACAATAAGATGATGATAGACTCTGGTAATGTGACAGAAAAATTATTGGAAGCTAACTCAGACTCTGACATATACATGTCCCCTAGTTACGAGTCTATTAGAAAATAAAAATAATGCACGAGTCTATTAGAAAATAAAAATAATGTACTATTTAAAGGTGTGTATTGTATTACTTTACTGAAAGTATATCTATAAGTGTGAGCTATAAAATAGTGTGTATCATGTGATATAGTGGTCCTCAGCTTTAATTATTGTACTAGTTTTAATCATCATACTTTTGTTTTTGATAAGCTCCTCTCTCTACATAAGGAGTAAGTTTGTAAGTTTGAAGGCAAAGAACTCTTTAGAACTTGCCTAGTTGTGAAATAAAATATCAGTTTCAAAATTCTTGTCTTCTTTCTTAAGTCTCCTAAGGTATTAATAAATGTTCATATTATATTATTAATGATTTTATAGTTGCCACAATAAATGGATCCTCTATAAATCATTGTTATATGACTAATCATCCTATGAACGAAAATATATATTCTAAGAGGTCTAGTCTTGTTAGAAGGCTTATAAATGCCTGATTGAGACAGGGCATAGCTGAATGTATGGCATGCATACATTATGTACACATAAATATGTATGTGTATGTCTATATGTGTGTGTGTGTGTGCATACACACAGATATATATAAAAATGTGTATATGCGCGCATAGGCACGTATTATTTGTGTGTATGTATGTGTGTACACACACACACACACACACACACACACATATATATATATATACACACACACACATGTACACATATATACATATGTGTATGTGTGTGTGTGTGTGTATACATACACACACACACACACACATACATATATATGTACACACACATATATATAAATATGTGTGTGTGTACACATGCAGATATTATGTGTGTGTGAATGTGCATATATATATATGTGTGTGTGTGTGTTAATTTTAAATGTGATAATTAATTATAGACCCTAAAGATAATTAAGGCAAAGAAGGGAATAGCATAATCAAGACAAAGAAGGGAATATTAGAGAGGACGAACTCCTATTTTATTTGTACTAGCTATATTAGGAGCAAAAACATTGAGATGAGTAAATCACATATGTTATGCCATCATTATGAATTTGTTTTTTGTGTTATGTTTCATTATAAGATTTTCATGAAAATGAGATTTCCAAGCCCCATGCTTTCACCAATTATTTGTTCCATAAATTTCAATTATGAGATTTCAAATTCTATGATTTACAAGAATAAGCATTCAAGTTCTATGTTTTCATCATTTCATGTTCCAAATATTCCAAGTTCCATGTTTTCATGATTTTCATACTCAAGATATTTAAGTTCTTTGATACATGATTTATATGTTTAAGTAATAACATGAATTTACAAGTTAATTGAAGTATCAATATTTCATGTTCATGTGTTTACAAGATTTTAGAATTTTTATTTTATTTTATTATTTACTAGTTGAATGAATTATCATGTGACATGCTTATGAGTTTACAAGAGTGGAAATATTTCATTTTATTTATTTATTTTCATGAATTGAAACTGTGAACAATGTGATAGAAATCTTTTAACTAATGGGAGTTCTATCTGGTTATGTGTATATAGTAAGTCATTTGATAGGGCTAAATTTGTCGAGGTTCCACCTAGAGGGCCAAGTGCCTTAGAGCACAAATACCGGATCAGCCTTGCATTTTATGATACAAGTACAAGTTCAAATTATAAGTTATAAGTTGTGAGTTCATTTCTATCTCAATGTGAACAAGGTCATGCTTATTTCTTCTATCTTATTAAAGATAAGCAAGTTTTTAAAAATGCTATTACATGTCTATATTTTCATGTACATGATGCATATTTTTACATGTGAACAACTATGCTCTATACTTACTTCCTTAATCAAATTATGCAAGTAATCTAATATGCAAGTTTTATAATTTCAATTTAGTATCTAAGTTTCTAAAATACTATATCATGGTTGCATTTTCACTTACTTAATATATATTATTTATTCACTGAGTTTTATACTCACTCTACTCCCCTAAATTTTTTAGGTTTATTATAAGTGCTGATAATCTTCCTTGGATTTTGTTTCTCTATTGAGGAATCTCAAATTAATGTAAAATTTATTACTTTGAAAATGCTCTACCTAAGTGCCTTAATGGTGTTTAGGCTTAGAATTTAAAGTGTCAAGCTTGTTATATAATATAAGATATATTTATATATTTGATATGTTCAAGAATTATGTTCATATATATGAAATGTTAACTTCTTTTCATGAATGAATGTATGTTAAAATTATTAAGTTGAGTATGGGAAATTATGTGAATTGCTTGAATGAAATGAGAAAATAAGATCAGATTATTGAAAGTGTATATTGGTATGCAGGTTATGATATTGGACAAGTTGTGAGTCATGGATATGTTTTATGTTCAGTTGTTACACTGCCAAATTTTTAATTTGAATGTTTAAGTTCATAAGTTTTACAGGTGTTTGGTGCTGTTATAGTTACCCATACTCTAATACTATCTTGATTCTAAAGATGGGCCATGACATAAATAATCCTAATTATAAGTTGGATGTATTCCTGTAACCTTTGATTTCAAAATTGAATCAATTCTACAAAAGTGGGGTGGAGATGTATGATGTTTCAACCAAGAAGAATTTTCATAAGTGAGCTACTCTAATATGGATTGTCAGTGATTTTCTAAATTATAGTATATTGTCTGGATGGAGTACATTTGGCAAATTAGCATATCCTTATTGCATAAAACATACTGATGCCTTCACTCTTGCTAAAGGGGGTAAGCAATCATGATTTAACAATCACTAAAACTTACTTCCTAATAATTTATTAAAATGTAATAAGGATGGGTTTATCAAGAATAGAGTAGTAGACAAACAAGCTCTGCCTATAAGATAAGGAATGAAGATTTTATAGGAAATGGAAAGGTTAGGTTTGATGAAAGTGATTGAACTTGGTTTAGTTGAGGAGAATGCTTGAATCTCATAAAAATTTGGTTAGAAGAAATGAAGTATATTTTGGGATTTATCATATTAGAGTACCAATCTCATTTGACACAACTTGGATGTCATACACATTGAGAAAAATGTGTCTGAAAATGTCTTTAATACTATTATGAGAAGACATAAAAGGAATTTTGTAAATGACCTGAGTTGAAGTGTGATCCTTAAGGCTTGTTGTATACTGGAAAAGCCAAGCAAACATGTTTTAAGTGAATGGGTTAAAAATATCATATTTCCAAATGGATATGGGTCAAATATGGGTCAATTTATGGATCTTTGAAAGTTTAAGTTGTTTGGTATGAAAAATCGTGATTTTCATGTTTTTATGCAAATGTTACTTCCTATTGCATTTTGGAAACTATTGCCATCTAAGGTTTGGAAAACACTTATGGAGCTAAGTTTGTTATTCAAAGAACTCACTTTTATAGTAATTAGGATGGAAGACATGTCATACCTTGAATTAGAAATTTCACAAATTTTGTGTAAATTAAAGTTGTATTTCCTCTAAACTTCTTTGATTCTATAGAACATCTTCTTGTCCACTTAGCATATGAAGCAGGAATAGCAAGTCCTATATAGTATTGGTGCATATATCCATTTAAGATGTAATAATTCCCTAACATTCAATTTTGTTATTAATATATTTTCAATATCCATAGACATCTCCTTAAGTATTATAGGTTCCTTCAACATTTGAAACACAATAGGAAAAGGTCAAAGGTTCAATATACAATGAATATCTAGTAGAAGAGGCGTCATTATTTTGTTCGTACTATTTTGAGCCACATGTTTACATAAGGTATCAAAAGTGCTATATAGTGATGACGGTGGAATAATTAAAGAGGAAGAGATTAAAAGAAATCTTTCCATTTTTACTCATCATAGTCGACCTTTTGGTAGACCTAAAATAAGAATATTGTCTGATGAGGAATATAAGGTAGCTTAATCAATTATTCTTATGAATTGCAAGTATCATCCCTTCAAGAGTAAGTGACCTAATCTATATACTTGTCCATTTGAATAGATTAATTGTTAATATATTATAAATTGGGTTTGTTTTAGTGGATGTCCCTGAGCTTAACACTGATTTCATTATTGTCATTGAACATTAGGGGGGTGTATTGGATTAGAACTTTTAAAGACTTTGATGGATTTGAAAAGTTAGGTGGTATTTAATAAAAACTTTTAAAAACTCTATAAAAGTGAGGGAGTATTTAATAATGACTTTTAAATACTTTAAAAAAGTCTTCAAAATTCAGTAGATATTTAATTATAACTTTGATAGAGTCTATAAAAGTAACATGGTATTCAAAAAGTCATAGACTTTTATAGATAATAGACTTTTAAATACTTTTAATGACTTTTTGTGTGATAATATAAATACAAAGTCTCAATATTTTCTCTCACCCCCTTTTAAGATTTCAACAGACTTTCTTTTCTAGGTATTGAAGCATTAATCGCAAAGGAAAAAAAAGAAGAAGAAAATGACCTTAAATGTTGAAGAGTAACAACTAGTATTTCTCAAACCCAATATTATTTTCTTGATTAATTTTTTTATAGCAATAAATATCCGGTGTTCTAGGTTTTCTATTGTGTTACAAAAAAACTAATGGTTGAATTTAGAAATCGTTTATTATGTTTTCTATTATAATTCAATTTCTAATATAATAATAAACCATAATTTTCTAGTTTTATAATATATTAGACAATTAGGTTAGTAATATTATAATATTACTTTATAACACAATAGACTATTGGATGATTAGTAATATATTACAATACTAATATATTAGACGATTAGTTTATAACACAATAGAAAACCTAATAGTTTAGTAACACAATAGACGATTAGGTTTTCTATTGTGTTACTAAACTAATAGTCATAAACTAATGCAAATTAATGAGTTTTCTATTATAATTTTAGCATTGGTCATAAACAATTTCTATTATTAAATATTGATTAACAAATTCTTGTTCTTAAATGTATAAAAATAGATTTACAAATTCTTATTGTTTTCTATTGTGTAAAACTATGATTTCAAGTATCTTGTTTTTACTGAACATTGATTAACTTTTAAGTATTCTTTATTGACCATTTTCCTTACTAAACATTTACCGATTGAAATTTCAATTAATTAAAACTTTTTAATTGACTAAGGAATTCTTCTCGTTAAGAAGAAATACATAGATTTCTAATAATTCTTGTCGTTAACCAATTTTTGTTTAAGAAGAAATTTTTCAAGCAATTCAATGGTTAATTTTATTTAATTAATTCAGTGGTTACTATTTTGTTTGTCATTGGTTGCGTTAGTCAATGTTAGATTGTTAATTGCCGTTTAATAAATATATTTGTCTTTGAACTAGCATTGAATTTTTTTACTAAAAATATATTATAACTATTTATAGAAAAATTAATTATTATAATTGGAATATAATATATTTTTTATTTGAGAAAGGATTTGTAGCTCAATTGAACCAATTTTGTAATTAGTAGAAACTGTAAAGCTAATATATATTAAAGAATTAAAGAATACTAAAGAATTAAGGAATACTTATTGAAATTGAAATTATAAGACTTATTAGCTTCACAATTTCTAATGATTAACCTTCTCTTTCACCTTCAACATATTCGCTTGTCAAAGGATATGAAATATACTGGAGCCAATTTTTTTATTTCTATTTTTTATTTTTTCAAATTTTTTCTCTCATCACAAGATTGTTATTTTTATTAGTGAATGTATTCTTATTTGTCTATTTCGTTGTATTTATGATATAGTAATATTATAATGGAAGATACAAACCAAGGAAATGAAAAGGTTAAAGGAAAAGTTGGGGAAAAATATAAATTATGGACAGTTGAAGAAACTAATAAGTTACTAAAACTCATAGTTGATGCTGCAAATCGCGGTTGGCATGATAATAGTGGTGTATTAAGCAAACAAACTGTTAAGAAAAGGATACTCCCTATTCTGAATGAAAAACTTGGATGTCAAAATTTTTTTTCTCAATATCTAAGCCATTTGAAATGGTTTAAACAAAGATACAATAATTATTGCAATCTTTTGCATTGTAGTTCTGGGTTTGGATGGGACCCTATGACCAAAAAATTTACTGCTCTAGATGAAGTATGGGAAGATTACTTTAAGGTAATTTTCTTATTTAAATTAATCTATATTGTTATCTAATTTCAGGAATTCATGCATGTTTCTTATACTAACATTTTTTTAATTTTTTTTTATCTTGATTAGTCTCATCCTACCCATAAAAGTTATCGCATAGACAAATTTGGGGACTATGAAGATTTGAGAGTTGCAATTGGAAATGGGACTACTGTTGGAAGACATGCAATTGAATTAGAAGATGACAATGATGCAAGAACAAATATGGAAGAAGAAAGTAGAGGTTTTGCTTTAGATGACTTGGTTTATGATCCTCATACTGCAGCTTTTATATAGAATGATACACAAGATTCTTTATATCAATCTCCATCTTACCGTCATTCTACTTCACCGCTACCTTCAGAACCCATGAATGTAGAGGTTCCTCCAGTACCTAAAAGATGCAGTAGAAGTGAGTTTGAAGGAAAATCTACCTCTTTTGAGTACAACAACAATCAATAAGATGTTATATACAAACTCACTCAATCTGTTGACAAGCTGGCTGAAGCTATTGGTTCATTTGATAGAAGTGAATACAGTTGTTGGGATCTTATCAAAAAAATACTAGACTTAGATAAGCGTGCACGTTACAAGGCACTTAAGTTGCTTAATACTAGAGTAAAGAAGATTGAGTTTCAGAAAATGACGCCAGAAGAACGTTTTGAATGGATAACTTATGAATTGGAGCAGTGAATTATAATATTCCTCTATTATCAATTTTATTATTGTTTTAGTGTTTATGTGTTTTTTTTTTTTTGAACTAGTAAACCACTTTACTATATATTATGTGTGTTTTTTTCTTTAAATAAATTTCAAAATAGTAATAAATTATGCTATTTTGAGATGTTCATTGATTATGTTTATTTTTATATTAGCTTTTGAGAATGGAGAATGGATTCTTTTAACATGTGTCTTATGAATTTTTATAACTTGTGTGTTATAACTTTTCAAGAATTAATACATGTACACATGGGTTATTTATTTTGTTTTCCATTTCAGGTGGTTTTGTTTATACTTCTCACAACATGCATGGAGATAAAGAAGTAGAGAATCAAGAAGTGGAAGAAGAAGAGATGGAAGAAGAGGAGATGGATGAAAAATGGTATGAAACTATTAAATATTTATTGGCAATGATTCAAGCAATTCTATGTGTCCTGAATGAGGTTATAATTAACATGTCCTATGAACATGTCCATCGTCCTCTAATTAGACGACCAATAACTTCAAGCGGGTATGATTATATTCATAAAATTTTAAATGAGGATCCAGAACACTTTAGACAAGTATATAGAATGTATCCTAACGTTTTTCTCAAATTGCGTCACATTATTAGAGAAAAAACACTCTTACATGATACAAGGTTTATTTATGTTGAAGAAATGCTTACAACATTTTTACTCACTGTTGGTCAAAATTCAAGATACTGCTTAGTTCGTAAAACATTTGGTTGATCATATTTCACTATTAGCCAAAGTTTCAATAAAATTTTGAGAGCATTAAACAGAATCGCAGTAGATATGATGGCAAAACTAAGCTCCTCAACGCCAGAAAAAATTAGAGAAAGTACAGGATTCTATCCTTACTTTAAAGTAAGTATTTTTTTTTATTAATTATGTTATCATTTTTATTTTTAGAGTGTTATATTATTATTACTATTGTTTCTATGTACTTTTATCATTGTTCTTGTTCTAATTTTTTTTATTTATTTAAACTATTTTAGGATTATATTGGAGCTATTGATGGTACCCATATTCCAGCAATGATAAATGGACGTGATACAAGCAACTATCGCAATTGTTATGGAATAATTTCACAAAATATTTTAGCTGCTTGTAATTTTGATTTGGAATTTATGTATGTACTCAGTGGTTGGGAGGGATCCGCTCATGATTCAAAAATGTTAAATGATGCACTATCAAGGAGTAATGGACTTAAAGTGCCACGAGGTTTTTTTTTTTTTTTTTGGTGGTATATTTGTTATTTTAATTTTTCACTTTTTTATATATCTTCAATTCTTTTATTTAGTACATTATTTATTGTATATGTTAGGCAAATATTTTTTAATAGATTGTGGATTTCCAAATCGACTCCAATTTTTAGCTCCTTTTCGAGGTGTCTGCTATCACCTTCAAGATTTCTATGGTCAAGGTCGTCATCCTGAAAATATAAATGATTTATTTAACCTTCGTCATGCTTCTTTGAGGAATATAGTTGAGAGATTATTTGGTATATTTAAATCACGGTTTACAACTTTCAAAACAGCTCCTTCATTTCCTTTTAACACACAAGCAGAGTTAGTGTTAGCTTGTGCAAGATTGCATAATTTTCTTTGAAAGGAGTGCCATTCAGATGAATTTCCAGTTGAACTAGATATTGAAACTTCATCATCTTCACATATACCAACTAATCAAGAAGAGGACTTTGAACCATTTATTGAAACTCAAGAGCAACAAAGAAATTCTACTGATGAATGGAGAGCTATTATAGCTAATGATATGTGGAGTAATGTTGAGCATATGGATCATAATGAGCATTAGATTTTTTTTAATATTGTTTTAGTTTTGGTACATGGATTAGTTAGATTTTTCTTGACAAAGAAATCAAATTTCTACAATTCTTATGTTCAATTTGGCACAGTGTAATTTGCTTCCTCATAGTTGTGACACTATCTTCTATTTCTATATATTATTGATTTGAGCATAACATGTTCTTTCAATCTTTCCATGTTGGTCTTGTTAAGTTATGAAATATGATAGTCTTGTTAAGCATATAAGTACATTTTTTATGCTTTTATCTTAGTGTCCTCTAGTTTTTTTTTTTTTTTTTAGTTTCCTGGCTTTGTATATAATATTATCAAGGTCTAAATTTTTTCAAATGATATTGAATTGTTTAAGAATTATTTTATGTGTAAAAGGGAAAGTATATTGACTTAAGTAGTCTATGACACTTTGTTATGTAATTATTAAAAAAATAAATTGATAGCTCCACTTTTATTAATTATTCTAAAAATTAATTTTATCATATAAGAAATATAAATTTATTACATCAATATATGTATTTATTAATTAAATCAAAATCAATAAAAGTTGATCAATGTCTATAAAAGTTCATAAATATCTTTAAAAGTCTTTTAAAATAAAATCTATAAAAGTCATTGATAAACTCATAAACTCTATAAAAATCATTAAAAGTCTACAAACTCTGCAAAAGTCATTCATTTAAAAAAAGTTTATAAATGTCTTTAAAAATCCTAATTCAATACACCTAGTTTGTAATATAAAAATCATTGAACTTTAATTTTAGTAATATCAAAAGTACCTATACAATTATACCCTTCCATATATCCCTAAAAATAAACATATTTAATTACATCTTCATCCTTGAGATTTAAAATCTTTTTCATTGTAGTCCAAAATATTTCCGCTCAAAATTTTTGAAATTGAGTTAGTTACTCAACTAATTCTAAAATATTTTATTACCAATTCTAAAAGAAAAGTCAATTAAGAAAGGATTAGGGCATCATTTACACGAATAGATAGAGAATTTTATCTTTTAGAAGGTTTAAACATTACAATTGTCTTAGTTGGTAATTGTATATTATATTTAACATAAAGTCCACCCGATTTAATTGATTAGGAAAGAAAGAGATAAAATTTAATTAATAAAAAAATATATAAAAGCTAGAATAATTGAATTAGTTAGAAGAATTTGAGAATAAGCCTATAAACTTTTCTTTTTTGCTAAACAAAGGTATATTTCTCTTTGTTTCACCTAATATTCTTTTCAACAAATATATATTTCTTTAAATGTACTAGCATGTGTTCTTTCAGGTATAAATTATCATTATTAACATTATTTGTCATTAATTTGATAAGATTTTGGGTATGGAATAAGATTATTGAAATATTATAATATTTGAGAATTTAATTTTTCAAGAAATAAAAGGCAATAAAATTTTAAAATTTTAATATTTAAGAGAATAAATTAAGAAATATTGAATGTTTTGTATGTCATCAAGCAATTATAACCATAACATTTTATTTTTATTTTTTCTGTTGATTACTTGTGTTAACCCTAAAAATTGTTTTTAGAAATAAAACTCTTAGATTCTTTAATTAATGGACACTTTTTACAGCACCTTCAATCCTCTAAATTGATGCTCTTTTTATTATTTTTGCTATTTTAATATTGATTAGACAATAAAAGTAACCTAGACCTACCGTGTATAAGTGCATGAACCATCAAATTCAATCTAAGGATCTGTGCACATAGAAAAGTAACTTGAATTTCTTCTATCCAGGTATCCAGTGCCATCAACCTTTTGTTTAGGAATTTAATATATAGGTTATGAAAATTGTAAATCAAAGTTAGGCTAGATTGTCATCAATTCAGTGATCACCATAAGTCAAGTTTGAGAGAATTTGTGTGTTTATTGAATTGAGTGATAAAAACCATACAATAAATTTATAGAGCTACTTAAAGTGAAAAAACTAGGTTAATTCCTAATTCTACATTGATACAATTAAACCTAATGGGCTCGCTATATGCAAACAGGCCTAAGTATAAAGTGACTAAACAATTTATCCATATTTACCAAACTGAACAATTTATACTTTGGGCCTTGTTAGTTGGGCCTATTCATGGGCTGACGTTAGCATTGCCTCTTAAACCCTTTATCTTAGGAAGATAAAGGGTTGCACCCCTTTTATGCTGGTTAAGCCACTTCTTGAAGTTAAACAATTATCTTCCAATGTCAGCCAAACTCAAACTTTTAATATTTAGCTCTTGTCTACAATTCGGTCATAAAACTTTCTGGAAAATGAACCATCTTGACTTTTGATATTCTAGTTACCTCTTTTCGAAGACTGAACCATTGCGTCTATTAGTATTCCAATTTTAAATTTGCAAAAAATCCTTGGAATTCAAACAGACAACTTTTGCCATTGCAACAATTATTATTGCATTGAAATCATAAACCTAAAGAAACCAAATCATCTTGTCTCTTTACATTTTGTGCCTTTTAACTACCCCGCCCTAGCTATAAATATGGGGAATCGCTTTCTTATTTTTTCCTTACTTGGTAATTTCAAGTTTTACAAAATCCTCTCAACTTACTCAAATTTTTCTTGAAAATCCTCAAGTTTTTTTCATTATATTCAATGATATTCAAGTAAGTTTCTTAAACTTTTGTCATTTTAATCTTTCTTCATTATTCGTGAATTGCTTTTCACTATTCGTGCAACTCAAAATCTTTATCCTGTTAACTCAGTCAAAATGGTAAAGTCAAAAGGCAAACAAACTAAAGCTCGTACTCTTAAAGCTACTTATTTAGCTGTGGTCAAAAGTGATGAATCAATATTACTCCAGATATTGATCCCTACAGAGCTTGGTTTATCTCTTAGTCCTATCATTCTTGATTCTAATGAGTTTTCTTAGAAAAATACCATTTATAGTAATGTATCGGTCCCTAGGTTCAACTACCTAAATTATCTTCATCCTTTAATTCATAGAAAATATCTTAGGCTATGATGACTTCATTTTTTTAGTACAATAAGCTGAAAATACCCTTTGTTGAATCATGGCATGTCCTAGGTATTGACTACCTCCTAGAGTTTATTCTTAATTGAATCTTGCTTATAAAGGAATTGCTTTATCATGTTTTACTCTTTTGGTTGGTAAAATGCAATGCTTTTACTTTTCAGTTTTGCTTAATGTCCATCACCCTTCTAGACCTTGTTGCCCTCTTCAACCTTCTGATTATGAGTGAATCTATTGATGACTTTATAGAGGTTGAAACAAATGAACTCCAAATCACTTTCAAAAGGACTGAGTGTAGTTAGAGCAATTCTATTTTCATACACTAAAAATTGAACCCCAAACTAAGTCATGATGAATATGTCTCCTTTTTATTTTACCAATTATGTAAGTTCATCTTTTATGTTGCTTCAGTAAAGGTTACTAAGGAATATTAAAAAGTTGCTACTACGCTAGCCTCTAGCTAATGCCTTACCCTCGACCTGTGCATTCTTACACATCTTTACTGAAGCATCCATATCTTCCTTTTGAGTGGAAGTCCTCATTCTTTGAGGATGGTTTGTGGCCCCTTATAGATGATTTAGGTCTAGTTTCAAGCATACTTAACTGAACTTTTCTATCTTTTTGTTAAACCACCCCTAGCAAAGTTCTGCATTATGGCTACTAAATCCGAGCTCATCAATTTAGAAAGTGAATGGCTGCTGGATCCAAGCTCGTCACTTTAGAAAGCTTCACTTCCAAGATGTTTTCAATTTTTTCTATAGCATAAAGCATGGTGACCATTCCTATTTTTGTCCATTTCATCCTACTAAATTTGGCCTAGCCTGGACTTAGTTCAAATACTATAAACTTTCAACAAACAATGAAACAATCTTAGAAGAATGGACTGAATCTTAATTGAGTGTGCTTATGGCTTGGGATCTTCACTTCAGTACCATACTAGATAATAAGTCTGGTGTTGAAGTGTATAACCCAAATCTCTATACTCATCATTTTGGTTTGGTTTAAAAAGCTCCTTTCTTTATTCCTTTTAACCATGGCTTGGTTGCTCGGCCCCCTTCTTTTAACCACTAACGATCGAGATCAATGATCTAAACCAGACAAAGAGGGTCGAGGTCACTCTAGCTGATCATCCTGAATCTCTTAATTATATTGAGTTAGTCTCTTCCTAGTACACCAAGTTTCTTAAATACAAGACTCTTCCTAGTACACCAAGTTTCTTAAAGATAAGGCACTTCACTCGAAGGAGTACAATTGGAGTTTTCAAGATTTTGCTTCTCCTCCATCTCTTATTGAATCGGCTCCATCTAATGATGGTTTGTCCCATCCTACACAAGGTTTAAAATCAGCCAAAGCCAAAGGCATGCACTCTCGCGAAAATCCTTACTTTTGAATGATTTTATAATTTTAAGTACAATTATACGAGACTAAATGAAATGGTTTGGTTGATAAAGAAAGCACAAATACAATAAGATATTCTAACCATAGAGAGACTCCTTCAAGATAGATGTGATTCTAGCTAAGAGGCCATTGTTTGTGCAAGATGGATCCTAGCTAGTGTCCCTTTTTTGAAATGGCCCAATGTATTGAGTGCACCTTTTGGCATTATTGGTATCTCCCTCAGCCCAGCCAATAGAAGAAGAAAGGACCGAGTCACATTTGTTGGTTCTTATATTGAAGATTGGCCGAATATAAGGATTAGGTTTGGCCTGAGCTTCTAGATGAACACTTAATCGTTTAAATAGGTAAATGGACTTCTTCTTTTGTGATCATTATTTAGTCCTAAAAATTGAATCTTTATTTCTTCTTACAGATGCAATTCTAAAACTAATAATGCCCAAGCTTGATATTTTTGAAGTGAGAAAATGGGTAAATGATGTTCCCAAGCATGATTGTCTTTTAGTACCACTTCTTTTTTTTTTTTTTTTATCCCATTTTAAGAGTTTTGAGCATAGGCTTGCTGAAATAAGCCTTTATTGCTGAAAGTGACATCTCTACATCGAGTCACGATCAAATTCCCATCTATATCCTCCAACTCACCCTCAACTACTGCATCTATTTTAATTTCTAAAGCTTTTAATGAGGACCCTCATGTGTAGGTTTTGGAGTCTGCACCTCTTACGGAGCAAAAGGCTCTTAAGAATGAAGAGGAAATTGGGGAAGGCCTTGTATCCCCAATCAATTAGACAAAGAGTGTAAGGGATGATTCTCCACCTCCAATATCCTTAGCTAAGAAACCTTGAGAAAACCCATTCCCATAAGCTTGGTCTAGCAAATTTGCAAAGGGTATCGAACCACCAGAGGTGAGAACTCTTATTGTTTAGGAAATTGGGGAAGGCTTCGTATCCCCAATCAATTCGATAAAGAGTGTAAGGGATGATTCTCCACCTCTAATATCCTCAGCTAAGAAACCTTGAGAAAACCCATTCTCATAAGTTTGGTCTAGCAAATTTGCAAAGGGTATCGAACCACTGGAGGTGAGAACTCTTATTGTTTACTAAAGCATCACATTTTCTCCTTTTCTTCAACTCACCATTTGCTTTATTTTAGGAAAAAAGATGAATGGGGAGATGACAAATATTTCTTTGGAAATATCACGATTGACTCACTCACTCATATAGATAGCTGAGTCTCTCATCTAAATGGAAGAGCTGATCCCCAAAGATCCAATTTTGGAGGTCTCGTCATCGCATGCCAAGGAAGTGAACAAGTATATAGAGCATATCTCAGCTTTAAAAGAACTCAGCCCAGGCATCCTTTTAAAATGATGAAGCTTTTAGTTCTCTTTGGGAGTCCCTTAGCTGCATTTATGATCATGGATTGGAGGGCCTACTAATGATCAAGGTGAAAAAGAAAAATGATAACTTTTATAAGTATTTAGATGACTTTGTCACATATTATAAGGAGGCTGGCCTCGCCCTTGCAAACTTCCAAAAACTCCAATAGATTATGCTGAGAAGTCCTACCATTTTGAAGAGCTAAAAGACTCAGGTTCCTGAGCTGCCAAAGTAAACAAGTCTTTGCAGGAATAGAGTAGCAAGATTCTGGTCAAAATCCAAAGCCTCGAAGGCTGATTAAAGGTACTGAAAGACTAATCAATTGAGATCAGTGAAAAGATGCAGAAGAACTCTTCTTTCATTCAAAAAGCCAAAATTGACATTAAATAGGCTGCACTTTAAGTGAAGAGCTACTTGGGCTCAACTGAGAGTCTTGCACCAAATGTTCAGGAAGCTAAAACTCCAGGGGAGGAGATTGATCAGGCAGTCAATGTTTTTTTAGTTCTTTGTAATCATTTCTTTGGCCAATGTTCCATTTTAAACAATGAAGCCATTTTTGTATGTTAAAGTGCCTAAATGTATGTATGTTTTGGTGGAATTGGGGCTGACTTTTTTTTTTTATTGAATTTATGTTTGTAAAAATTTTGGAATTTTTAATTCATTCTCCCTTAATTGATGTGAAGTCTTTAGATTTTATACTATTATTTTCACAATACTCATAATTGAATTTAATTTTAGAACTTTTTGCTTGTCTTATAAAAATAGGAAAGCACCACATTAAAGAAAACTATTATTTTATTAAAGATCATAATCGGCTAAAATATGATCTTACAAAGTTAGGCCCAACAACACTTTAGTATTCGGCCGCCTTTAGAGTACATTATTTTTCAAAGTGAGATCGATCTATTCTTTCCTAAAGGAATGGTATATAAGGTTTAAAAAAATTTCCACTAATAGACTGATCATGCAGTGCTTCGTCTTAGTCAGAAAGTTGGTAAGCACTATTCCCTTTGATTTCTTACACCATATACGGCCCCTCATTATTTAGGGACCACTTACCAAACTCTAGAGTTTTAGACTAATTCTACTTTCCAAACCAAGTCTATAATCTTAAACTCTTTATACCAAACCTTCTTCTTGTAAGCTAGTTCTACTCTTTTTTTCTAGGCCTGGATTCAATTTAACATTGCCAACCGATCATAGTTTAAGTCATCTAATTCTCTTAATATAGCTCGTGTATACTAATTGACTTCAATTCATCTTGGTATCTTTGACTTAAAGATTTCATTGTGAGCTCGACTAAATCATTGCATAATGCCCACAAATTAACTTATAAAGGGCTGTTCTCATGGTTGTCTTCATTATGGTTCGAAGAGCTCAGAATGTTTAATTAAGAAGCTTATGCCAAATCCATAGGTTTTCATCAACCATCTTTTGAATATCCATCTTTATCAACTTGTTGGCTGCTTCAACCTATCCATTCTCTTGGCATAGTACGATGTTGAATGGATTAGCTTGATATCAAACTCCTTGCAAAATTCTTTAATTTCATCCCCAGTGAAGAATGTTCTTTAGTCAATCATAATTGACTGAGGCAAACTACTTTGGTGTGGAATGTATTATTTAAAAAACTTAATGATCAACTATTGATTCATAATCTTCAAAGGTATCGCTTCAGCCCATTTAGAAAAATAATTAGTAGCTGCCAAGATGAATGAATGTTGCTTAAAGGATGGTGGATATATCTTATTGATGATATTGATTGCCTATCCTTTGAATGGATAAGGCTTAAGTTCATCCGCTGGAACAAGTTGTATTGAGTTGTGCTTTTGAAAAGCCTCATACCCTTTTACATAGTTAAAGCAATCCATGCTATTTCAATAGCTATCTTATCAATTTTCTAGATTGTTGCACCCTTGCTACACCCTCATGTACCTCAGCCATAGCAAACACTGCTTCTCTAAGGCCAAGGCATAACAAGAGTTCCCCACTTAGGGTGTTTTCAGTATGATTCTTCATTCTCTTCCTAGAATCTTAGGGTGATAAGCTTGATTTTGTGGTTTGCCCTCGAGGATCGATCCTTTAGGTATTAAATCAACTCGGTTCACCAATCTTTGGTCAAGTCAATGTTGAAAATTCCTCTATGTCTTTCTACCTATTCTTTTAACTAATCTATATCCTTCATGTATAACACTAAGATCAGTCAGTATTCTGAAGGCAATCGGTTGATATTTTAAAAGCACCTCATCGAACTTTGCCAAATACCCATATGCCCTTTGAACCTATTGATTTGCCTCTCTATTCTCAGCTCTTAAGGCATATTCTAGAGAAAAATGCTTAAAACTATCAAGCAAATGCATGGCTTTGTTACATTATGGCCAAAAAGCCATAGACTCACATTTGTATTCGTTTGATACTTACTTTTAAGACTAGTACTAAATCACCTCTTATGTGTACCAAACATACAACTAATTTAGTGAGGATTTCAAGGTCGATAATCAAGGCTTTGTACTTGGCCTAATGAAAAACCAAGTCTAACCTTAGCTTAGTTGAGATGCCTTTAGGTGAGGTCAAAATGACACTAGTACTAATTAAACTTGTAGTTCTTGATCCATCAAACCATATTTTCTAATTTACACTAAAAACACAATTCATATCTTTAATAAGATCCTTTTTGGTTAGATGATGGGCAAGAAAATTTGCTAAGGCTTGCCCATTAATTGCTTTTAGAGGGACATATTATAAAGTAAACTTTTATAATGCGATTACCCATTTTGTTTCTTAGAAAAGGTCGAGACAAGATATATTTGATAACATTGGACCTACTCACTACAAAAATAATTAATGGCAGTATACAGTACCTTAGTTTGGTGTAGGAAAAATAAAGGGCTAGATAAAGCTTTTCGACTGATGTATACTTCATCTTGTATGCAGTCAAACTTTTGCTTAGATAGTAAACTGCTCTTTCAAAGCCTTCTTATTCTTGGGTGAGCATACTGATGTATACTTCATGTCGTGTATAGTCAAACTTTTGCTTAAATAGTAAACTACTTTTTTAAAGCCTTCTTGTTCCTAGGTGAGCATACTTCTAATTGAATCTTATAAGGCCAAAATATAGAGAATGAAAGGTTGATTTGACCTAAAAGGAGTCATCACAGAATGCCTTTATGAACCCTTAATTTTGCATCTTCCAGTATGCATTTGAACCTTAAAAATACTTGGGCTCGATAAATAAACCTTCAAAAGCTGAAAACTCTCAACATGGAAAAAATAAAATATTTCTTTTTGGCATTTAAACCCTTTCAAATCATCCGGGACTAAGTAACGAGTATAACACAATTGGAATCATGTAAAATGGACGGGAAATGAGCAAGAATGGGCGAAAGCAAGGCCCATTACCAAAGAGGCCTGCGGCACTGCCACAAAGCCCTCTACGAAATAGCAAAGGGCAATGCAGCACTGACGCAAAGACCTCTGCAGCACTGCAAAGCCCTCTATGGCAACTCAAGCAAAATTCTAATTTTTTGCAATCCCACATCATATTTGAACAATTTCTATGCTCCAAACCTCCTCCTATATATAAAGGGCCTCCCCACACTTCAAAAGACCAACTTCTAGAGCTTAAAAGCATTATTTCAAGCAAAACACTTTGCATTTGCTCCTTGCTTCGCAAAGTGAGTTGGGGGGTTTCTCCTTGAGTCCTACTTGACTGTTTAAGGCTTTCCACTGCCCGCCTGTTCGAGGTAAGTCTCTTGCCCAAGGCTCGTTTCTGCCATCCATCCCTCATGTCTGCTGCCTAAGGCTAGCCGTCGCCCAAAGCTAGCCGCCTGCCATCTAATGCCAGCCGCCGTCCGCCATCCAAGGTAAGCTCTCTTTTCCTTTAACTTTCTTTTAGTTTCTTTGCCTTTTTTAGTTAATTGATTTGATTCATCTAGGTTACTAGCTAATAAATTCAGTGATCAATTAAATTAATTAATTAACTTAACCCTCTTTTAATCAATCAATCAAAACATGATAAAGTGGCTAGGCTAAACTAACCCCTTCGCAAGATGAGAGAACTGCGTGGATTTTGGTTCCCATTCAAAGGGATACGTAGGCATGCTTGGTTTAGGCATCGAATCCAATTAAAATTAATCAACTATCCCCCTATTACCTTCTTCACTTACTTTTGTGTTTGTTTCTTTGTTTAGTTATTAGGTTTAGTTTGGGGAATGTGTGACTTCCCTAGAATCCATAAGGGCTAGAGGAAGTATCCTCTAAGTTTGGATTTCATTGTAATATTATCTCTCTTTTATTTTGAATTCTAATTGTGCATAAACTTTGTGGATTGAATGATCATGCATATAATAAACTATTCATGCATTTTAATTTGTTCATGAAATATATTTTAAGTCACTCTTGTATTAATTGGTCAAACTTATTTTGTTAAAATAAACCAAAAATCTAGTCCCCGAATCCTCTTTGGTTTCGAGGCTAGTGATCCTTTTTCTTTTGGGTTATAATTGGAGTCAAATGGGTTTTTTCCTTATATTTTCCCAAATAAAAATAAATTAAAGTGGCAACTCCTAAAAACAATTTTCAAACCATATCAAAGATAAGCCCGAGGGCTTCCTCGTGAGTTCTTTTCCAAATGAGTATTTTGATTCCCTTTAGCAGATCGGACCGGTGCTCGGGCGAGGCCTTATAATTGGCGACTCTACTGGGGACTAATTTTCTTTTAATAAAAGGAAAAAATAAGTGGACTACTAATTGGTTTAAAAAAGAGTTTGGCCTTTTAATATGATTGTGACTTTGCATGCATCACTTATATTGGCTCTTTGCCATCCAACCTAGTTCTATGAAAACAATGGATAGTGAGTAGCATCGAGTGGGTAACCCTCCTTGGGTCTATTCACCAATAGTGAAATCATCGCCGCGACGAATCCTTTGATCCTTTCAAAGGTGTAACGAGTATACATGTACTGTTGGATCCATGTGAGGCTCTTTGACTCACATGTGGTTAGGTATATCGCTGCTCTAGTATGATGGGTACCCAATTCAAGCCACCTTTACCTTTTCATGTAATGAACTTAGATCCTAGCCTTAGGTTGTATGTACCATAATTAAAACCTTGTATCTTTGCATTTTCATGAAATGTTTTCCTCATGCATATCATGCATCCATATCGTATAACAAAACATGCATTCATCTCAAGTCTAAGTCAAACCTTGAACCGAAGAAGGGTCAAACATTCTTATCTCTATTCAAACATCTCCCCCCTTAAACACCAAACTCTAACCTCAGTCCCATTCACTATTGCCCCCACAAACCTTAAGTCATCACCCTAAACCTTACCCCTTTACCTTAGCCTTTAACCTAAACACTAATACCCTAGCCCTAAACCTAAAACCTCATTTCCCTAGCCTTAGCCTGAAACACCTCTAACATCAGACACTGTTACCTTAACCTTACCCAAAATGTCTTTGCCCTAAATTGTAACCTAAAAACATCTCTACCGTCCTCTTACCTATACCTTACCAACCAAACCACTAGACACCGTCGCTCTACATCCTTGGCACATTACCTTCAAAACTAATCCATTACCCCTAGATTGACAGATGCCTATAGCCTATACCCCAAATCATCAAGACATTATCTTAAGCCTAATACCTTTAGCCCAACACACTACCCTAAGCTTAATACCTTTGACCTAACATAATATCCTTAAGCCCAACACTTATGACCCATTACCTTTCAAAATTAGTCTGTTACCCTTAAGCCCAATAACTTTGGCCTAACACATGCCCTTAAGCCTAATAACTTTAGCCCAACACAATATCTTAAACCTAATACCCTTGGTTCAGTCTACCATCCGAAGCCCAAAACATTTGCCCCATCATACCTTAAGCCTAACAAAAAAAAAAATGGTTGGCCCATTACACAATAGGAAGCCTTTTCTCTTAGGATCTGCATGCCTATACCTTCATCACCTCTTCTGTTCCATACCCATCACTTATCTTGTTGCTTTGGTTTGAAGGTACTAATGGCCCACCCATTTGATATGGCTTCCTTGATCACATTTGTGACCAAAGTCCTTAAGAAGCAAGAAGAACATTTTCAAGCTATCCTAGCTACTCAGCAAGCCCAATTTGAGGAACAAAGGCAATTCATCATTGAGGAAGTTTGAGCTATGATTAACCAAGCCACCTTTAGCCATCCTAACCTAAACCTTATCTTGAACTCGACCAATCTTAGCCCAAATTCGAGCCAAACCAATCCATATCTAAACTAAGGTGAGGAAGTTTTCTCTTATCCAGACACTAGATTGCTCATGGAGAAACTTAAATCCATGGAAAGAACCATCAAATCCCTAAAGCACGGTGATGATCTAATTGATGTGGACAGTTTAACCTTATTCCCTAATGCCAAACTTCCTCCTAAATTCAAAATGCCTGAACTAGAGAGATTTGATGGAACCACTTACCCCAAGACCTATCTGAAGATATATGTGGGGGCAATGAAACCTTTAGGAGTTAGCGATGAGCTCTTCGCTCAACTGTTCAAACAATCACTAACCAGTGTTACTAGAAGATGGTTCTTTTCACTAGACAAGAGCAAGAAAAGGACATGGGATGATATCTGCTATGCCTTTGTCGAACAATATCATTATAATAGTGAAATGGATGTCACTAAGCATGACTTGGAAACCATCAAGCAGCTTCTAGAGGAGTCTTTCTCCATGTTCCTTACAAGGTGAGGGCTAAAGCTGCACAAATGGTAAATAGACCAATAGAGCAAGAGCAAGTGGACATCCTTGTCAAGAATCTACTTCCAGCCTACTGAGCTCACTTGTTAACCCAATACCTATCCACTTTTAAGGCTTTGATTACAACCACATCAAAGGTTGAATATTGCATCCAAAATGCATCATTTCAGCTTGAATTCCTCACCACTAACCTAAACAGTGATGAAGAACCTGAACCTAATTCAACCCCACCTTACTTTAGCCCCAAGTGGCATGATATGGAGGAGTTCAAGTTCAGTTAATTTGACATGTCTGAGATTGAATTCTAAATCTGAGTCTAAATCTCTAGGTCCGAGTCTGAGTTTGAGTCCAAAGTTTAAATCTAAATTCGAGTATGGGTCTATCACCTTATTTTCCTTTTTGTATTTCTCGTCGATCATGTCAGTACGTTTTTGTCATCTTGTAATAAAATTTTCCATTGTAATAAAACATTCACATTTATTTGTGCACTTGTCTTTTCTTGTTGTAAACATGGATGAGCTTTAAAAAAAAAGAAGAAAAAGAAGAAAAAAAAGTAAAAATTCAAAAAAAAGGGGAGAGAGAGAGAGAAATGCTTTGCCAGCTCCTAACCAAAAAAGGTCTAGAAATGGACCTCTCATCAAATAATTGAAGAATAAAATCAAACTATACACCTTAACAAGGGGGCAATGAGATTCATCAAATCCAAAATTCAAAGGTCAAAGCCCCTCAAAGTGAAGGAAAGCAACAAATCATGTTGGAATGTTTTCTCCTAAGCTTCATTAATCTAAGCTTGCTAAGTTGAAAACCCAAAAAGGGTGGCTTAGGCAAAAGTTAGAGTTAAAAAAAAATGGCGAGAAAGCTCATCCTAGTCATCTTCTTTCATATCATTCAAAGTTTGTCAAATCATCTTTAATCAATCCGTCTCATCTCATCCGTCCTCACTAGCTTGTTTATTCTCTAAAATGATATTGTCTTTTACACCCTTATCTTACAATGGGGGCATGTCTTTCTAGGTTGTCATCATCTTTTGTTAATCTGTCTCGTTGTTTAGCTCAAAGAGCTTAGGCACAATCTCTCACATTGCTAGTCTGTCATGTTCATATCTCTCATTGGGAGCATGATCCCTATGTTGTCTTTTCTCATTAGTCCTTTAGCCACTCCTTAGGGTACTTCCCTTCATCCAGTATGTTGTTTGTGTTCAAGCTAATAGAGTGTCACCCTAAATTTCTCTTTAATCTCAAAATGACAAGATTAGCTTGGCTTGTTCTTTTCCATGATCATGCTACAGATAGCAAAATCATACAACTTCCCTAATCCTTTTCAAAGTTTCCAACCCACCTTTGAACCATTCCCCAACTTCAAAATATACCATTCCATCTTTTCAAATTCAAGCCTCATACCATCCTTTCTTGGGCAAAATCTCATCATCTTCTAATGGCCAAGCTTATGGGCAAAACCAAAGATCCTAAGTCTTTCAATACTCATCATCCTTAAAGCCAGCTTTCTTTAGCATAACCAAAATCAAGTCCTGCCTTACAAAGCTTAAGAAGGGCTCAAACTACTCAAGTCATCCTATATCTCATTGGCAAAATTTCATCATCCTTGAAAAGACCAAGCTTCTTTGGCAAATTACAACCGAGTCAAAGCTTGCCAACCATCCGATGGGCATTGAAAATTTGATATAACCATGACAGAAGGGAAAACCCTCATCCATGAGCCTATGACCAAAACCCTTATCACCATACCTAAGCTAAAGCCAACCATCCAAAGCACCCTTATGGAAAAAATCCTTCAAGCCTTCACCATGAAGCCTAAAGCCCAAAAGCCTTCATCATGAAGCCCAAACCAAAAGCCTAGTTTTCACCATGAAGCTCAAACCAAAAAGCCTTCACCATGAAGCCCAAGCCTAGCTTTCGCCATGGAGCCCAAACCAACAAGCCTAAGCTTAGCTTTCACCATTCACAAAAGACCATAATCTCCTCCAAAGCCAAATCTAACCAAATCTTCCCCAACTAATTTCGTAGCCTAACCTTTCTTCTAAGTCAGACCTGACCAAGCCTTCCAAATGAACTTAACTAAGCCAAAGTCCTAGACCTGACTAAGCCTTTCACATGAACTTCTCCAAGGATAAGCCCTATAAGTTGACCTTCCCCAAACCTTCAAATCTTATCATCTCCAAAAACCTGACCTTCCTAACCTAACTCTCCAATTCAGTCTCAAACCAAAGTTAGAACTATTTAAACTGAACAGCCTGATCTTTTCTAAGACCACACCTTACTTCTGCCTAGGCCAAACTGATAGCCATTAACCAACCAATCTCATACTTGACATGCCCATTTTCACCTCTAAGCTAGCTAATCAACTAAAAAAACCAAATGACCAAACCACTTTCCTTTATCATTTTAAAGTTGGGGCATATCCCTTCCAAATATTCACCTTTCTGAAATGGGGGCATCTTTCTCCCAAAAATCAGCACTTTTATATCGGGTTAACCCTTCAAAGGTTCAAAGTATCAGATCATTGCATAATTATCTAGCATTTTTGCATTGAACAGGATCATGAATCAAGGCAAATTGTCAAAACTCTCGAAGAAAGACAAGATTATCATCATCATTCCTACAAGACAGGACAGTTACCTTTACCATTCCTACCAGATAGGATGGCCATCTCTTCTTGATCCTACTAGATAGGATCATCACTTTCATTCCTACCAGAAAGGACCAATACTTTCTTATTCCTACCAAACAGGAATATTACTCTCAGATCCTACTAGACAGGATCGTCATTATCACTCCTACCAGACAGGACTAGTCATTTGCCATTCCTACCAGATAGGAATATTACTCTCAGATCCTACCAGACAAGGTCATCATTATCATTCCTACCATATAGGAACTGCCATTTTCCTCCTGCCACTTCTAAATATATCGGGGGCATCCTTTTCATTTCACACTCATCAAAATTTCTTGTCGCTTCCAAATATAGTAGAGGCATCCTCTTCATTTCACACTCATCAGAATTTCCTGCCACTTACAAATATACCAGAGGCATCCTCTTCATTTCACACTTATTAGAATTTTTGTTGCTTCCAAATATACCAAAGACATCCTCTTCATTTCACACTTATCAGAATTTTCTGCCACTTCCAAATATACTGGAGGCATCCTCTTCATTTCACACTATCAGAATTTCCTGTTGCTTCTAAATATACCGGGAGCATCTTCTTCATTTCACACTTATCAGAATCCACTTCGCTTCCAAATATACCAGGGGCATCCACTTCGCTTCCAAATATATAAGGGGCATCCACTTCAATTCTAAATATTCCAGGGGCATCCACTTCGCTTCCAAATATATCGGGGGCATCCACTTCACTTCCAAATGTACTGGGGCATCCTCTTCATTCCAACTGCTTCCAAATATACCAGAAGCATCCTATTCATTTCATACTTATTAGAATTTCCTACTGCTTCTGCTTCCAAATATATCGAGGGCATCCTATTCATTCCAACCACTCCCAAATATACCAGGGGCATCCTCTTCATTCCAACCACTCCCAAATATACTGAGGGCATCCTCTTCACTCCAAAATTCACTGTCATCAGAATCACCTTTTAGACAAAGATAATTCTGATGAGGGGGTAGTTGTGAACCCTTAATTTTGCACCTTCCAGTATGCATTTGAACTTTAAAAGTACTTGGGCTCGGTAAACAAACCTTCAAAAGTCGAAAACTCTCAAAATGAAAAAAATATTTCTTTTTGGCATTTAAACCCTTTCAAATCATCCAGGACTAAGTAACGAGTATAACGCAACTAGAATCATGTAAAATGGACGAGAAACGAGCAAGAAGGGGCAAAAATGGGCGAAACGGGCGAAAACGGGGCCCATTGCCTCAGAGGCCTACGGCACTGCTGCAAAGCCCTCTACAGAACTGCAAAGGTCTATGCGATACTACCCCAAAGACCTCTGCGGCACCGCAAAGCCCTCTGCGGCACCGCAAAGCCCTCTGCGGTAACTCTGGTGAAATTTTGATTTTTTATAATCCCACATCATATTTGAATAATTTCTATGCTCCAAACCTCCTCCTATATGTAGAGGGCCTCCCCACACTTCAAAAGACCAACTTCTAGAGCTCGAAAGTATTACTTCCAGCGCAATGCTTTGCATTTGCTCCTTGCTTTACAAAGTGAGTTGGAGGGGTTTCTCCTTGATTCCT
This sequence comes from Reutealis trisperma, assembly GCA_947687605.1. Taxonomy (NCBI): domain Eukaryota; kingdom Viridiplantae; phylum Streptophyta; class Magnoliopsida; order Malpighiales; family Euphorbiaceae; genus Reutealis; species Reutealis trisperma. Next base: position 296,944 of record CANTUT010000775.1, read on the forward strand.
ATCCGACTAGTTTAAGGCTTTCCGCCGCCCTCCTGTTTGAGGCAAGTCTTTTGCCCAAGGCTCATTTCTGCCACTCAAGCCTCATGTCCACTACCCAAGGCTAGCTGCCACCCAAAGCTAGCTGCTCGCCATCCAACGCCAGCCGCCATCCGCCATCCAAGGTAAGCTCTCTTTTCCTTTAACTTTCTTTTAGTTTCTTTGCCTTTTTTAGTTAATTGATTTGAGTCATCTAGGTTGCTAGCTAATTAATTTGGTGATCAATTAAATTAATTAATTAACTTAACCATCTTTTAATCAATCAATCAAAACATGATAAAGTGGCTATGCTAAACTAACCCCTTCGCAAGATGGGAGAACTGGGTGGATTTTGATTGCCATTCAAAGGGATACGTAGGCATGCTTGGTTTAAGCATCGAATCCAATTAAAATTAATCAACTATCCCTCTATCACCTTCTTCACTTACTTTTATGTTTGTTTCTTTACTTAGTTATTAGGTTTAGTTTGGGGAATGTATGACTTCCCTAGAACCCATAAAGGCTAGAAGAGGTATCCCCTAAGTTTGGATTTCATTGTAATATTATCTCTCTTTTATTTTGAATTCCAATTGTGTATAAACTTTGTGGATTGAATGATCATGCATATAATAAACTGTTCATGCATTTTAATTTGTTCATGAAATATATTTTAAGTCACTCTTGTATTAATTGGCCAAACTTATTTTGTTAAAATAAACTAAAAACCTAGTCCTCGAATCCTCTTTGGTTTCAAGGCTAGTGATCCTTTTTCTTTTGGGTTATAATTGGAGTCAAATGGGTTTTTTCCTTATATTTTCCCAAATAAAAATAAATTAAGGTGGCAACTCCTAAAAACAATTTTCAAACCATATCAAAGATAAGCCCGAGGGCTTCCTCATGAGTTCTTTCCCAAATGAGCATTTTGATTTCCTTTACCGGATCAGACCAGTGCTCTGGCGAGGCCTCATAGCCTTGTAGGCTAGGCTTTAATTTCGTCAAACATGCTCGATGTTTGTCAATCTAAATGAACTCAGTGTCATTTTTAATCTTTAATAACCCTTTCTAAGATTGAAGCTTTCTTGTCGTGTTTGCAAAGAATCTCCTCAAAAAGTTTATTAACTAATCAATCTCTAAAGCTCTTGCTTAGGTTAGGGAGGTTGTGTTTCTATAATTGCCTTCGCCTTTTTTTTTTTTTTGGACCTTCACGCCTCTTTGATAGGATAAAAACCTAAGAAAGTTACCAACCAACACTCTGAATGCATATTTGAGCAAATTCATCTTTAGTATGTGCTCCCTCATTCATTCAAATGACTTATGAAAGTTGGCCAAGTGTTGTTCTTTTTACTGAGATCAAACTACCACATCATTTATGTACACTTCTATAAATTTTTGAATCATGTCATAAAAGATGAGATTCATTGCCCTTTGATATGTTGTCCCAGTATTCTTTAGACAGAATAGCATCATAACCCATTCATAAGCCCTAATTGGTCTTAAGTATCTAAATGCCATTTTGCTCATATCTCCCTTAGCTATCTTAGTTTAGTTATAACCCAAATGTTTAACCATAAAGCCAAAGATAGGATTACATGCAGCCGAATCTATAAGTATGTCAAAGATTAGCATAGTATTCTGGTCCTTTGGTATAGTTGTGTTGAGGTTTTTGAAATCTACACAAACCCTCAACTTGACATTCTTTTTTATCATTAGGATGAAGTTGGAGAGTCATTCTACATATGTGGCCATTCTAATGAATTGTATATCTAAAAGCCTTTTGATTTCTTTATGAACCATCTCTTTAACATCTTTTGACATTCTCCTTATGGATTGCTTAAATGGCTTGTATCCTAGTTTTATTAGTAACGAATGCTCTACTAAAAATTGGTTTAATCCTAACATTTTTTCATAATTCTAAGCAAAGCAATCCTTGAATTCTTTTAAAAGAGCTATTAACTTAGCCTCAAAAAAAGCATTCAACTTTGCACTTATAAATGTTGGCCATAGCTCAACCTTAGTCCCTAAATTCACCTTTTTTAATAGGTCTTAAACATTGATTAGCTCATCTTGAATTTTTTATGATCCCAACATGAGATCTTTAAGCTGCAATTGCTAGAGGAATCTTACCCTCATCCTTATATATGTATTCAGCCATGGCTATACCTTATTTTTGAAACAAACACACAATCTTCCTTACAACTTCCTTTTACTACTTAGAACTAACCATTGGTAAATTAGTTTGAAGAAGATGTTTGGTTATTGAGTCGAACTATGGTAGATTGAAGCACTTCATTGAGTAAGATTCTGGATTCATCTAGAGAGGTAACCTTGGATTGCTTCCTTTTGAACTTTCCATCCTCCGAGACTTTAATCTCTATTACCTGAGTTTAAGGCTCATAATATAGAGTATCAACCATATGCACTTCCTCCTTGAATGGATTGCTTTCTGCATAGGCCACTTCTACATATCCTTCCCTAAATAGGATCAAATTCTGATGCATATATAAAGGGATACATATGTTGGAGTAGATCCAATCTTGGCCTAGGAGGATGTTGTAATTGTTTTTTACATCCACTATATATATACCTTCAAGCTGAATTTCACAATCAACCTTTATATGAGCATGTAAGAATCTTTTTGCTAGTGTTTTTTCCTAGTGAAGTTGACCATTGAAATGTTGGCCTTCTCTAAATCAATACTACTAAGACTAAGCTTCTTAAGCAATCACAAAGGCATTATATTGACCCCTTACTTTGTTATCCACTAATACTTTATTGATAGGGATGCCATTTAGCTCAGCTTTTATGTAGAGAGGTCAACTATGATTCGTTACGAAGAGTGGAGGTTCTTCAAGTATGATAGATTGTTGAACTTCTTCACCATTCTTATTAGGTTTGACTTTCAGAATGTCTCCATCTAAGATGGATTGTTTGCTAGGTTTTGGGAGAAAATCATTAGTTAGGAAGGTAACCATATTAATATTACCTCAAGCATATAAAGAACTTAAGCCAGCTTCTCCTATAAACTTCAAATCCCTTATTTGGCCATTACTTCTTCTTCTTCTTTAGCTTTTTACTTTACCTTTTTGTTACGTTGAGGTTGTTTTAAGGACCCAAACTTTCCTTGTTTCCTTACTGAGCTGGTTTCTTTAACCTGATAAGGCTTGGGTTTGGTATTAGGTTGGTATAATTTAGCCTGAAGTTCTAGCCTTTTCTCATTGTCCTGCTAAAGTTGAACTTCTGCTTCTTTAGCTTTATGCTTATTTCGGGCTTGAATGTTTTGCTTTACTGCTTTATAGGTTAAATTCTCACCTTTTTTTTACTTTAGCTCAGCTCACTCAGTTTGTCTCTACTTTTGATGTCTCCTTTTTTATGTCTTAGATAAATTTGGCCTCCTCTCTTGCTTAGGGCCAAGCTTATTAAAGACACTTCTCCTTGATGTTGAAGTCAATACCTCTCCTATTTTTTGACCTTTTAAGGCTTAGGTTTGAAAATTATGGGTCTCCTATCAAAATCTGTTGCCCTAAGGTGATCATTTATCCTAGGGTGATGCTAAACCCTTGATCAAACTAGTTTGGTCCTTCTTTACTATCTTGATTGATCTTAGATTCTTTTTTACCATCAGTTACAATATGACTTCATTCTCTAGGCCTTTGCATTTCCTTCTATCAAAGAGGCTCAAATTCCTTCCTTTTCAATACCACCATAAACTCTAACTTGCATGATGAGCAAACCAAGCAAGCCTCTAACTTCGCTGGAGGCATAGAGGCATGAACATGTCTTTCAATAATGGGCTAAACTTTATGCTGTTTAGCCTTATTATCCTCTACTGGTTTCTTCTCTTCTACCTTGTCTTAAGGACTACCTTTTCTTAAGTTTGAACCATAGGATTGGGCTGATTATGCACTGAACCCAAGATTTTAATTACAATGGTATTCATCTCAACCATGTTACTGCTGCCCTTATTTCTTTTGGGAAAAGTATTAGTCTCAACTACAATGGCCTTTCCTCTATTTGGGAAGGCTAGTCTCCCCTCATTAATTGCCTTTTGAATCAGATTTCTAAAGACAATGTAATTATTGGTACTATGCCTGATAGAGTTATGACACTTACAGTAATCTTTCTTAGCCTTTTCTTGATAGGAAGGTATTATATGCCCTATCGACAAAATGATTTGATTGTCTTTGAGCAAACAATCAAAGACCTCATTGGCATTAGTTAAATCAAACGAATATTCTTTAGCAATCTTATTTGAATTAGTAGGCTTCCTTTTGAAAGCTAAAGGTTCATTCAAAGCCGAGCATCTATATGAGTTTTCCATTTTGAGCTTGGCCAAGCATACCTTTTCCTCCTTATTAAATTTCTCATGTTCCTCTTGAAATTGCTGAAATTTCTAAAGAATCTCGCTAGTAAGTGCCCTTAGAAGATGCTTTCCTTTTGTCTCTTTCCTTAAGGAGCCTTTCATAGCTTACTACTCGGTCTAACAAGTCGTAGAAATCCTAAATTGATGGCCTTCAAAATGCTTCTGAATATTAATATGCGTCCCAAAGAAAGGAAGGCTTATTAACTCTTACTTTGATATGCTTACAATCTAGTAGGCTTTCATCTTTCTAAACCAAGCAATATATTTCTCAAGAGATTCATTGGCATATGATATGCTCTTGCCATATAAGCTAATGTAACAATTGGGGGAGTTCTGTAGAACTTAGTGTGGAACTTTTCCTGCATTTGTCACCATATTGTAATAGAATATGCTCTTAGGTTAGTGCACCAAGTAAAAATAGATTTTGTAAGAGAGTTATTCAAAAGCCAAAGTTTAAGAAAATCCTCAGCCGAGGCTTCCTCACATTGAGTTGCGAATGTGGAAATATGCCCTACTATGCTTGAGTTGTTTTCCCTGAAAAATAGACTGAACTTAGGTATTTTGAAACCCCTTGGGAAAGGATATACTTGGTCTATCTAATTAGGATAGTATTTTCTATAGACAGGCTGAGCATTTTTCCTGAAGTCTACTCCCATCCTTTTTAAGGTTTTAATCAATTCATTATCTATTGGTTGATTAGCATGATAGTCATCTTTTTCATGTTCCCAGACTCAATCATTGTAGACCTAGTTGTCTTGCCACTGATTTGGCACCCTCTTATTCCTTTGTCGAACCTTGTGTTCATATGCCGCTTGTCCTCATTCCTATTATCATTCATATAAAAATCATACAATGGAGGATCATTAACTTATTAAGCTCAGCTAGGAAGTCCGTACTCTTTGATGTCATTATAATAAGCTCGTCGCTCTCCTAAGTAAATTAACTTCTTCATAATGAGGTTCTAAGGCATTGTTCCTTCTTAGCTTATCACTGAAATTTCTTCTCTCAGCCATATCTTTATTTTTGCCTTTCATGAGCTTAGAGAAATGAGTCAGAGCCATGAAGCATTCCAGATTCCAATCAATGTTGCATTGAATGATCCTATTTTCATTAATCATTGGCCTCATGACCACAATAATTTGCTCTACATTTCTAAATACAGATCATTATTGACTTGAGAAACAATGGTCATATGATCTGCTTGATTCAGAGCCATCGGACTAAGGGGTGGAAGTTGCTTATCATAATTAGGATCTCTTGCATTCCTTGTGTTTTCTTTGGTAGGAGATGGATCCTGATTGTGAGTTTGCCTTTCATGCTATCCCCAGTGTAGCACAGCTTTTACCACTTAACTAGTAGCATTTGGGTTATGATCTCTGATCACCAGGCCAAGCTCGACCTCGTTCTGGTTCACATCGTTTTGAGCATTGACAGCAAGAGTAGTCAACTTGTTGCCAGCATTTCCAGAGTTTGACATAATCTTGACTTAAGCTAAGGGTCTCACTGGGCATGCCAAAAAGATGTTAACCTTAAAAATTGCTTTTAGAATTAAAACCCTTAAATTGTTTAATTTGTAGGTCCTTATTACAGTGTTGCTAGACCTCGTGATTCATGCTATTTTTATTATTTTTGGTATTTTAATATTGATTAGACAATAAAATAACCTAGATCTACTATATATAGGTGCAAGAACTGTTAACTTCAATTTAGGGATTTGTGCATATAAAAAAGTAATATATAGGTATGAATTTCTTGTATTAAGGCATCCGATGCTATTAACCTTCTATTAAGGGATCTGATATATAGACTATGAAAATCATCAATCAAAGTTCATAAATATATAGGCTAGATTGCTGTTAATTCAGTGATCACCGTAAGTCAAGTTTGAGAAAATTTATGCGTTTATTGAATTGATAAATAAAAACTGTACAACAAATTTATAAAGCTATTTAAAGTGAAAATATTAGGTCAATTCCTAATTCTACATTGATACAATTAAACTTAATGTGCTCACTATATGCAAACAGGCCCAAGGATAAAGTGATTAAATAATTAACCTATATTTATAACTCTACAATTTACAGTTTGAGCCTTAATCAGGCCTATTCTTAGGCCAGGGTCAACAACTTGGTATATGTTTCACCCAACCTGAAGATTTAGTTATTTATTATCCTTATTCTTAATATAATTTTAAGTTTTATTAGGATAAACATATGAAAACTAAATTTTAAATATCTAAGTTAGGTATGAAAAATGTATCATTAGAGTCATTTAGAAAAAACCTACCGACTTAAAAAAAATTATTATAAAATAAAGAACAATTATAGAGAATAGAGAGAATAGAAGAGAGAATAATTTTTCTATGTCAACTTTATTGATTGTAACACATATTTATAAGTGTAAAAAGTTATAGAGATAGGAATAGAAATAGAGTTCTGTTTATATAAGAATATCTATCTATAGAGATAGGATAGACATCCAATCTTATCACATTACTTAAATATTATCACAACAGTCCTCCTTGGATGTCTTTTACAAAGAATATGCCTCGTTAAAACCTTACTAAGAAAAAATCCTATGGGAAAAAAAATCTTAGTGAAAGAAAAAGAGTACATTGTTCTTGTAAAATTTGCATCATAATATTGTCTCATTAAAAACCTTGCTTGGAAAACCCAATGGGACAAAATCTAGGCTAAGGGAAAAAGAGTACAGTACACAAAAATCTTCCCCTCATAAAAACATAATTTTTAACAAAGATCTCTTATTCGACGAATGCCAATTTTGTTCTCCAACTTCTCAAATGTGGTTATAGGGAGTGCCTTTGTAAACAAATTTTTCAAGTTGTCAAACCATATACTTAATGATGTTTAAGTAATATCGACATATAATAATTTATTTACAGTATTCCTTTAGGATATTACTTGAGCCACAAATATGCCTCGTTAAAAACCTTTCTAGAAAACTCAGTAAGAAAAAATATAGCTAAGGAAAAGAGTATTTTTCATGCGTTATTTTCTCATTGCATAGATTACCTCATTAAAACCTTTGTCCAAGAAAACCTTGTAGGACAAAAACTTGATTAAGGAAAAAGAGTACAATCATACACTAATTCGCTCTTCCTAATGAGGACAGATTTTAACATGGCATATAATAATCGACGAAACAATGTTGTTTAAATTTCTCACTAGTTAAAGACTTAGTACATAAGTCGGTTAGATTGTCACTAGAATGAATTTGATGGATATTTCTTTTGAAACTCATAGATATATAAAAATTTGGGTGAAGTTTATCTATTTACTTCATCACCCTTGATATACCTACCTTTAATTTATGCAACGCAAATTACATTATTCTTAAAACACGATAGGATTTTCTTTAGTGAGGTACTTTAGGACGATAAAAATCTTTATAAAATTGTAGTACCACCATAAGTGAATACAAAGTCAGTATAAGATCTAACATTATGGAGATCAAGCAAAAAACCAACATTAACATATAGACCAATTTCAAATCTAAATTAATCAAAATATAATCATAATATTAATAGTACACTGAAGGTAATATTTTACACCATTTTAATATCTCTTAGTAGGTGCAGAACTATAACTAGCTAGGAATTTTTCTTACAAATGCAATTTCAAGCCTGATGCAATTTGCAAGATACATGAGTGCCCCTATACCACTTATATATGGTACTTCAAGGCCAAATAGCTCTTTGTTATCTTCTTTAGGTTTAAAAGGGTCTCTCTTTACTTCTAGTAAGCGGACCACCTATTGGTGTATTTAAGGAAAAAGATTTATCCATGCAAAATTGCTTAAATACCTTTTTCACATAGATAGACTAGTGTATTAGGACTCCTTAATAATCGGTCTATAGACCCATATAGAATTTCATTTTCTTTAAATTTTTTATCTCGAACTCACTCTTCAAATAGAAACATGCTTCTTTGAGTTCGTTAGGAGTCACAATGATATTTAAATCATTAACATATACTGTAATAATAGCATTTACCATTTTATGGTCTTTTATGAATACAAATAGACATAGTGTATTATTCACATATCTTTCTTTTAATGAGAATTTACTCAAACAATTATACCACATGTCCATATTGCTTTAATCCATCATGGATTTTTGCAATTTGATAAAATATAGGTCACATATTTAATATGCATTCATTTCTGACATCTTTAGTCCTTTTGGGACTCTCATATAAATATGATTTTTCATAAGGCGTATAATAAGCATTTCTTTAACTGCTATTTTAATTAAATAACGGAATATGATCATTTTTGTAATACCTTAAATTTTTTTAATTCTAAAATTTTATATATTGTGTATTTTAAAGTAAATATACTATATTATAACAAATTTCCTAATTAATTGTTGTGGTATTGAATTTAAATTGAATAAATTAATTTAGTAAATATTTTGGATATTATTATTATTATTATTATTATTATTATTATTATTATTATTATTATTATTATTATTATTATTATTATTATTATTATTATTATTATTGGTTTATATATATGTATAGAAGTAGACTTCGTTTGCTGTAACCGGAGATAGATAGTCAGAGAGAGAGAGAGAGAGAGAGAGAGAGACGAACTGCTGCTGCCTGTCGTCTGACTACCGTCCGATCATCAGATTTCAACACGCACCAGCTAAATAGATTCCGAAGGTGCCAACCAAGCCACCCACCGAAGATCGCCACCATCCGTCGTCGCCAGCCACCGCACGCACCTCTCAAACGTTCATCGGCAGAATTTTTTAAGCTTGATTCTGGCCTGCTCTGTAGTCCGTTCAAGGCAATTTTGGTACCATTGGACTCCTCTTTCTCTAAGCTTTATTTTGGTATATCATTTGTCAATTTTGGATGATATTTATATTGACCAGAATCCGACCACCTACGAACTGCCGACGCAATTTTCGGTGAGCGTCCAGTGAACCAAAAAAGGTGAATCATATTTTCGGGTTCTACACTTTGAGACGAATTCTTTTGTAGTGAGTTTGTGATGATCGGTTAATGTTTATGTTTTTCGGTGAGCATCATTTAACGTGATTCATATCAATTTTGCAGCGTGTTATTGCTATTTTGAGTAAGGTTGGAGGATTAGATGTTAATGGAAAAAGTTTAGTATATACAATTTAATTGATTAATTAGTTGGCAATCGTATAGTATGTTAGAAGGTTTTTGTCTTCAAGGGGGGACTAGATTGTTGAGATAAAAATTTATTATTTAATTATCATTATATTTATATTATGATAATCTTGTAATACTTCATTGTATAGATCGTCCATGAGCATCCTCGGTAGCTCCTAGTCATAGTCCGTGAACTTTTAGTTTCGCTCTTCTATACTGTGACTGATACTTCTAATATATTTTCTTGTTAAATCATGCATTGCATTGGATGTGTATTAACATATAATGATAAATCATGTGTTGGAAAATAGATGTTTGCTTTTATCTTGACATGAAGCGTGTGTTTGACATTCTAATTATGTGTTGCATATTTTATGTGTATGTTGGAGGGAGCCAGAATGATACAAAAACCACTTAAAGTTATGGATATGGATATGATTATAATTATGATGAGATTGAGAATATGAGCTATAACTAGTGGATGCTGTCTAGGCCTACTCATCGCTAGGGCTGCTATCAGTCGGGTCAGAGCTACGTGGTACAGACCAGTGACGGCCAGACTCATTGGATATAAGAGGCAGATTATTGGATTAAGAGAGCCATTATCTGGGAATCGGCTCCCTCAGTTGGATATTAGTGTGGTTTCTGTGGACTGAACTTCGTCCTTGTATATTTTGTAATGATTAGTTGCTGGGTGACATGATTGCATAACATTCACTGATATTTATTTTGTTCACTAGGTAAGCATATTAGCAGTATCATTCATTGAATTGAGACGCTCACCCCTGTCTCCCTATTATTTTTCAAGTTACAGGATGAGTTTAAGATTATGATTGTTGTTGAGTCATTGTCTATCTTCTTCTTCGACAGAGCATGTGTAATATGTATTTAATGTATTGTTATCTTAGAATTCTGTAATTACAGTATTGTGGTCTATAATATGATATTGGGTACATGCCTGTCTGTATTAATTATTATGAGATTCCCTGCTGACAGAACTTTATTATGTGATGACACTATTATTGTATGTTACTATTTTGTGATATGATGAGGATTGACTTTTTATCAGTCGATTGAATTGATACGAGACAAAAATAGTGAACCTTTAAATTATGTTATTTATTTTTTATTTCTGCTAGAGATCAAACTTTTCAGATTAACTGTGGGTACAGGTAGCCTTAAGCTTTCCCGTGCATCAGTGCCGATCACATGCCTAGAAAATTGAGTCGTGACAATTTTCATAATAAGAGAATTAGTTTTCTCATAGTTAATGATAAGGCGAGTCTAGCTCTGCTTTAATTGCCTCTTTCCATTATGATTAATCATTTTTATACTAATATTCAATTACACTTATAGATTTTGGATTCAAATTTTTTCTTTAAATAGCAAGAGCTATTGTTGAGGCAAATTCATTATATGACAATTGAATTTCTATCAACTCTTTCTCTTATATCACAAAATTAGTTGAGATCTCATAGTTTTTATTTATATGATCATCAACTCCAGAAGCCATATCTGCATAATCTAATTGTTCCGTTGTCTCAGCCTGTGTCTTATAATTGGCTATAGCTTTTTGACTGAGATCTTCCTGTTCAGGAGGTTTGTCTTCAGGAGATTTTATGAGCAATACTGCTTTTCCTTTCCGCAGATTTTTATCTTTAATTCTAATTTACTATCCACGCTTCTGGTGTATAATAAGATTGATTGATTTTCTATTTGCAATTAGAACCACAACCCTTGCTGGGATATTAGCAATTGCAACATAAGACTTTGTTACTCTTTTAGCATCTATAAATGCATTTGATAGTTAAGTTGCAATTTGTTGCAACTGTATTATTTTCTGAACTTCTAGTTCACTTTAACTTGTATGTGGATCAAAATTATTTAAAGGGTTCTTCTTCTAATAAATTTCTCGACATTCTTTAGTACTGCAGGTGCTTTTCCTCCCCCTAATGTCGAGAAATGTTCCTAATCAAAATAAATTCTTAGTCTATTTTATGGACCCATTTTCATTCATTGAGATAGTAATATTAATATATTCATGGCACAACTAAAAATTTACAACTCATATCCTTGTACAAGTTTCAAAGAAGAGTATGTATGATGAACATAATGGCATTCATGTCAAACCTTCTAGGTCTAATTATTGAACTATAAGTTCAATGCTTGAACTGCAGTTTCAACACAATATATTATGCATGTATACTAGGGATAAAACAATAATAAAATAACTCATTATAATGCACAACTTGTAAAATCCTTACAATTTACTCTTTCAGGGAGTTTACATAAAATCACTAATATTGAGTTGTGTTCTCTATATGAGTTGTTACTTATTTAGAGTTCTTATGATCTACTAAATAATTTATAGCATTCACTTTAAGGAATGCAGTTGTACTAGTGTGCATTGTTTGATAATTTCTCATTAGCAATTTTTTTTTTTTTTTTTTGCAACCACTAGAAGATGAATAATATTTGTAAATTTTTTCGTTTTTTATACTGCTACTACAGGAGCTTGTAACTTTATCACCAGATAATTTCAGCTGTGAAGTAATTTTAAACATGATTGAATTATATTCTAAAATAGATTTCAAGTTTTGTAAGTATAGATTTAGCCAATCATATTGAGCTTGTAGTAGTATCATATTTTTCAAGTGATCATATCTATCTTTAAAACTCTTTTAGAGAATATAAAAATCAGTAAGATATTCAACTTTTAAATCCTTACTTAAATGATATTTAAGTATGATTGTATATAACTTTTGTCTTGTTTTGATTTTAATCACAAATTAAAATCATGAACCAAAAATTTATTTTGATGTTATATTTCTTCAACTTGAACTACAATATTCACAAGTCAAATAGATCAGTTTTTTATAGTTGGTCAACTTATATACAATATACGCCTTTTAACTTTGATAAGGTTTATAATGACTTCTATTTCATAAATTTATTTTAATAAATGTAATGAAATCATATCAATACAAAATCAATTATTAATAATTATGTTAAATAGGTACAAGTCATGAGCAATATCAAACTTAAAAAAAATCAATTTTATACTTTTTTTTTGACAAAATTAAAGACATATAGCTCAAATGAATATATTTTTATCTAATGATAAAGTATTAACATTCTTTAAGTATAAAATAACTAGATTACAAAATAATTAAATTTTGAACATTTTTAACAGAATCATTACTGAAAAGCAATAAATCTAAGCCATAGTAGCGAATGTTTTTTTTTAGTAATTTAATAATCAAATAAAACCTTTGAATTTATAATATAATATATGATTAAAAAAATTTTTCAATTAAAATGCTACTAAGAAAATCATAAGATAAATAATTAATTAAAATTAATTTAAAAATTTTAGTATTTAATATCTATAATAAATAGTTATTATTAATGATGTCGGGAGCTATAAATTTTGTTTATTGGAGAGTGATCGCCTTGGCTCCGTTACCCAAATTGTCACTGGTTTGTAGTTACATTTATAATGATTGCAGATGGAATATTTACTTGAATTGGAAGTGTAAGTTAGTGTGTACGGTATTCCTCAAATCAATAGTCTATGTATACAACGGGAAAATCTACCCTACTACCGTGTACGGGTCACTCATACATCAAGCCCTAAAAAGCCTATAAAAACAAAAACAAAAAAAAAAAAAAAAAAAAAAAAAGGGGTAAGGTGTAAAAACTTTCATGCATGGATGGTCCCATACACGCGAAGGGTATAGATATTAGAACTGTCCGTATACAACTCATGTTGACAGTTTGTTGATATTTTAATTTTGCTTCAGTAGGTGAGGGTGAGAGCCTAACAAATTCAACATTGTTTAAGTAATATACTAAATATAATCATAATAAAATCAGTCATTCAAAAATTTATAAATAATTTATTTGATTCTTTAGGAATGTAGGATATCAGTTCTGTAACAAATTATGATACTTGTTATAAAATAAAAAACAATTATAGAGAATAGAGAAAAGGGAAAATAGAAGAGAGAATCAATTTCTATATATTATTTTATTGATTATAGCACCTATTTATGGGGTAAAAGGTTACAGAGATAGGATGAAAGATGGAGTTTTATTTACATAAGAAAACTATCTATAGAGATAGCGACAGACATCCAATTATATTATACTACTCAAATATTATCATCATTATTATCACAACACTCCTCCTTGGATGTCTATTATAAAGAATATGCCTCGTTAAAAATTTTGCCAGAAAAATCTAATGGGACAAAACCTATGCTAAGGGAAAAAGAATACAATGTACTATAATCTCCCCCCATGAAGACATGATTTCTATCAAGTATATCTTAGTAGGCGCATGTCAATTTTGTTGACTAACTTTTCAAATGTGGTTGTAGGGAGTGCCTTTGTAAACAAATCTGCCTAGTTGTCAAACCGTATACTTAATGATATTTAAGTAATATCCACATATAATAATTTATTTATAGTACTCCCAAGGATATTACTTGCGCCATGAATATATCTCGTTAAAAATCTTACTAGAAAATCCAGTAGGAAAAAACATAGCTAAGAAAAAAAGTATATTTCATGCGTTATTTTTCATTATACAGATTACCTCATTAAAATCTTTGTCCAAGAAAACTTCGTGGGACAAAAACTTGACTAAGGAAAAAGAGTACAATCAGATACTAATTCACTCCCTCTGATGAGGACAGATTTTAACACAGTGTATATTAATTGATGAAACAATGTCGTTTAAATACCACACTGGGTAAAAACTTAGTACATAAGTCTATTAGATTGTCGCTCAAGCAAATTTGGTGGATATCTCTTCTAGAGCTCATGTATATATAAGAATTTGGGTGAAGTTTATATGTTTACTTCATCACCTTTAATATACCCACCTTTAATTTGTGGAATGCAAATTGCATTACTCTCAAAACACAATAGGAGTATTTTTATTGAGGTATTTCAGGACCATAAATAACCTTTATAAAATTATAGTATCACTATAAGTGAATATATAACCAGTCTAAGATCTACCATTATGAAGATCAAGCAAATAATCAATATTCTCATATAGACTAAATTCAAATTTGAATCAAAATATGATCATAATATTAATAGTATATTAAAGATAACTTTTTACACCACTCTAATATTTCTTAGTAGGTGCAGAGCTTATACTTAGCTAGGAATTTTTTCTTACAAATGCAATATCAGGCCTGATGCAATTTGCAAAATATATAAATGCTCATATGGCATTTATATGATATTTCAGGACTAAATAGCTATTTGTTATCTTCTTTAGGTCTAAAAGGTATCTCTTCACTTCAGGTGAGAGGACCACTGCTGGTTTGTTTAAGGGAAAAGATTTAATCATATAAAATTACTTAAGTATATTTTCTACATAAGTAGACTGGTGTATTATGACTCATTGATAATCGGTCTGTAGGCCGATATAAAATTTTATTTCCTTTAAATTTTTCATCTTGAACTCACACTTTAAATATGTATATACTTCTTTGAGTTCGTTAGGAGTCATACTGATATTTAACATATACTGCAATAATAATATTCACCATTCTTTGGGCTTTTATAAATACAAATAGACATAGTGTATTATTCACATATCTTTCTTTTAATAAAAATTTTCTCAAATAATTATACTATATGTCCATATTACTTTAATCCATACAAGAATTTTTGTAATTTGATTAAATATATGTCACATATTTAATGTGCATTCATTTATAATATCTTTAGTCCTTTTGGGACTCTTATATAAATACCACTTTCATAAGGCGTATGTAAAGCCTTTTTTTAATTGTCATACTAATTAAGTATCGGAACATGATCATTTCCATAAGAAAATTATTTTTCTCATAGTTAATGATAGAACGAGTCTAATTTTACTTTAATTGCCTCTTTCCATGATGATCAATCATGTCAATATTTAGTTATACTTATAGATTCTGGATCTAGATTTTCTCTTAAAACAGCAAGAGCTACTATTGAGGCAAATTCATTGTTGACGATAATTGAATTTCTATCAACTCTTTCTCTTATATCACAAAAATAATTGAGATCTCATAGTTTTCATTTATATCTGGAGGATCTAATTGTTCCGTTGTCTCAATCCGTATCTCATAATTGGCTATAGCTCTTTGACTAAGATCTTCCTCTTCAGGAGGTTTCTATCCAGGAGATTTTTATGAGTGACACTGCTTTTCTTTTCTGCAAATTTTTATCTTTAATTCTAATTCACTATCTACGCTTATGGTGTGTAGTGAGATTGATTGATTTTTTATTTGCAATTGGAACCACAACCCTTGATGGGTATTAGTAACTATAATATGAGACTTTGTCATTCTTTTAGCATTTATAAATGCATTTGATAGTTAAGTTGCAATTTGTTGCAACTCTATCATTTTCTGAACTTCTGGTTTACTTTAACTTGTACATTGATCAAAATTATTTAAAGAGTTCTTCTTCTAATAAATTTCTCGACATTCTTTAGCACTGCAGGTGCTTTTCCTCCCCCCTAATGTCAAGAAATATGCCTCATAAATTCTTGGTCTCTTTTGTGGATCTATTTTCGCATATTGAGATAATAATACTAATATATTCATAGCACAACTAAATATTTGCAACTCATATCCTTATACAAGTTTCAAAATATATCATGTATGATATATATAATGGCATTCATGCCAAATTGTCAAAGTTTAATTATTGAACTATAGGTTCAATACTTGAACTGCAGGTTCAACGCAATATGTTGTGCATGTATACGGGGGATAAAACAATAATGAAATAACTCATTATAATGCACAACTTGTAAAATTCTTACAAATTATTCCTTCAAGGAGTGTACATAAGATTACTAATATTGAGTTGTTTCTCTCATATGAGTTGTTACTCTTTCAGAGTTCTCATGATCTATCAAATAATTTATAGCATTCACTTCAGGGAATGCAGTTGTATTAGTGGCCATTGTTTGATAATTTCTCATTAACAATTATTCTTTACAACCACTAGAAGACAAACAATATTTGTAAATATTCACTTTTTATACTGCTACTTCATGAGCATGTAACTTTATCACCGCATAATTTTAGTTGACAAGTAATTTTAAACATGATTGAATTATATTCTAAAATAGACTTTAAGTCTTGTAGGTGTAAATTTAGCCAGTCATATTGAGATTGTGATAGTATCATATTTTTCAAGTAATCATATCTATCTTTAAAACTCTTATAGAGAATATAAAAATCAGTAAGATATTCAACTTTTAAATTCTCACTTAAATGAGGTTTAAGTATGATCATATATAACTTTTGTCTTATTTTGATTTTAATCACATATTAAAATCATGAACTATAAAAATTTTTCATAAAAATTTATTTTGATGTTATATTTTTTCGACTTGAACCACAAATTCACAAATTAAACAAATTGACTTTTTAAAGTAGGTCAAATTATATACAATATATGCCTTTTAATTTTGATAAAATCTATAATAACTTTTATCTCATAAATTTATTTTAATAACCGTGATGAAATCATATCAATACAAAATCAGTCATTAATAATTATGCTAAATAGGCACAAATCATAAGCAATATCAAACTTAAAAAAAAAAATCAATTTTAAACTTTTTTTTTATAAAATTAGAGACATACAACTCCAATAAATATATTTTTATCCAATGATAAAGTATTAATATTTTTTTAGCATAAAGCAACTAAATTATGAAATAATTAAATTTTGAATATTTTTAACAAAATCATTACTGAAAGGCAATAAATCCAAGCCATAGTAGAATTTTTTTTTAATTTAATAATCACATAGAAAATTTTAGCAATTTAATAATCAAATAGAATCTTTAAATTAACAATATAATATATGATTAAAAAAAACTTTTCAATTAAAATGCCACTAAGAAAACAAAAAGATAAATAATTAATTAAGATCAAATTCAAAAATTTCAGCATTTAATATTTATAATAAATAGTTTTTACTCGTGATGTCAAGAGCCATAAATTCCGTTTATTGAAGAGTGATCGGCTTGGCTTCATTACCAAAATTGTCACTGGTTTGTAGTATATTTATACTGATGATAATGATGCGGATAGAATATTTGCTTGAATTGGAAGTGCAGGGTAGTGTGTACAGTATTCCTCAAATCAATAGTTCATGTATGCAAAGGGAAAATCTACCCTACTACCGTGTACGGGTCACTCATACATCAAGTCATTGACTCATCAAGCCCTACGAAAAAAAAAAAAACCTGAGAATTTAAAAAAAAAAAAAAAAAAAAAAAAGGGTAAGGTAATAAAAACTTTCATGTAAGGACGGTCCTATACATGCGAAGGGTATATATATTAGAACTTTCCGTGTGAGCATTTCCATTAGATCACTCATGTTGCAGTTTGTTGATATTTTAATTTTGCTTCAGTAGATGAGTGCCTATCAAATTCAACATTATCTAAATAATATAATAAATAGAATCATAATAAAATCAATCATTTAACAATTTATAAATAATTTATTTAATTCTTCAAGAACATAGTATATCAATTCTTTAACAAATTATGATGCTTAGTTCTTAAAAAACTAAAGAAAATATTAGTTTTTCAGGAACTGTAAATATTACTAGTTTTTCAGGAACTGTAATT
This sequence comes from Reutealis trisperma, assembly GCA_947687605.1. Taxonomy (NCBI): domain Eukaryota; kingdom Viridiplantae; phylum Streptophyta; class Magnoliopsida; order Malpighiales; family Euphorbiaceae; genus Reutealis; species Reutealis trisperma. The sequence continues at coordinate 315,135 of CANTUT010000775.1, forward strand.
ATTATTAATTTTTCAAAAATATAAAATAATTCTTTAATGAATTAGGATACTAGATTTCAAGATACTTAGTTTTTTAGGAACTTAAACCAAAATTTTTCTGAAATTTATACATTAATTATTTATTTAAATAGTTCTTCATGAACTATAATAATACTAGTTTCTTTGTGAACTAGAATTTAAAATATAATGCTAGTTTTTCAAAAACTAGAATTTAAAATATAGTGCTAGTTTTTTATGAACTAGAATTTATTTAATTAATTATCAAATAGTATATCAAATCTTTATTAATTATTGTTTACCATAAATCTTGAATATTGTTTCTTCAAATTTTTTCGCCTTAGCTAGGTTATAGTAAACCATAAGCTATCCAAAATTATGAATAGTATTGTAGAACGATTCGTACTGATAACGTGTTATAAAATAAAAAATAATTATAGATAAAAGGGAAAATAGAAAAGAGAATCAATTTTTGTGTATTATTTCATTGACTATAGCACCTATTTATAAGTGTAAAAAGTTACAGAGATAGGATCAAATATGGAGTTTTATTTACATAAGAAAACTATCTATAGAGATAGTAATAGACATTCAATCATATCATACTACTCAAATATTATCATCAATATTATCACAACAATACTTAATTTTTTAGAAACTTAAAATGCTGATTTTTCAGGAATTTATGCCTTAATTATTTATTTAATTAATTCTTTAGAAACTGCAAATAATACTAGTTCTTTAGAAATTAGAATTTAAAATAGAGTATTAGTTCTTTAAGTTCTAGAATTTAAACTATAGTGCTAAGTTTTCAGAAACTAAAATTTAATTAATTAATCATCAAATAGTATATCAAATCTTTATAAATCTTAAAAAAAAAAGAACGATTTGAGAAACAATAATAAAAAGAAACGATTAACTATTCTAAAAAAAAATTGTAAGTATATTGTAAAAAAAAAAAATTTATGGTTTGACTATTAATTTATATATTGAGTTACAATGGTTTTGAATTTTTTTTTTTCAAAATGTATTTGATAAAGAAATGAACACATAATTATTAATAATAATAGTAATTAATTAGATAAAAATTATTTATCATAAATTTTAAATCTTATTTTTTCAAATTTTTCATCTTAACTGGATTGTAACAAATCATAAACTATCTAAAATTATGAACAGTATTGTAAAATGATTCATCTTTATAGCATAAGAGAATAGATAGAGAATAGAAAAGAGAAAAATTTATGTGTATCAACTTCATTGATTGTAATAATTATTTATAAGTACAAAAGGTTGCTGAAATAGAAATAAAAATAAAGTTATATTTACATAAAAATATCTATCTATAGATATAAAATAGACATCCAATCATTTCACATTACTTAAATATTATCACAATAAACTTTAATATATATAATACCACTTTTTATTTCTTTATTCATTACCATGGAATAAAAAGGACAAAAAAAAAAAAAAAAAAAAAAAAAAGAAAGGTTTCCGATTTAAACCTGATTTCATAGGAAATCTCAAAATGACTTTTATCTTATTATATTCCATAATATCTCAATTCTATTCATTTAATATCTCCTGTAAGACTTGAGATATATTATTTATAATCCATCTCCTTCTATTTGTACATTCATCACAAGATGTATATCATTTCATGGACTCTTTTGTTTTTGCTAGTGGTCATTTGATATTTAAATTTTCGCATATTTCGTAGTCTCTTCTTGTCATGGAATCACATAAAATTTATCAATTTAATCATTAAACCACCATTTAAAAATTTAAATTTTAAAAAAATTAATTCAATTGAATTTTATTTTATTATTTCTCATGTTTAAAAAATATATAACATTCAATTCTTTCGAGCTAAAAATATATAGTCATTTCGAAAGAAATGAAATCGTACCAAAATAAAATGATTTTACAAGAATTTAATTCATTGAATAATATTCATAATTAAAAATTCACAATTTTCTCACTTAAATTAAATATGACATTTTTTTTTATATAAAAGTAAAAAAAGATTGTTATGAGAAAAGGAACTTTGTATTTTTGTGTGTTTGATACAATGAAATAACACATTTTTATATACACAAAGGTGTAAAAGAAAAAGAAAAAAATAATCTAATTAGGAACTCATAATCAAGCCTAATTAGAAGCCTAAAATATATACAAATATAGTAACAAGTCTAATTAGGACCGTAAGATCAAGCCTTAATTAAAAACCTAACATCGTGTTAACACTCCCCTTTCAAACTCAAGGTGGTATAGTAGAAGTCAGCTTGAGTTTGCTTAGTAAATCTAAGCGTGCAGGAAGATGAGTTTTGGTAAAGATATCAGCTGCTTGATTGAAAAAGGAGACAAGAAGCAGATGTATAATGCCTTGAGTAATATGACAATGGATAAAGTGACAATCAATTTTAATGTGTTTAGTGCGTTCATAGAAAACATCATTGTGAGAGATCTAGATAGCACTTCAATTATCACACCATCGTAACCAAAGTAATTCAGATGTGACATCAGCAAGAGCACGATATTCAGATTATATGTTGGAGCAAGCAACTACAATTTGCTTTTTGCTTCACCAAGAAATAAGAGAATCACCTAAAAAGAAGCAATAACCAGTGGTAGAATGACAGTCAGTTGGATCACCAGCCTAGTCAGCATCATAATTGCTCGATAATACCAAAAAGGAGGTAGCAAAAAAATGTAAATCATGAAAAAGAGTTCCTTTGATATAACGAACGATCGAAAGTACAACAGAAAAATAAGATGAGCAAAGAGCATACATGAACTGATTGACTAGATGAATAACATAGGAGATATCAAGTCGAGTAACAGTAAGATAAATAAGACTTCCAACAAGCTAGCAATATAAAGTAGGATCATTAAGAGGAGTTCCATCCATAGGCGTAAGTTTGCAATTTAGTTTCAAAGGTGTGGGAAAAATTTTATTGTCAGTAATACCAGCTCGGGAAAGAAGATCTGATGCATACTTGGCTTAAGAGAGATAATAGCCATCAAAATTATGAGAAACTTTAAGACCCAAAAAATAGCTAAGAGAACCGAGATCCTTCATTTCAAGATGTAGGCTGAGATAGTGTTGTACTTTTGAAATACCAGATGCATCACTTCCTGTTATGATCATATCATCAACATAAAGTAACAAAAGGATAATACCATAGTCAGTGCGACGAATGAATAATGCATAATCTTAATAACTAGAAACAAAGCCAAATTGAGTAAGAGTGGAACTAAATTTGGCAAACCAAGCTCTGGGAGCTTGTTTCAATCCATATAAAGCTTGTCAAAGCTTATAGACTTTATGAGGAGAATGATAACTAAGAGGAGGATGCATATAAACTTCTTTTGATAAATCACTATAGAGAAAGGCATTTTTGACATCCATATGAAAAAGCTGCCATTTATGGACTGCAGTAATGGCTAAAAAACTACGAACAGATGTTAAATCAGCCACTAGAGCAAAAGTTTCTTCATAGTCTATATCACATTCTTAAGTGTAGCCTTTTGCTACTAGGTGAGCTTTGTACCATTCAATAGATCCATCAAAATGGGTTTTGGTCTTATAGATCCACTTGTAACCAATAGGAGTCTTGTTTGGAGGAAGATCTACTAAATCCCAAGTATGAGTTTTCTCTAAAGCCTGAAGTTCTTTAGTCATAGCTTGTTACCAAAGAGGGTTAGTACTTGCCTCATGATAAGAGTAACACTCATGAAGGTTTGCAATAGCAAAGTAGCAGTGAAAGTCATTAAGATACTGAGGAGTTTCTTTTACTCTGGTGGAATGACAAAGAGTATTATAATGAGGAAGGGCAAGGGCAAGTGCAGGATCGACTACTGGAGCAAGTTCAATAGGAGCAAGTGGGACAAGGCTAGTATTGAGTGCATTAGAATCACCTATGTCGAAACTAGGAAATAAATCAATAGAAGAATAAGTGAAAAACAAAGAGTCAGTATTGACAAAGTGATGAAACTAAAAAAGAGAGGAGAACATGGTGTTTTCCCATAAGGTAACATGACGAGAGATGCGTAGTTTATTAGAAATAGGGTCCCAACAACGATATCCTTTGTGTTCTCCATAACCGAGAAAACAACATAAACCAGCACAAGGTTCCAATTTTGTACATTCATCATATTGTAATAAGACAAAACAAGCACAGCCAAAAGGTTTAAAAAGTGAATAGTCAGGAGTTTTACCAAACAAATTTTTAGAAGGGGATAAATTGTGAAGTACTAAGCTAGGAACTCGATTAATTGTATAGACAGCAGTAAGAGCTGCTTCTTCCTAAAATTTTTTTGGACATGAGGTAAAAAGTAGAAGGGCATGAATAGAGTCTAAGATAAAACAATGTTTGAATTCGGCACAACCATTCTGTTGAGAGGTGTGAGGACAAGAACATTGAATAACAATGCCTTGTTGATGAAGGAAATGAAGCAAGGTTCTCGATATTCCATAGCATTGTCTATACGAAGAATTTTAATGGGACAAGAAAACTAAGTTTTAATCATTTTGGCAAAGTTAATATAAATTTGTAGTAATTCAAAATAATTTTTTAAGAAATATATCCAAGTAAATATGGAGAGATCATCAATAAATAATACAAAAATAATGGAAACCATTCACTAAAGAAATAGGGGAAGGCCCCCAAATGTTAGAATGAATTAATTGAAAAGGACTATTTGAGATAGAATTACTGCTCTGAAGAGACAAAGTAGGTTGTTTGGCAAGTTGACAATGTACACAATTGAAAGACTCAAACTTTGTAGATCCTAACAAGTCATGAGAAATTAAAGGCTAAATTTTACTAGCTGAGGCATGACCAAGATGAAGATGCCATTGATAAATGGAAGAATTGGTGGTTGTAGCAGCGGACACAAAATTCTGAGGAAGATGAAGAGATACAAGCTCAAATAATTGCCCCACCCTATGACCCGTCCCAAGAATCTGCCCCATTTGTGGATCCTATACATAACAACCAAAAGGAGAAAAGATAACATTTAGTTTGATTTCATATAATTGACCAACAGAGATAAGGTTAAATGCTAAATTAGGAATATAATAGGTATTACGAAGATTGAGTTTGGATGTAGATGTATGACCAGTGTGAGTGATGTTCATTGTTGTTCCATTTGTGGTGTGAATTGGTGGCAAGGAAGAAACAGGTTGTTTGGAAGATAAGAGGTTAATATTGGTAGTCATATGGTTACAACATGTAGAGTCAAAAAGCTAATGAGAGTTACCTAGGGTAACAGACGTTGCAGCAAAGTAATTGGAAGAGATAACCTATTTGAGAAGAGCCTCAAGATCACTTATGGTGATAGCAGTAGAGCCTTCAGTGACAGCAGCAGTGACAGAAGTTGATTCAAGCTTTGAAAAGTTCTTGGACTTATAATACCCTCATTTTGGTCGTGAAGGGTGAATTGGGCAATGCTAAAGAATATAACCAAGACCATGATAGTATCTGCATTTTGTAGTACGACAATTAGCAAAATTATGACTAAACTTATTATAATTCTTACATATTTGATTGCTAGATTTCTGATGTGGAGGTCGAGTAGTTATAAGAGCAAGTTCAGAACTGGGAGTCTTGTCAAGATGGAGACGAGTTTCCTCAAAGATAAACTCTTGCATAGCCATATCTAAAGTAGGAAGAGGATTGTGATGGAGTAGGGAGGCACAGACAGCTTCATATTTAGGTTGAAGAGCCATAAGGACTTAAATAAGATGAAGATAATCTTCACTGATTTTGTTCTGAGAGATCTGATTCCAAATCAGTTGCACCTAAGCAAGAAACTCATTCACAGATTGATCGGGTTCTTGTTTGAGATTATGGAGTGTAGTCCATAGCTGAAAATAGTGAGCAAGTCTAGTGGTTTGATATCGATCGGCTAAAAATTCCCAAATTTCTTTGGCAGTATCAAAATCAGCAAATTGAATATGGATAGATGGGATAGAAGTGTTGCGAAACCAAATGATAATATGATGATTATTGCTATCCCAATCTTCAAGATGATCAATAAATTTAGCATCAATTTCTTCTAGATCTCTAGTTGGCTTAGTGACATCTCTAGTGACAAGATGCCAAAGCTTGCAATCAATCAAAAAAAAATTTCATTCCTTGAACTCAAAGAATCTAGTTGGATCCATTAAGAATTGTTGCAATTGGTTTTGCAATGTCTAATTTCTTCATTTTAATGAGTATGGAAAAATAGAGATAAAATTTGGGAAAATAGACTGAAAAATTGAATTTAGGGGGCCAAAATTCTTCAGGAACCGGTCTGGGTTGTTAAAAAACCGATTGGGAAGGGACTGAACCGGTTTGGTCAAAGAGAGAGGAGTTGGTTCAGTCAAAGAAAAATTGCTAGAAAAATAAACCAGAAACATAGAAAAAAAATTTCAGAAGGGCTCTGATACATTGTTATGAGAAAAGGAACTTTGTATTTCTATGTGTTTGATGTAATGAAATAATGCCTCTTTATATACACAAAGGTGTGAAAGAAAAGGAAAAATAATAGCCTAATTAGGAACTCATAAGCAAGCATAATTAGGAGCCTAAAATATATACAAATATAGTAACAAGTCTAATTAGGAATCTAAAATCAAGTCTTAATTATGAACTTAACATTATGTTAACAAAGATAATAATTAGTTAATTATATTCTTTTCACTTTTCAATTATTTCAACCAATAGAATTCAAATGAATTTCACTAGGAGGTGAACAAAACCAAATCGAACTGATTAGTTTGATTGTGTTCAATTTTTTAATGGTTTGGAATGATTTGGTTTTAAATTTGAGAAACTAAATTAAATTTTAGTTTAGTTTGATTTTTGCTAAAAAAATCAGTTCAAATCGAACTAATTGAAATTTTTATATTATTTAGAATATATAAGTAATATGTTTTTAAAAATGGAAGACATTTTCATATAATATAAAAAAAAAATTGCATATATTTAGAATATCATTTTCCATAAATTAATAGGTAATTTAATTGATATTCTCATTCCCTCTAAAAATAAGGAAGGTTTTATTTTGAAATCTTTTCTAAAATTAAGAAATTTGAATATAAATTTAGGGAAAAAAAGAAGCCCAATAACAATCCAAATGGACTAACTAAATCGAATGGAATTGAATTTTTCTGTTTGATTTCCATTCTAAAATTGATTCGATGGAACAAAACATTATTTTAGATTTTTTCATTTCAATTAAGTTTGATTTTGAACCAAATTGGCCATTTGCTCATCCTTAAATTCCATCACTTTAGAATTTTTTTTTTAATAAATTCTATCACTAGTAAAATTAAATTTTATAATTAAATTAAACTAAATTCATTTGAAAAAAATAAGTAAATTAAACTCTTGTATTCAATATGTTCCACACACGCCTGTAGAAGTAATTAGGTTTTGAATTTTTATACTCCAGCTAAAAGTTTGATAGCGACTTGAAACTGCTAATTGTGGTCGAGTTGCCACTATAATTAATTACTACGAAGAAAAGATAATTGATTTTTCATGATTCTACAAAAAAGTAAACAAATAAATAAAATAAAATGAAATAAAAAATTATATATATATATATATATATATATATATATATATATATATATATATATATATATATATATATATATATATATATATATGTATATATATATATATATGTTTCTCTCCAATGTTAAAAAGGAATATTATTATTTAGTCCCTCAAATTTTATCTAATTAACTAATTAACTATTATTTTTTGAGAAACTAACTAGTTAGTCCCTACAGTTTAATTCCATTAACATTTTAATCATTCCATCTATTCTCACTATTAAATGTCCATGAAAAGACTAAAATATCCTTTATTTATTCTTAAATTTTCCAAAATATCCTTTATTTATTCTTAAATTTTCCATCACTCCCATAAAAGAAATAACCCACAAACAAAGAAAGGATTCATCATCAAATCCAAATGGCTCCATTGACCCAACAAACTATTTGTCCAAATAAATCACAAATACACATCCAAAAAATAAATCAATATATTGTTATTCAATATTAGGGATAAATGTAAGCTAATAAGTGATTTTTAGCCAAATTGAACCTAAAATTTCCTTGCTGCCTTAAATTTATGTTGTTGCTAAGGGCATCCACAATAGGTGATAATAGAGGGTGTAATACGCTTCATTACATTCAAATTATACTCTCTTCCATAGTAGATATTTAATGGTCATGATCGTAATCCATACAACATGCATAATGAAGCACCAAAATGAGAAAAAGTGCTTATGTGTGGGGTCCAAACATTTTATCTCTTTAAATAAAGCAATTGAATTCTTTTATGTTTTTAAATAAAGTAGCCGTAACATTTTGGTTTATATTCCAATGGTAATATTTTGGCTTTTAATTATCTTTTTTTCCATTTTTTTAAAATTTTGTCTATAAATATTACTAACATTTTTTCAATTTCTCACTTTCCTATTCCATCGTTTCTTTTCTTCAGCCTCTTATCCAACAATCTAAAGTTCCATTGTTTTCTATCAATTCACACATAAAAAATACTTCCATTTTTATTTTCTCATTATGGATGAGAATTTTAATAATTTTAAAAATATATTTAATGCTTCAAATATAGAAAATTCTTCCTCTTCACAATAATCAAAACCTTCAAAATTTTCAAAATTACCCAAATTTTTCATATTATGATTTTCCTCCAAATATGCAAAATTATGCATATCCCCCAAATTTACCCAATTCAAATCATCCACCAAATTTCCAAAGTCCACCAAATTTTCTATATCCATTCCCCATGTATTCGACATTGGGTTATTTTAATCCGTCTGTGGCAAATCATTATGTTGGGATATTACAACCATGGTATGGATTATGTAAGCCCCAAGACTCCGAGTGAAGAAGGAAACATTTTGATTACAACACCGAACAAGAAAATCCAACACTAATATAGTCTATTTAAGACTTTCAAACACTTCTATATTCAACACAATCTTGGATCTAGAATATTACCCTCACTAATGGACCAGTCGAAGAAACTGATGGCAAATGTGTTCCATAGAGTATTGATGATGACAAGATGCTTGCAAGCGCTTAGCCCATAATTTCCAACTACAGCATTGTGGGTAACTCCCAAAGTGAAAAGATTTTATGAAAATGAGTCACTGACTACTTCAATAAGAATGAAAGATCTAGACCGGCAAAAAAGGATAAAGCTGTGAAATCACATTAGCATTAATTGAGTCGGATAGTTAATGAATTTAACTAACACTATAACAAATTAGTTGGAGAACATCATAGCTGGTGGAATGATGACCAATGGAAACAACACACTCATGAGCTTTGTGATTGGAATAATAATAACCATTTTATATATAAGCATGTGTGGGTGATGTTGAAAGATGATCCAAAGTGGAAAGCAAATAATCCCATGCAACGATCTTCAAAAAAGACAAGGATTGATGAAAGTGGCGCACACACTTCTTCATCCAATATGGATACAAGCTTTGATATAAATGACAGTGAAGTAGAAGTTCACTCGATCGGTCAAAAAGCAGCAAAGAAGTAAAAGAGAAAGGGAAAGTCAAAGGTGAATGATGAAAATTTGAATGGGAAATTTCAACAAATTTGAAGCTTGTTAAAACAACAGAAAGAAGAAAAAATGTAAGCTAAGGAAAATTTAGCAAACAGGTTAGAAAGTTAAGTGATTATGAAATCTTGCTCAAGGATACTATAGGCATGACCGAGCAGCAACTTCAAATTCACGAGCATACGTGTTTTATCCTAAAAGCTGAATAAAATTATTCCTTAGATTAATTTTTATTTTTCTATAGCTTTATTTATAGGTTTAACTTTATTGTAGTTTTATGTTATTATATAATATTTTATTTTTATTTTTATGTAGTTGAAATTATCAAGTGAAAAATTAGTCGTTGTAAAACTAGTCGTTGGAAAACTAGCCATTATACCATAATTAGATATCTATAAGTAATGAGAATCCACACATTCAAACAACATAATTGATACACTCCAAAATGTTTCAATATCTTGATCCCTCCCTCATAGAAGAACTTAAAATATTTTTCGTTGATGAAATGAAGGATGACACTGATGAGCAAATTATGATGTCGTTGGAACAGCGACACAGGCAACAAACATTCAAAAGTTCTAATGTTTGTCCACATAACCATAGGTATTACAATCAAGAGTGTGATGTCAGACATGTTCGACTTTTCAATGACTATTTCTCCAATGACCTAGTTTATATTTCAAACATATTCCACTGAAGGTTTCAAATGAGAAAAAAGTTATTCTTTTGGATTGTGGAATCTATTGAAAATCATTCAGAGTTTTTTTTAATGCAGCCTTTAAAGGGGACTTTCTCCTCTTTAAAAAACCGCTGTAGCTATCCAACAATTAGCATATGGAGCACTAGCTGACCATTATGATGAGTATATAAGAATCAGTGAAACAACTATAATTGACCACTTGTCATAGTTTTTTTGATGTGTGATCGAGATTTATGGGGCACAATACTTTAGAAGGCTCAATACTGATGACATTGAACATTTACTTCAATTGCATATAGAGCACTATGACTTGCCTGGCATGCTTGGTAGCATTGACTTCATACATTGACATTGGAAAAATTACCTAATTGTATGGAAAGATCAACTTACTCAAGGTGATCAAGAAGTTCGCATAATAATGCTAGAAGCAGTCACATCAGAGGACCTATGGATATGATATGCATTTTTTGGCATTGCAAGTCTAATAATGACATCAATATGCTAAACCAATCTCCACTATTTAATGATATATTGAAAGGATATGCTCTCGATGTTCAATGTATGATAAATGGCACACAATATAAAAGAGGTTATTATTTAGCAGATGGTATATATTTAGAGTGGGCAACGCTAGTAAAAGGTTTCACATATCTGAAAGATCCAAAGAGGATCAAATTTAAGCAAATGCAGAAGGCTGTAAGAAAAGACATCAAACTAGTATTTGGAGTGCTCCAATCTCATAGAAAAACTAAAAATGATAATGTATACATGCATCATATTGCATAATATGATCATTGAGGAAGATTATAATGTATATGATTGTTAAGGTTGAATGAGTGGTAAAAACAAACTAGGATGAATATGATGGAGATCCTATGATCCCTGTGAGTCAAGATTCCATTCAAGATTTTCAATGTTACCTTCAAAGGAAAGCAGAACTACGTGATTGTGAAGTATATCATCAACTTTAATCAGACTTGGTCGAGCATATTTGGGAACAGTTCGTGTGAACCCTTAATTCTGCACTTTTTAGAATTACAAATCATTCAGTCTAGAAAAGAATTAATTAAGACTCCTAAATCATATTTAAATCATTTGGGACTTAATAATGAGCACAACACAACTGGAATCATAAAAAAATGGATAAGAAACAAGAGAGAACGGGCAAAAACGGGCAGAGCAAGTGAATTAGCGCTGGTTGCTAGCCATAGAGCCTTATGCAGTGCTACAAAGCCTTCTACAACACTGCTGCAGAGGCTTATGTGGCCCCCTAAGTATGTTTCTATTTTTTTGCAATCCCATATCGTATATCAACAGTCTCTATGTTTTAGCTCTCCCTCTATATATAGATGGCCTCTCTACACTTCAAAAAACATAGACTTAGAGGCTTAAAAAGCACCAACTTCAAGAAAATTACTTTGCCTTTGCTCATTACTTCACAAAGCAAGTTACGGGGTTTCTCCTTGATTCCTACTCAACTAGCTTAAGGCTTTTCGCCTGCCTATTCGAGGCAAGTTCCTTGCCTAAAGCTCATGTTTGGGGGTTTCTCCTTGATTCTTACCCGACTAGTTCAAGGCAAGTTCATTGCCCAAGATTTGTGTCCATCATGTGGAGAAGGTGGAATTGCAATCCGGTCATCTGCTCCATCTGCCATTCGTCCCCAAGTCGCAAAAGTGCACGGTAATCTTCTTTTCCTTTTCTATTTGGTTTAAAGTTCATTGCGGCTTTTAATTAGTTGATTAAATTTATTCATATTGGTTGTTAGCTAATCAACTCAGTAGTCAATTAAGTTAACTAATTAACTCAACCTTCTTTTAATCAATCAATCAAAATATGATAAAGTGGCTAGGCTAAACTAACCCATTCACAATAAGGGAGAACTGCGTGGGTTTTGATTCCCATTCAAAGGGATACGTAGGTATGCTTGGTTCAACCATCGAATCCAATTAAAATTAACCAACTCTCCCCCTATTACCTTCTTCACTTACTCTCATTTTTATTTCTTTTATTTTGTTGTTAGGATTAGTTTAGGGAATGTATAACTTCCCTAAAACCCATAAGGGCTAGAGGAAGTATCCCCTATGTTTGAGATTTTATTTGTAATGTTAACTTTCTTTTGGACTATTACTTGTATTTATTATTGGATATATGGAATCAATGATCATACATATTATAAATTGTCCATATATTTTAAACTATTCATGAAATGTATTTTTAAGTTACTTTTATATTATTTGGCCAAACATGTTTTCTTAAACTGAAAGCCTAATTTCCAAATCCTCTTTGGTTTTGAGACTAGTGATTTTTTTCTTTGGGTACTAATGGGAGTCAAATGGATTTTTTTCCTTATATTTTCCCTAATAAAAATAAATTAAGGTGGTGACTCTAAAATAATTTTTAAAAATAAGCCTGATAGGTTCTCCATGAATTCTTTCTCAAATGAGCATTTCAATTCCCTTTTAGCGGATTGGACCGGTGCTTGGGTGAGGTCTCATAGTTCGAAGGTAATGACAATGAAAATTAGTTATTATTATATATCATTTTTGCTTCCATTGATTTAAATTGTGCGACAGAGTTAAATTAATTAAATAAAATATTTTTAATCAAGTTATGACAATTATGATATTTTTCATTTCAAGTGTTGGGTATTTGTTTAATAATTATTTAATTATTTTTAAAAAATAGCAATGTATTATTTTTGGGAGCCGGAAAAATATATATTATTTTTTAAAAATTAATAATATTTTATTTTCAAAAAATAAAATTTTTTTTTGGGAAGTAAATATTTTCCCAAAAGTTAATAGATTATTTTTCAAAAATAATGAAATCATTTAAAAGAAAATAAATTAATTTAATTATGGGATATATATTGTGTATTATTAAAATAAATAAATAATTTGATTATAGGTTCATACTATTATACCCTTTAGAGTGTAATATACAGTGAGAGATAGTGTAATGAAAGAGGGGAGAATAAAGTGATGATTGTAAGGCCTCTTCTGAGTACAGGCCCAATCCACCGAGAGAGGATCATAATGCTCATTTGGGTTTAGACTCACAGTTAGAGGCCTCGAGATCGGATGGGTTGATTTTGAAGATGTTTTGGGAGTCACCATCTTAATTTTATTTATTTGAGAATATATTAAGAAAAAACCCAATTTTGACTTCAATTCATTAATTTTTAATAAATTTACTTGAGGATAAAATCACTAGTATTTGAAACCAATTAGGATCCAAAAACTAGATTTTGGGTTTTAAATAATCTAGATTTAACTCCTAAATTTAATTTGACTTAAAAAATGATTTCATGAATGACAATTATAATTAAAATACATGAACATGTCCTAATTATGAATGCATGAGGAAATTACGAGAGCATTTAAAATAAAATATCCATAAAGTAAGGAGAATATTCTTTATAGTTCTTATAGATATTAAAAGAACCATATAATCACTCCTTAACTCAAAAATAAATTGATTATATAAATTAAATAATGGGATCCTTATTTAGCCCTTATGGGTTCTAGGAATGCTACAAATTCCCTTACAAAACAAAAGCTTGAACATAAATAATTATATTTGAGAGTAAAAGGAAAAAGAATTAATTTAGGATTTAGATTCAAGATTTGGATTTATATTTCAAAAGTGCCTATATATCCCATTGAATGGGATCAAAACCCATATAATTCATTCTACGATTAAGTAGAGAGTTTAGGGGGTTAATTGGATTGATTAATTTGGGGTTGCATGAGTAAAGGGAAATATTATACCTTGATTTTAGTGGGTGAGATGGACGAAGGGTTTTACATGACTGAAGTTTCATCTTATTGGTGCCAGGTAGCCAGAGTCCTACTCAAGAAAAGTAGATGAGAATGGAGGGTTGGATTGATTGATTAATTAATTAAAATTGATTGGTTTGGATTGATTGATTAATTAATTAAAAAAGATTAATCAATTAATTGGATGGATTGATTTTGAAAAAATGGATTAATTAATTAATTAAATAATTGAGTGAAGTGATTAAAAATTTTATTAAGTTAAAAACTTAATTAACTCGGTAGGGAATGAATTAGTTAATTAAAATGACTAATTAATCAATAAAATATAAGATTGATTGGAGGGAGAGAGAGAGAGAGAAAGAATTAATAGATAGCTAATCAATACTAATTCAAAGAGTGATTTGTAATGGAAATTGAGGGGGTATTTATAGGCAAAGGATGTGGGATGAAAAGACAAAAAAAAAAAAAAAGTGCTGAAAAGAGGAGCAAAATTAAAATTTCAGGATAGGAAGGGGACCACCTGCCACCAGGCCTTGGGTTAGATCTGCCGGCATGTCCATTAGTTGCCACTGTCTAGGCTAGCGGATCCACCCAGACATCCGGTAGTGGAGAACTAGTGGATGGGCTTTTTCGATTTTTAATGTTTTCAAGTCAGTTTTTGGGACTTCTAATTAGTTTTCAAAGGTTTTGAGTTCGGAAAATATACCAGCCAGTGTCAATAGGCTAGAGATTAGTATTAGAATAATTTGACAATTAATTTGATGAAAATTTCAGTCATTTTGAAAAAATACTATCTAGTATATAGGGTCCGGTCAAAGTCGAGAAAAGATCAATCTGCGTAATATTATGCATGAAATCCATTTTTCTTCAGGGTGTTGTCCCTCACCCCACAAAGAGGAGTTGCCCTTTGACCTATGTTCGCTAATAGGCTAGTGGGACCGTTATACCGACTCTGCGTAATATACTAAACTTAGTAGGCTCAAGCTGCAGCTAGATAATGAGGGTGTAAAATTAATGGTTCACAGCTGCCCTCTTCATTAGAATTATATTACTTGTAAGGCAATTTTGATGATAATGAACCTAAGAGAAGAGATGGTACAAAGAACTAAAGTGATATCTAGGTAAGTGCTTGGACATGTTTGGGTGAGAGATATGGTTAAAAAGGAAGATGGTGAAAGGAACCATAGAGATATTTAAGCAATCATTCCTAAACATTTATTAGTGGATAATGCCTAAATGATCATCTTTAATCATTTATGGGTGAAAACTTAACTGATGAATGAAAGTAAGAAAAGGAACCAAATGGATATCTAGACTAGTTGTTAGATATTTTTGGATGAATTGATGGATATAATTGTCTCAGATGAAAGGTGGGGTAAGAAGCTAGAGGGACGTCTAGATTAGACATTTCTGGGTGAAGAGTTTGGCTAGATTTTGGATAAAAGTGATGGAAAAAGAAATCAGAGGAATGTCGCTATCTAGAAATTTTTAGGTGAAGGATGTGGTTGAATTTAAGATGAATCAAAATGGAAAAGGGAACCAAATTGACTTTTAAGTAAGAATTTAGACCTTTTTGAGTGCAGGACATGATCTATTCAAAATAAAAAGGAGATGAGACCTTACTCTATACGCAAGTTGTCTGAAAGAGTGATCTTGCTCTATATAAAGGTTGTCTAAAAAGGGGATCTTGCTTTGTGTAAAGGTCATTTGAAGAGGTTCTTTATTGGTTAAAATATGTGAGTCTTGATGGCTATTTGAAAGTGAGAATGCTCTAACGAATTGAGTATTCGAGCCATTGAAACATCGATATAAACCACTATGGTATTTAAAAAGGGGGTAATAGTCCTAAAAGGTGTCGATTAGATTCGGCAAGGTGCCAATCAGCTTCTTAGGGGTACCAGTCAGTTTTAAAAAATGCAGTTAGTTTTAAGTAGGTATTAGTTAATTTTGAAAGATTTCAATCAAGTTCAATAAGGTACTAGTCAGCTTTGAAAGATGTCGGTTAGCTTCAAGGAGGCATTAGCTAGATTCTAGAGATGTTGATCAGCTTTGAAGAGGCATGGTTAGCTTCAAAAGATGTCATTCATCTTTAAAGAGGTATCAATCAATTTTAGAAGACGTCGATCAGCTTCAAGGAGGCATTGGTCATCTTTGAAAGATGTCAGTCAGTTTTAAGGAGGCACTGATCAATTTTTAGAGATGTCAAAGAGGCTATTAGCTTGGCTTATGTATGATTGTATATCGCTGCAAATAATTGCATATATATATATATATTGTGAATAAATGATGCATATTTATGTATGTATATTTTATGTTTCGTGAACCTTCTGTTTAACTTCTATGCCATAGATGATTCACAATGATGCCTGTAATGGATTATTGCATGAATGTAAGAGAGTGGATTCACAAGTTTACTTTGTAAATGAAATTTTTATGTGACTTTTGAGTCTATGAAAGCCATATTTTAGCCACTACATGTATTTATAGACAAAAAAAACTCAATAAGGTTGAGAAAAGTGAATCCGAGTAGATATAGGATTGCAGTTATAGTGGCACTGAGAGGAGTTCAAGTGGATTAAAACTTCCTAAGGGCATGCTTTCAGTTTTGTGATCCAATGGCCTGAGTTTTTTTTTTTTTTTTAATTTGGGTATAGAGGAGTTGTGCCCCACTTTTAAGGAGTTCCGGGCCATATTCGGTAGTGATCCATGAGTGTTGGAGTTTAGAGTTATGCACTGTCAGGTTTTTCAGAAGTTCTTAGATCTGCCTTAAGATATGGCTAGTCAAATAATAGTGGGGGGGCAAGTGAATTTGATTACCATTATTGGGGAGTTCTATGATCCCAGTGACCAAGGGTATATAAGGAGGTAGAGGTCAGGATGAGGGCCTTGGTTTTCTACTTGATAGCCAAATGTCTATTTTCTAGGTCTATTGGTTGGAAAGATGCTAGAATGATAGGCTTAGTATTATAGATGGAACAATGTCATTTTGTGACTGGACTATTTTGATATTGAGCCTAAACTGCTTTATTTGGGACCCTAGATAAGGAAATTTGTCTATTCTTACCCTTTCTATTAAGGGTGTTTTGTGGGTATCTAATTTCAGGTTTTGGGTTGTTTTTTAAGTGTGGCTAATGTGAATCCTTAATTTTACACCCTCAGCACCCAATCGCAGCCTTAGCACTTTCTAAATTTAACTCATTGCGCGGAGCTGTGCGGCACCGCATGCCCTTTGTGTGGCGGTGCCGCAAATGTCTGATGCGACGCCGCACAGGCCTGGTGCGGTGCTGCACCAATCTCTGCGAGCTCTGGTCCCTGTGGGCCCCACCTGCATGAAAAATAACCCTTTTACCCCTTTCAGTCCAATTTTTAGCCATTTCTAGCCCTACCCCTCATGGTTTTTTCACATTTTCATTACCTAAACTACCCACTCATTTTTCCTATAAATACCCCCCTTCACTTCTCATTCCAACACACCTCTTGAATTTGAGTAGATTGCTATCCTCAAATTCCTCTCTTCTTCTCCCTCCAATCACTCTCTAATTAATTAATTAATCTTTTTAATTAATTAATTACCTCACCTAACCAAGTTAATTAATCTTTTTAATTAACTAAAATTTTTTAATTAATCACTCTTTTTTCAAAAATCATTTCTTTTTCAAAAATCAAATTAATCATTTTTCTCAATTCACTTTTCATCCAAATTAATTAATTAATCTTTTTAATTAATTAATCCATCCATCCCTTTCATCATATTAATTAATTAATCATTTTAATTAATTAATTAATCTTCTAATCCATCTAATTACCCGATCCGATAAAACAGAACTTTGGTCCGGTAAAACCCATCGCCCACCAAAAGTTAAGGTATCAGTCTTTTTCCTCACTTTCAACACACCCAAACCAAAATCAATCTGATCAACTTCTAAACCCCTCCACTTAATCATGGAACGAACTACGTGGGTTTTGATCTCCATTCAATGGGGTACGTAGGCACGTTTAGAATCTAAATTCAAACCTCAAATCCAAATTCCAATCAATCTCTTTTTCCCTTTTTAATTTGTGGATATTTTATTTTAATTTTCATCTTGCACTCATATTCATGCATTTTATTTGTAATTATTAATGTCATTCATGAAATCAATTTTCAAGTCAAATTAAACTTAAGAGCTAAATTTAGATTATTTAAAACCAAAAACCTAATCCACGAACTCAACCTAGTTCGAAGGCTAGTATTTTTATCCTTGGGCAAATTAATTTAAAAATTAATAAATTAGAGTTAATTTGGGTTTTTTCCTTATATTTTCCCAACTAAATAAAATTAAGGTGGCGACTCCTAAAAATCATTTTCAAAATCAACCAAATCTGAACCCGAGGGTTCCATTTTGAGTCTAAACCTGAATGAGCATCCCGATTCCCTCTAGCAGACTGGGCCGGTGCTCGGGTGAAGCCTCACAACTGGCGACTCCATTGGGGACTGATTGCCACATTTTTTAATAATAAAAATGAAAATAAGAGGAATACTATTTGGTTAAGGAAAATTTTTCCAAAATAATCTCATTTTGGCTCGTTAAGTATAATTTGACTTTCATGCATCACTTTGCATAATAAAGGCTCCTTGCCTAAACTTTAGCTTTAGGAAATCTTTTGGATGGCGAGTAGCATTGGCTTGACAACTCTCTTTGAGTATGTTGGGAGATAGCAAAAGCATTCCACCTCGCGATGAATCTCCGATCATTTCAGTGGTGTAATGAGCAATTAGTACTGTTGGACCCACGCGAGGCTCTTTGCCTCACATGTGGTTAGGTATATCGATGCTCTAGTGAGACGGGGACCCTTAAATCAAACCACCCTTCACCCTTGTGCATATAGTTGCCCTAGCCTTTGACCTTAGGTTCTATGTACCGTAATGATTGATACTCTTGCATGTTTATGAAACCTTTTTCAACATGCATCATGCTATAATCATGCATACATGACATTAGAAACTCAAACACCTCAAAGACCCAAACCGGTGGTCCGTTACCCTAAAAACACCTCACCCTATCAACATATAAACTCGGTGACCAACCATGTGGAAGGAATCCTTTTCCCGACACACCTTCACATTCATGCCATCTTTCCTTCACAATTCTATTTTCTTACCCATTTTTTCTGTCTGTTTTCTGTTTCAAGGTACCAATGGCCAATACCTTCAACTTTGATCAAGACACCATGAGCGCTTTCTTCACCAGCCTCCTTAAGAAACAAGAGAAACTTTTCAAGCTGCACTCACCACCGCTCTTCAGACCCAGGCTGAAACTTTTATCAATGATCTCAATGCCCAATCTGCCACCTTTACTGATGCCCTCAACTCCCAATGCTAGTCCATCATCAATGAGGTCAAAGAAATGACCAATGCCACTATCACTCCCTCTCCTGCTCGTGTTGAGCCTGCATCTGCCCAAGCCGAGACTAGCCATGCCCTTACTTTTACTCCTTCCATTATCGATCTCACCAATAAAGGAAAAGCACCTGAGACTCCAACCTCTCTTACCATGGATTTAAACACAACCACTCCCTCTCCCACTATGAATCATTTTTAAAGTAGAGATTTCTTTAGCTTTCCCGAAGCTAAGAAATTGATGGAGAAAGTTGAGGTCATGGAAAAAATGCTCAAAAACATCAAAAAGCATGAGGACATGATAGATGTCGACTCCTTAGCTCTCTTTCCAAATGCACGAGTTCCACCAAAATTCAAAATGCCAGTCATGGATAAGTCTAATGGCACCACGTGTCCCAAAACTCATCTCAAGATGTATGTGGGTGCCATGAGACCTTTTGGTGTGGACGATGAGCTCCTTGCCCAACTATTACAGTAGTCGTTGACTGGAGCTGCTATTAAGTGATTACTAGATCTCGACAAAAATCACAAGAAGACTTGGGATGACATATGTAATGCATTTGTCAAGCAATACCACTACAACATCGAGGTGGATGTCACCCGTTGAGATTTAGAAACCACCAAACAAGGGCCAAGAGAATCCTTCACCGCGTTCCTTACAAGGTGGAGGACAAAAGCAACTTAAATGATGAACCGTCCATCTGAAATAGAGCAAATTGACATCATTGTCAAGAATTTCCTTGCCCAATACCAGATTCATTTGCAAACACAGTACCTTCCTAGTTTCAAAGCTCTCATTGCCACCGCCACCAAGATTGAGGATTTGATTCAATCAGGAAGAATTAAGGATGAATCCTCGAGGTATCATAAGAACAACAACTACACCACCAACACCACCCAAAGAGAGGGAGAGGTAAATGTTGTGTCCTGTCACTAGCCAATGAATTTGAAAACAAGAAGGACTTTCTCTGAGTTGGGCATGCCCCTTAGCATCGTTTACAAGAAAGCCTTAGAGGCTAATCTGGTTAAGCCCTTAAACCCACGACCTCCTCTAAACCCCTTGCCCAAGGGTTATAATGCTAATGAGCATGCAACTTTCATCAAGGGCCAAGGCATAAAACTGATGCATGCCAGGCTCTGAAGCATAAAATCCAAGACCTTATTGATAGTGGAGACATCATTGCTCCCAAACCCAAAGTCTAACACCACCGCCAATCCTTTTCTGAACCACTGAGACTATCTCAAGCTTTACCTGATAATTGGCACTTTGAGAAGAATTTCACCCTACTATACACTTATCCAAGTCCTTCGAGTCCATGTCCGAGTCATTTGAGTCCTTGTCTAAGTCACCTACATCAGAGTTTGTGTCTGTTTCTTTTAAGTCTCTCTTTGAATTTGAGTCTGTCAAGTCTTATCCTTCTAAGTTTGTATTTTGCCTTCAAAGCTTATCTTTTAATGTACTCATGATGGGACTCTTTTTTCAGTAATAAAAGTTTGAACTTTTTAATTTGCTTTAATTTTTTCTGATTTATCTTTACATGGGACATCTAAAAAAAAACAAAAACAAAAACAAAAAAGAACAAAGAACAAAAAATTAAAAATACAAAAAAAAAAAAAAAGGCAAAAGGATCAACTAATTATGGCACAAAGGAAAAAATAAAAAAATATCATACATTACACCTACATGACAATAGTGAAAAAGATCATAAGCTATTATGCACAAAGACAAGGACATGATAGGGATACTCTAAGCATCACAGTTTACAAGATCCTGACCTACAAGAAGCCTACCAAGAAGAAACTGTGGAGAATGAAGGCAAAATAGGAAGATCCTATCCGATAGAGGCACTATCTTCACGGGCATGGACGAAAGTGAATTCTCCCATCTCGGCAACCTGGATCAACTGAAATGATACATCATCCGAAGATGACATCTGCATTTTATTTTTATTTCTCATGCGTATGTAATTAGAACTACGTGGACCTGATTCTCCCTAAAAGAAATAACCGACAGAAAAGTGATATAAGGGATACGTAGGCAGTCTTATTCGGGTGCGGTCCAAATCATAATACAAAATATTTTGTTTGTATCGCATTCTCATTTTCTTTGTGCCTAGTACATCATTCACTTGATTCTTTTTCCTAAACAAAAAAAAAAAGAAAAAGAAAAAGAAGAAAATGCTCGCTAAGCTGAAAACTTGAAAGGGCGGCTTAGGTAGGAATTAGAGTAAAAATAAAAGATGTCTCATTTAGTGATTATCAAATCTTGCAAAATACAAACCCATCATAAAGGATAGCCCTTTCATTGTTGTCTATAGTTTATCATGTTTCGTGTAGTCCTATCAACCTATAATTGCTTCCAAAAAAAAAAAGAAAAAGAAAAAAAAGGTCACGTCTGAAGTCATGGCCTAGCCAGTCCTCCTCTATCTCCTGAGATGCAAATCTCTCATGTCCTCGTCAAAGTCAAAGTCTGTCACAATATCCTTCTTTGAGTCACTATTGTAAACCATGGTGTCATACTTCTAGTAGATCCTCAAGTCTCCTTTAAAGATTGAGTCACCCCTCTGTCTATGTTGCAGTCTTCGCTCTACCAATGGCTTCTCTTGTAGCCCAGCTATGTCACCCTCCACAAGGCAACTTGGTACTCTTTCTCAATTGGCCAAACCACCTTTATCAACCTCTTTGTGATCCCAAGTGAAATCCCAAAATAAACAGCATGATAACTCCTTAGCTAGTCATCACCTGATAACTCTAGCAATGGAAGGTATGATATGCAAAAACTCCAAGAAAGAAAAACTGGGGGCACATCCTGAGTCTATCCCATCTGCCTTAAGACCCTCACTCCCTAATGGAAAGTCATTCAAACCAAACCCAACAGGCAAACTACTCGACACTTATGGCTCCCGGTCATGAGAGATCAAATCCTCTACAATTGGTAGTGCTAAAAATGTGTCTTCTTGGGGCAAGTTGCAAGCAATCATCCTACCTGATTTCTGACCAAGTATCAATAAAGCATGAGCAGACTGAAAAGCAGGGGTCACCACCTGAAAATGATCCATCAGCCACACTTTTGAGATAACCCAAAACCTGAAACAGACATCCACAAAACACCCAAAGCAGAAAGGGCAAGAATAGATATATTTTTATCATCAGGGAATAACTGGCAAGATAGTTCATCTCTCTAAATCCTTAACATAGCAATTGAGGCTCATCAGTGTCTTTGCCAACATAGCTTTAGCCATAAAATACCTCTGTTACATCTGCCACTGTGGCATCACCCTAATCAATAAACCCGTAACTGACACTCAAACAGAAAATCAAGGCCCTTATGTTAAGCCTCTGTACCCCTCATACCTTCCTGGTCACTGGAATCATGAACTTCTCAATCACAGTGGTCAAATTCACTTAACCATCACTAACCATCATCTGGCTTTTAACATCCTGGGGTAAGTCAAAAACTCTAAAAAAATTCAAAAAAACGCTCGACTTTGAACTCTGGCACCACTAGGGTTGCCTTTGAGTCATAGCCAAGTCATATTCCCTATCTCCTTAGAATAGGCACAGCCCCTCCTCAGCAGTACCAAAATAGAAACGATGGGCCACTCAATTTCAAAATTTGAAGCAATCCCTTGAACTCCTCGTAATACCATCATGGCAACCATCTCATACCAAACCAAGTTGAGTTTCTCAGTCCATAAATGTATGTCTCCATAGGACACAAAGGTCACATAAAAAAAACTTGCATTCATAAAGTAACTGCATGAATCCACCCTTATGCATCTATGCAACCATTCATCATATGCATCACCACAAATCATGCATGACATAGAAGTCATGTAAAAGGTCTATGAATTCTGAAATGTGCATACATCATTTGCAATCATCTCCAATCCTACATCATCATGCATAAGCTGAGCCCATAGCCTCACTAGCCTCTTCTAAAGCTAACCAGTTCTTCCTCAAAGCTGACTGATACCTTTTAAAGCTGACCTGTGCCTCTTTGAAGCTAAATGATACCTTTCCAGATCTA
Source organism: Reutealis trisperma (assembly GCA_947687605.1). NCBI lineage: Eukaryota > Viridiplantae > Streptophyta > Magnoliopsida > Malpighiales > Euphorbiaceae > Reutealis > Reutealis trisperma. Next base: position 338,629 of record CANTUT010000775.1, read on the forward strand.
ATCAATGAAGAGTGACTTCCAGAGAAACTCTACTCCTCGCAAAGTTTCTTTGAGCCTTCCCAAAAGGCCCAACCCTTCACATTCAGAAGCCCAAGTTTCTTTGGCACAACCAAAATCTTGAGCTGACTAGCCATAAGCTAAGGCTCTTCCTTAGAATCTCACAAGTCAACTCACCATAGGTTGAGGCTCTCTGTTCACTAAATTATCTTATCCAAAATCATCTTTACCTCTAGCATTAAGGCCAAACAGATAGCCTTGATTGAGATTTGCCCAAATCTTCTTTACATTAAGGTTGGACAGATAGCCTTGATTGAGATTTACCCAGACCTTTTTTGTCCTTTAACATTAAGGCTAGACAGATAGTCTTGATTGAGATTTACTTCAGATCATCTTTATCTCCAACATTAAGGCCAGACAGATGGCCTTGATTGAGATTTACTTCAGAACATCTTTATCTCCAACATTAAGGCCGAACAAATAGCTTTGATTGAGATTCACTTCAGATCTCCTTTATCCTCCAACATTAAGGCCGAACAGATAGCCTTGATTGAAATTCACCAAACTTTCTTTATCTCCAATATTAAGGCCAAATAGATAGTCTTAATTATATTAAGGCTGAACAGATAGTCTTGATTAAGATTTACCCAAATCATCTTTACCTCTAACATTAAGGCCAAACAGATAGCCTTGATTGAGATTTACACAAATCTTCTTTGCCTCCAATATCAAGGCCAGACAGATAGTCTTAATTGAAATTTACCCCAGATCATCTTTACCTACAATATTAAGACCAAACATATAGTCTTGATTATTCTTTACCTCCAACATTAAGGCCGAACAAATAGCCTTGATTGAGATTTACTCCAGATCTTCTTTATCTCTAACATTAAGGTCAGACAGATAGCCTTGATTGAAATTCACCAAACTTTCTCTATCTCTAACTTTAAGGCTAGACAGATAGTCTTGGTTGAGATTCGCCTTCAACATTCTTTATCTCCAAACATTAGGGCCGAATAGATAGCCTTAATTAAAATTCACCGAGACCATTTTCGCAACCAACGTTAAGGCCGAATAGATAACCATTGATAAAGTTTCATTTATGTTAGAGGTCCTCCTCCCAAAGGAAATGATAAGAATACACAAGCCCAGAGTCTGACATAGCACCTCTTCCCAATGTTCACTATAATCAGAATCACCTTTTATTCAAAGCCAATTCTGATAAGGGGGCAACTGTGAATCCTTAATTTTACACCCTCAGTATCCAACCACAGCCTTAGCACTTGCTGAATTTAACTCATTGCGTGGAGCTATTATAGTGATCCCGCTAATTAGTTAGTGAGCAGGGGTTCGGGGGCAGTGCCCCCGAAATAAAATTTTTTAGACTTTATTTATGTTGCCACCAGGCATCCAAATTTCTCAAACTCCATACCAACAACCAATCTCTAAAAAAAAAAAAAAAATCTGCCTCAAAAAATGTGCCAGCACCAGGTGGCATGGGGCGCCACATGCCCTTTGTGCGGAGCTTCGCAAATGTCTGATGCGATGCCGCATAGGCTTGGTGCGGCGCCGCATCAGGCTCTACGAGCTTTGGTCCCTGTGGGCCTCACTTGTACAGAAAATGACCCTTTTACCTCTTTCAGTCCAATTTTTAGCCATTTCTAGCCCTACCCCTTATGGTCTTTTCACATTTTCATTACCTAAACTACCCTCACTCACTTTTTCTATAAATACCCCCCTTCACTTCTCATTCCAACACACCTCTTGAATTTGAGTAGATTGCTATCCTCAAATTCCTCTCTTCTTCTCCCTCCAATCACTCTCTAATTAATTAATTAATCTTTTTAATTAATTAATTACCTCACCCTTACCAAGTTAATTAATTTTTTTAATTAACTAAATTTTTTTTAATTAATCACTCTTTTTTCAAAAATCATTCCTTTTTCAAAAATCAAATTAATCATTTTTCTCAATTCACTTTTCATCCAAATTAATTAATTAATCTTTTTAATTAATTAATCCATGCATCCCTTTCATCATATTAATTAATTAATTAATTAATCTTCTAATCCATCTAATCACCCGTTCCCGATAAAATGGAACTTCGGTCCGGTAAAACCCTTTGCCCACCAAAAGTCAAGGTATCATCCTTTTTCCTCACTTTCAACACACCCAAACTAAAATCAATCTAATCAACTCCTAAACCCCTCCACTTAACCATGGAACGAACTACGTGGGTTTTTATCCCCATTCAATGGAGTACGTAGGCACGTTTGGAATTTAAATCCAAATCCCAATCAATCTCTCTTTTCCCTTTTTAATTTGTGGATATTTTATTTTAATTTTCACCTTGCACTCATGTCATATTCATGCATTTTATTTGTAATTATTAATGTCATTCATGAAATCAATTTTCAAGTCAAATTAAACGTAAGAGCTAAATTTAGATTATTTAAGACCAAAAACCTAGTCCCCAAACTCAACCTGGTTCGAAGGCTAGTGATTTTTGTCCTTGGGCAAATTAATTTAAAAATTAATAAATTAGAGTCAATTTGGGTTTTTTCCTTAATATTTTCCTAACTAAATAAAATTAAGGTGGTGACTCCTAAAAATCATTTTTGAAATCAACCAAATCTGAACTCGAGGGTTCCATCGTGAGTATAAATCCGAATGAGCATCCCGGTTCCCTCTAGCAGACCAGGCCAGTGCTCGGGCAAGGCCTCACAGCTAATAGATCATTTTTTTATGGTGGCCTCTCCAGCAAGAGGTGCTTATGCTGATTTTCAATACTACATATGCCTTATTGATACTTGGTCAGAGATTGGATAAGATGATTATCTGTAGCTTACCCTGAAAGATATATTTTGGCATTTGCAATGGTAAGAGATTGAATCTTTCATGACTATGAGCCATTAGTGTCGAGTGATTTGGTTATGGGATTTAGCTTGTATGACCTTCTACTAGGGGACAATGGTTTTGAGGCAAAAGGGCTAGACTCAGGACGTGCTCTCAATTGTTTCCTTTTTAGAGTATGCACGAATCACAACTCCTATTGCCAAGTCCATCAAGGGTGATTAACTAAGGAGTTGTCATATTGTTCGTTCTGAGATTTCATTTAGGACTACAAAAAGGTATAGTAGTTGGTTAATAAAGGTGGTTTAACTAGTTGAGAGAGAGTGCTAGGCTGCCCTGTTGAGAGAGATGGAGGGTGACAAATGAGAAAGGAGAGACATCGAGAGTGACAATAGAGATAGAGGGGTTATTAAGCCTATGAAGGAGACTAGGAAAGCTACTAAGTGTTTGACATTGCAGGTTGTATTAGTAACTCAAATTATGGTGGCGGTGATAGAGAAGACTATGACTACAGTACATAGATAAAGTGACATTATAGTGGTGGTTCAAAAAAATGACTATTGTAGTTAGGACAAAAAAGAGGATTGTAGTTTCTAGATTGCACAGGAGAATTCTAGCTACTACAGTAGGGAATAGTTTCTAAGCTATTGCTAATATAAAAGAGGATTTTTTAGAGCATTTCTAGAATTATTAGTAAAGAGGGTTTCTGATGTTGTTGTGATCTTAGTTTTACTAGTATAGTGGAGGGAGCTATAGAGACTACGAGGAGGGGTGTGACCATTTGAGAAGATTATGGTATACTTTGATTTTGATGAGGGCGTGAGAGATGTGCGCCATGCAAGGAAGAGGAAGATTGGGTAGACCATGACTTCAGACATGATCCTTTTGCTTTTTGTTTAGGATTTTTACTTTTATATAAACTTATAGGTTGACAAGACTACGTAATACATGATAAGCTATACACAACATTGAAAGGGTATCCTTTATGTCATGATGGTGGATTGTATTCTGTAAAATTTGATCATCATTATATGAGACATCTTTTATTTTTGCTCTAATTTTTATTTAAGTCGCCCTTTAGATTTTCAACTTAGTAAACTCTTCCCTCTTTTTAGCTCTAATTTCTGCCCAAGTAGTCTTTTTAATTTTTTCAATTCGATGAGCTTTCTCTAATTTCTCTAATATCTCTAATTCGATGAGCTTTCGAGTTTTCAATATAATGAGCATTTTTCAATTTTTTTTGTATTTTTTTTGTTTAGGCAAAAGGAATTGAGTGAGGTACAAAAGAAATAAGAATGCAATGTTTTGTTATGTGAAAATAAAAATATAATTTGGATCGTACCTGAGTCAGGCTGCCTACATATCCCTTATATCATTTTTCTATCAGTTATTTTCTTTTAGAGAGAATTAGGTCCATGTAGTTCTGATTACATATGCATGAAAACATAAATGAAATGCAAATGTTATCTTTAGATGAAGTTTCACTCCAGCTGATCCAAGTTGCAAGGATGGAAGAATTTATTTTTGTCCACGTCTATAAGGATGGCACCTCTGTCAAATAAGATATTCTTGAGCACTATGATCCAACCCAATTTGATTTGAACTTCCTCTTAGATCATGAAAATGAGTTTGGATTTTTTCTAGAGCTAGATTTTCTTCTTGCAAACCTATGTTTTTCACCTTCTTGTTAAAGTGTCCGACTAGTCTTTATTGATAATCTTGAATTTTGTACAACACTTCTATTCTCTTTTCACCAATGGCATACAACTGGTGATGATACCCTTTGATCCATTCTACCTTTATTCTCTATAGTTTTTGCTTAATAGGCTCTATGTGTAGGTTAAGATCTTGTGAATTGTGATGCTTGGATCTACCTTATCATGCCCTTAAGTTGTCATATATAATAGTCTAAGAGCTCATGAGCCTTTTCGACTAATGGTATGTAGATGCAATGTATATGATTTTTAGTTTCCCTCTATAATTAATTAATTCTTTTTCCTTTTTCATTTTTATTTCTTATTTCATTTGTGTTTTTTCACATGTCCCATTCAAAGATGAATCAGAAGAATTAAACTAAAACAGAAAGTTTAGACTTTTCATTATTGATAAAAGTCCCATCACTACATTAAATGATAAGCTTGGAAGGTAAACTACAGTCTTAGAAGGGCAAGACTCTACAACCTCAAACTGAGAGAAAGATTTAATAGAAATAGATTCAAAAGACTCATACTTAGATAAGGGTATAGTAGGGTAGGTACTCTTCTCAAAATATCGGTTATTAGCTGAAGTTTGAGATAGTTGGATGAGCTCAATGGTTCGAAAAAGATAGATGGCAATATTGGGCTTTGGCCTAGGGGCAATGATGTCTCCATTATTGATGAGGTCTTTAATTTTATGTCTTAAAGCCTTACATGCATCAGTTTTGTGCCCTGCATTTTGGTGATAATCATAATGCTTATTAGTATTGTAGCCCTTAGGTAAAGGGTTTGGAGGAGGTTGTGGTTCTAGGAGCTTAACCAGACAAGCCACTAGGGTTTTCTTGTAAACAATACTGAGGGGCATTCCTACCTTAAAAAATTTCCTCCTTACTTCTAATCTTATCTGTTAGTGATAAAAGATAACATTTGCCTCCCTTTCTCTTTGGTTTGTGGAGTTAGCAGTGTAATTATTATTCTTGTGATGTCTCAAACTAGAGGACTCATCCATGATTAGTCCTTACTGGATCAAATCCTCAATTTTACTCTCAATGGCAATGAGAGCTTTAAAGTTAGGGAGGTATTGAATTTGCAGATGAGTCTAGCACTGGGGTTGGAGATTTTTGACAATGATGTCAATTTGATTTACTTTAGATGGACTATTCACCATTTAGGCTGTTATTGCCCTTCACCTTATAAGGAACTTGGTGAAGGACTCCTTTTGGCCTTGCTTGGTGATTTGTAAATCTCGACAAGTGACATCCACTTCAATGATATAGTGGGACTATCTGACAAAAGCATTACATATGTCGTCCCAAGTCTTCTTATAGTTCTGGTAGAGATCTAAGAGCCACTTAACGATAGCTCTAGTAAAAAATTATTGAAAAAATTAAGCAAGGAGCTCATCATCTACTCCAAAGGGTCTCATGACATCCATATACATCTTGAGGTGCATTTTTAGGCATATGATGCCATTAGACTTGTCCATGACTAGCATCTTAAATTTTGGTAGAACTCGTGCATTTGGTAAGAGAACAAGGGAGTCAATATCTATCATGTCTTCATGCTTTTTGATGTTCGTTATCATTCATTCTATAGCCTTGAATTTCTCCATCAGTTTTTTAATTTAGGGAAAACTAGAGAAATCTCCACTTTGAAAAGGATTCACAGTGGGGACGGGGTAGTGACATCTAAGTCCAAAGCTAAAGAGGTAGGAGTCTTGGATGCCTTCCCTTTATCAGTGACGTCAATAATAGGAAGAGTGAAAGTAGGTACATAGCTAGTTCTGGCTTAGGAAGAAGTAAGCTCAATACAAGCTGGAGGAGGAGTGATGGTGGCATTGGTTATTTCTTTGAGCTCATTGATGGTCCACTGATGTTAGGAGTTAAGGCATTAGTGAAGTTAGTGGACTGGACATTAAGGGCATTAGTGAAAGAGTCAGCTTGGGTTCTAAGGGAAATGGTAAGTGCAGTTTTGAAGGTCTCCTCTTACTTCTTGAAAAGGTTAGTAAATAAAGTGCTCATGGCATCTTATTCAAAAGGATTGGACGTGTTGGCCATCGATACCTTTAAAAGAAGAAGAAGAAAAGAAAGGGGTAAGAATTTAAATTTGTAAAAAAATAAAAAAATAAAAAGGTGTGTATATGTAATGATGTGTTAGGAAAAGGATTCCCTTTTGTTCGGTTGGTCACCGATTAGGAAATTTGGTGAATGCATAGTTATGTGTTTTGTGGTGATAGACCACTGATTTTAGTGTTTAAGGTGCTCGGGCTTTTATTATTGAGTTTCTCATATTATGTATATGTGACGATATCTTGATGCATATCGAAAAAGGTTTTATGGGCACATGTATGAATATCTCAATTATTATGGTACATGGAAACTAGAGTCAACACTAGGGCAACTATATGTATAAGGATGAAGGGTTGTTTAGTTTAGGGTCCCTGTCCCACTAGAGCATTGATATACCTAACCACATGTAAGTCAAGGAGCCTCGCATAGGTCAAATAGTACTGATTGCTCATTACACCATTGAAATGATCGAGAATTCACCATATGGTGAAATGCTTTTTCTATCTCTCAATATATTAAAGAGAGTTATTGAACTAATGCTACTCATCATCCAAAAGTTCTTCTAAAGTTAATGTTAGGAAAAAGCCTTTTTTATGCAAAGTAATGCATGAAAACCAAATTGAGCCAAATGGAGATTATTTTTTAGATAATCTTAATCAAATAATAATCCTCTTATTTTGCTTTTCCTTTTATTAAAAAAGTGGCAACTAGTCCTCAGTAGAGTCACCGATTGTGAGGCTTCTCCAAAGCACCGACCCAATCCGCTGAAAGAGAGGATTAGAATGCTCATTTGGGTTTGGACTCATGGTTGGGGCCTTCGAATTCAAGTGGGTTGATTTTGAAAATGGTTTGGGAGCAACCTTAATTTTTTTTATTTGGAAAAAAATTAAGAAAAGAATCCAATTTTGATTCCAATTCATTAATTTTTAATTAATTTACCCAAGGGTAAAATCACTAGTCTTTGAAACCAAAGAAGACTTAAAAGCTAGATTTTTGGTTTTAAAAAAATTTGGCTTAAAAAAATGATGTCATGAATGAAAATTATAATTAAAATGCATGAACATGCCATGTATAAGAAAATTAAGAGAGCAAATAAAATAAAACATCCATAAGCTAAGAAGAGTGGTTTCTTTAGTCATTATGGATACTATGAGAACCACATAATTGCTCCTTAACTGTAAAATAAATCAACTAATTACATAAATTAAATAATGGGTTGCTTTCTCTATCTTTATGGGCTCTAGGAATGCCATAAATTTTTTTACAAAATACAAGCTTGAATATAAATAATTATATTTAAGAGTAAAAGGGAAAAAGAATTAATTTGATATTCGGATTTGAGATTTGGATTTAGATTCCATATGTACCTATGTATCTCATTGAATGAGGATCCAAATCTATGTAGTTCATTCCATAATTAAGTGGAGGGTTTAGGGGTTAATTGGATTGATTAATTTAGGGTTGCATGATTGAGAAGAAATATTATACCTTTGATTTTGGTGGGTGAGATGGATGAAGGGTTTTACCAGATCGAATTTTCATTTTATGTGTCATGTAGCGAGGGTCCTACTCAAGAAGAATGGATGTGAACAAATGGTCAGATTAATTGATGAATTAATTAAAATGATTAATTAATTAATTGAGTTGGATTGGATGGATTGATCAATTAACTAAAAAAATCAATTGATTAATTGGATAGACTGATTTTGAAAAAAAGAGATTAATTAATTAATTGAGTGATGCAATTAAAAAATTAATTAACCTGGTAGGGGATGAATTAACTAGTTAATTAAAATGATTAATTAATTAATTAAATATGAGATTGATTGGAAGGGGAGAGAGAGAGAAAAGAATTAGTAGATAGCCAATTAATACTAATTCAAGGGGTGATTTGTAATGCAAATGAAGGGGATATTTATAGGTAAAAGATGTAAGGTGAAAAGACCAAAAAAGGGCTAAAAAAAGGGGGCAAATAAGAATTTTAGGGTTGGAGGGGGACCACCTGCCAGAGGGCATGGTGATCTTGGCAAATTCAACGGCTACTACAATCTAGGTTGGCAAATCCTCCCAGACTTTTCGATGGTGGACAACTAGTAGATGGGCTTTTCAATTTTTGGGTGTTTTGGAGTTCAGAAAATATACTGGTTTGTGTTAGTAGGCTTGAGATTAATTTTAGAATAATTTGACAGTCAGTTTGAGAAGAAATTCGGTCTATTTTGGAAAAATATTGTCTGGTATTGAGATTCCTATCAGAGT